>JASTWF010000155.1:457300-935136 GCA_030390025.1 Squalus acanthias
AAATGTAAAAAGGAGTTAGACCCGCTTTTAAGAAGGTAAGTAGTGAATTAAGTATTTTTTTGAATTTTTTTTTACAGGTATATCTTTTTTATAGACTTTAAAGACAGGTAAGTTTATTTTTATAACTTTTTAAAAGATTTTAAATTTTTTCAAAAATTTAATTTTTTATTTAAAATGGTTAATTTAATTAACTATACTTATTTTATTAATGTGATGGTTTTTTTTTTAATTTAATTGAGGTTTAGCTGTTATTTTGGGGGGGTGTAAGATTCATAAGTCTCACAGCCATGCTGTGAGACTTATGAATGGAAGATGGTGTGCTGCCATTGGCTCTAACTGAGTCACGTGATCCCACAGCTCGCACGAATTAACTGCGCCGCTGGGATACGCAAGCCCAGCACAGCTGATGTCTGGAACATCAATTTCGTGCGAGCTGGATCAGAAAAAGCATAAGCGAGGTGAGACATCGCGGGGAAGGCTTACCCCCGCGGGAACAGAGCGAGATCAATTTCTGGGCCAGTGTCTGTTGGTGTGTTCCAGGGTGGTGGGGTGCAGTGAGAGACAGTTCAGGATGGACTGTGAAACAGTGTCTGTTGGTGTGTTCCAGGGTGGTGGGGTGCAGTGAGAGACATTTCAGGATAGACTGTGAAACACTGTCTGTTGATGTGTTGCAGGGTGGGTGGGTGCAGTGCCGGACATTTCAGGATAGACTGTGAAACAGTGTCTGTTGGTGTGTTCCAGGGTGGCGGGGTGCAGTGAGAGACAGTTCAGGAAGGACTGTGAAACAGTGTCTGTTGGTGTGTTCCAGGGTGGTAGGGTGCAGTGATGGACAGTTCAGGATGGACTGTGAAACACTGTCTGTTGTTGTGTTCTAGGGTGTCGGGGTGCAGTGAGTGACAGTTCAGGATGGACTGTGAAACAATGTCTGTTGGTGTGTTCCAGGGTGGCGGGGTGCAGTGAGGGACAGTTCAGGATGGACTGTGAAACAATGTCTATTGGTGTGTTCGAGGGTGGCGGGGTGCAGTGAGGGACAGTTCAGGATAGACTGTGAAACAGTGTCTGTTGGTGTGTTCCAGGGTGGTGGGGTGAAGTGAGAGACAGTTCAGAATCGACTTTGAAACAGTGTCTGCTGGTGTTGTTCCAGGGTGGCGGGGTGCAGTGAGAGACAGTTTAGGATGGACTGTGAAACACTATCTGTTGGTGTGTTCTAGGGTGGCCGGGTGCAGTGAGGGACAGTTCAGGATGGACTGTGAAACTTAACCGTGCGCTAATGCAGAAACTCATTCGACTGTTTACATTATTAACTATTTTAATGATCAGGTTCACCGGAGATTTGAACATTTGCATGAACTCCTCTCTGAATTTAGTCCGGGTCACTCCATAAATACAGGTGTTGGTGCAGCAACTCAAGAGCTGAAGCATGCTTCCGCTTTCCTGGAGAATGAACTTTTGATCATTGAAACCCGAGATCTTATAAACGTTCGTAATTCGCACATACAGGAAATTTACAACATAGGTCATCCATAACATGATGAAACTGTCGGAGATGGTGAAGAGTAAAACGATGGACTTTCTCCGACTCTCCATCTCTGGGTCACTCTGATTCTCGCCATTGCTGTGGGCCCGGAGCCTCCTCCGGGCTCCACTGGCCGCTAGAATGTGTCTGACGGTCAGAGCATTGAACAGTAACATCAGGAGGAACGGGGCACAGGGGTTTAAAATACGGTCAATCCAGTCAAACGCTGTCCATGCATGTTCAGAAATAAAACTTAGCTTAATGTTACAGTACCACGGGACATCGTTAATTATATACAAATGCTCATATACAAAGTACCAGGGGATATTTTTTACACAGCTCACGGCACATACCGCTCCTATTACAATGGCAGCCGTTCTCTCGGTGCAATATTTTGTTTTCAGCTTCTGGCAACAAATGGCCACAAATCGATCGAAGGTGAAAGCGACCGTCAGCCAGACAGAGCTGTCCCTGGCTGCATAGATTAGAGCGATTTTTAGGCTACAGGCTGGAGTGATAGAGAGGAAAAGAACTGGAAAATAAATGACACTGATCCGGTTTAATATCACAGCGGTGATAATGACCAGGAGATCCGTCACCTCCATGGACACCAGGTACCGAGTGATACATCTGGAGAGACCGCACCTTCCTCGGGACAGGATCACAATCGTCACCAGGTTAGCTGTGGATGTAAGAGAACAGGTGACTCAAACAGTGTTTTAGTCGGAAGTTGTCACTCGTGACCTATGGACTCAATTTGAATTTAAATAAAATTAAACATCCGACATAAGAACTGGGTGAGTTTTAACTTTTACCGCCGTGCAGTCGCGGTTCCAACACCCGGTTTTACACTTCCACTGAAGCGTCGCCTGGTCACTCACAGAAGCTCACCACTGATTTCCCTCCGGAGCCGATCCCTAAACGGAGTTCGGCCCCAACTGATCTGTTTACGACGAAGGTGACCCTAACCGGTAGGTCGCTGACCATCGCCGGACAGAGCCCTCATCAGGAACAGGATTCTAGACAATGATGGTGCATTTGCCGGGCGGAGTGAGCTTCCGGCAACAGAGAGACCGGACTAGCCAATGACAGTGACAGGAGTGAGGGGTCAAAGTGCACGGGGTGTTGAGCAGCGCTGGCTGGCAGGAGGCCGAGAGAACCGCGTTGGAAGAGCAGTGTCAGAGCGAATCGCCCGATCAAGATCCAGAGAACTTAAACCGAAAGAAGAAATGACCACAAATGAACAGCAAGAACTTCGAGAAATAGGCCGGATGGTAGGGTCGATGCAGCTTACTAACTAACCAGCTAACTAACTAACTAACTAACTATTTGATGTTCATTAACTATTCCCAACAGCTCATTGGCATGTTATGTGTCTGCAATAAATAATATCCATTAAATGCAATAAGTATTTCCTTTATTATTACATCCAGTTCCCTATATTATAAGGTTTTGAAAGCAGCCCGCTCTGTAGGTATTTACTGAATTGAGTATCTCCGCTGGGCGGAAATGGAGCGAGTGATCATTGTCATCACTTTAGAAATCAATTCGTTATTTGATTATTAAACCAGCTCAATGTTATAGTGAGTAATGAACTACTTCCCAAAGCCCGTGCATTGTGACGTCTCTCACCTTTAATGGGAATACACGGAATCAGACGCCGTATATCCGGAGTATCTTTCAGAGACATCAAGGGGTTGGTCTGAGATGGAGATTTTTGTCAAAACCTCAGGAGCGCTGCCTGATCTTCGAATAGCGTCTGAGGATTCTTAAGGGGCCCCTGACTCAACATTAAAAGGAAACGAGGCTGAGATGGGCACTGGACGGTCTGCCGAGATTGGAAGTTCAAATCCCAGAGATCCAGGCTGAGAGTCTACTCTCTGTGTATACAGATTACAGTGTAATCCCACCATCACTCTGTTGTTATGGAGGATCGTCCTAGATTGGGAACTTAAATCCCGGAGATCCAGGCTGAGAGTCTTTTCTCTGTGTATACAGATTACAGTGCAATCCCACCATCACTCTGTTGTTATGGAGGATCGTCCTAGATTGGGAACTTAAATCCCGGAGATCTACACTGAGATCCTGCTGTCTTAATACACAAAGAACAATGTATTTTCACCATCACTCTGTTGTTATGGAGGATCGCCCTAGATTGGGAGCTCAAATCCCGGAGATCTACACTGAGATCCTGCTGTCTAAATACACAAAAAACAATGGCCCAAAAATTAGTGTTGCTACGCGAGAGTACGCACAGTGTACTCTCGCGTATTCTGTCTCCAATTTCCGGTTTTCTGCATGCACTGCGCATGCGCTGAAAACCGGCACTTGGTTATTTCAAAAGGGGGCGGTTCCTCGGTGATCCGCGTGCGCGCTACAGGCTGCGCGCACTTAGTGCACTTAGTGCTTTGAACGCGCAGGTAAGTATGGAAGATTTTGCACATATATAGAAAGGAGGCGTAAGACCATCTTTTAACAAGGTAAGTAGTTAATTAAGTATTATTTTGAATTTTTTTCAACAGGTATATCTTTTTTAGAGACTTTAAAGAAAGGTAAGTTTATTTTTATAACACTTTAAAAGATTTTAAATTTTTTCAAAAATTTAATTTTTTGTTTAAAATGGTTAATTTATTTAACTATACTTATTTTATTAATGTGATGGTTTTAAAAAAAAATTAATTGAGGTTTAGCTGTTCTTTTGGGGGGGTATAGATTCATAGCTTTCACAGCACTTTTGTGAAAGCTATGAATGAAAGATGGTGTGCTGCCATTGGCTCTAACTGAGTCACGTGATCCCACAGCTCGCACGAATTAACTGCGCCTGTGGGATACGGAAGCCCTGCACAGCTGCTGTCCAGAACATCAAGTTCGTGCGAGCTGGGAATGAAAAAGCCAGCGCGCAGTGAGAGATCGCGCGGAAGCCTTACCCTCGCACGAAGGCGCCCTCACTAATTTTTGGGCCAATGCATTTTCACCATCACTATTGTTATGAAGGGTCAGCCTGGATTGGAAAATCAAATCCCGGAGTTCCAGGCTGAGATTCCTCCCTCTAAATACAAGGATTGTATTTCCACCATCACTCTACCAATTATGCTACAAATAATCATAACACGGAGAAAGGCTCAGGTACCCGAGAGCTGTCGGCGCCCTTGGAACTGCCCGGTTTTGCATTAGAGCATGGAAGAAAACTGGAAAAATGTTATAATTCTGTGATAATGCCGCGAATAATAGAAAACCAACACAACATTCAAAATCTAAACAGTTATCCCAGTTTTCCGTTACATTTAAATAGTTTACAACGTTCTGTAGTTACAACCAGTTGAAATAATTGTGGTGAAGGGACAAGAGGAAACCATTTAATCTGAGCCCAGGTTAAAGTAGGCGCCGCTCCTTGGAAATGTTAATGAACAGAAAAGAATGGGGATAAAAGAAGTATAAAAGATGTTGAGATATTAGCCTCTATAGTCCTTCTGAGTCCGCTGATCATCAGCCACAAGCAGTGACCCTGCTGCCGAGTGGGTGATGGCGGAATCTGCGTGTGGTCCTGGAACCACCGAATGATCAGATACAGTTCCAAATGTTGGTGTTGGTAATGGATGGTGAGCGATATGTTCCGCCATGTGACCTTCCCCACTACCAGTCTAATTAAAATGATCGGAGTAAAATGAGACACAGTTCAAAATGTTGGTGTTGGACATGGATGGCGAGCGGTGTGTTCCGCCATGTGACCTTCCCCACTACCAGTCTAATTAAAATGATCGGAGTGAAGTGAGACACAGTTCAAAGTGTTGGTGTTGGACATGGATGGCGAGCGGTGTGTTCCGCCCTCTGTACTTCTCACTCCAAGTTTAATAGAATGTAAACCAAGAAGACTTATTTAGAATCTCGTGGCAGCACTCGGCCTAAAACACAGGGGAAATATAATAATCCCATAACATTAATTATATTTGAAAGTAAAGTTTAAAAAAATCTCTGAAACAGCGCCTTAGACAAGCAATGGGCAGTGAGCGAGCAGTGTCGATTGAATCGATAGCAGAGAAGGGTGGACTCTGTACAAAGGAAACACGTTACATCACCAGTTAAACAGCGACAGCAGCGAGACAGCTCAAAATGAACTGTAAAATGAATCATTGTTCGCAGTGACTTACCCGGGACACCAAAAGCTGCGAGAACAGGATAGTAAATGGTGTAGACCGGTCCCGTCACTTGTCGTGCATTTCCCCTGATTTTCTATCAGGTCGCTTCGAGTGTAGACGAGGCTCTGAATGTGCTGTGTGAAATATTCGACGGTCCCTCATTTATACTTGTTGGAAACCTCCAGTGACACAATTTGGCCGAATCACCATTTATGTTCATTAAAGTTCTTTGAACAAACAGATGACGTCACTCGGTTTCACTTCATTGTTTTAATAACAATGGATGGGTGTTTCCCAATTTAATAGAAAACACCCAAAGTCCACAATGAGAGTTTCATCCAGCGCTCGAGAAAACAATCGGACCCAAAGGCCCCGGGGGCCGGGCCAAGAAACTCACTCATTGTTCTTGCTGCTGATTTCAGACCAAATGCCCCGGGGACCGAGACAGGAAACTCACTCATTGTTCTTGCTGCTGATTTCAGACCAAAGGCCCCGGGACCGGGACAAGAAACTCACTCATTGTTCTTGCTGCTGATTTCAGATCAAAGGCCCCGGGGGCCGGGACAGGAAACTCACTCATTGTTCTTGCTGCTGATTTCAGACCAAAGGCCCCGGGGGCCGAGACAAGAAACTCACTCATTGTTCTTGCTGCTGATTTCAGACCAAAGGCCCCGAGGGCAGGGACAAGAAACTCACTCATTGTTCTTGCTGCTGATTTCAGACCAAAGGCCCCGGGGGCCGGGACGAGAAACTCACTCATTGTTCTTGCTGCTGATTTCAGACCAAAGGCTCCGGGGGCTGGGACAAGAAACTCACTCATTGTTCTTGCTGCTGATTTCTGACCAAAGGCCCCGAGGTTTCGGCTTCCGGCTAATCACAGAATCATAGAAATTTACAGCACAGAAGGAGGCCATTCTAACCATCTTGTCCGCGCCGGCCGACAATGAGCTATCCACCTCAATCCCACCTTCCAGCTCTTGGTCCGTATCCTTGTAGGTTACGGCAGTTCAAGTGCATATCCAAGTACTTTTTAAATGTGATGAGGGTCTCTGCCTCTACCACCCTTTCAGGCAATGAGTTCCAGACCCCCACCACCCTCTGGGTGAAAACAATTCTCCTCAACTCCCCTCTAAACCTCCGACCAATTACTTTAAATCTATGCCCCGTGGTTATTGACACCTCTGCTAAGGGAAATAGATCCTTCCTATCCACTCTATCTAGGCCCCTCATAATTTTATACACCTCAATTAGGTCTTCCCTCAGCCTCTTCTGTTCCAAAGAAAACAATCCCAACCTATCCAATCTTTCCTCCTAGCTAAAATTCCCCAGCCCAGACAACATCCTCGTAAATCTCCTCTGCACACTCTCTAGTGCAATCACATCCTTCCTGTAATGTGGTGAAAAGAACTGCACGCAGTATTCCAGCTGCGGCCTAAGTAGTGTTTTATACAGTTCAAGAATAACCTCCCTGCTCTTATAATCCATGATAATAAAGATAAGTATCCCGTATGCCTTCTTAACCACCTTATCTACCTGTCCTGCTACCTTCAGGGATCTGTGAACATGCACTCCACGTTCACTCTGATCTTCTGCACTTCTCAGTGTCCTACCATGTATAGTGTATTCCCCTGGCTTGTTAACCCTCCCCAAATGCATTACCTCACACTTCTCCAGATTGAATTCCATTTGCCACTGTTATGTAAGAACATAAGAACATAAGAAATAGGAGCAGGAGTAGGCCAATTGGCCCCTCGAGCCTTCTCCGCCATTCAATAAGATCATGGATGATCTGATCCTAACCGCCAATCTACTATCATAGAACCATCTCCTGAACCTAAAATAATTGGACACACGAAATAGGAGCAGGATCAGGCTACACGGCCCCTGGGCCCGCTACGCTACCCACAGGGGCATGGCCGATCCGAACCTAGACTCATGTCCAAATTCCTGCCCGCTCCCCGTAACCCTTAATTCCCTTTGCTTCTTGGAAACTGTCTATTTCTGTTTTAAATTTATGTAATGATATAGCTTCTACAGCTTTTTGGGGCAGCATATTCCATGGACCTACCACCCTCTGAGTGAAGTAGTTCCTTCTCATCTCAGTTTTGAAAGAGCAGCCCCTTATTCTAAGACTATGCCCCCTAGTTCTACTTTCACCCATCATCGGGAACATTCTCCCCGCATCCACCCGATCCAACACCTTCACAATCTTATATGTTTCAATAAGATCGCCTCTCATTCTTCTGAACTCCAATGAGTAGAGTCCCAATCTACCCAACCTCTCCTCATATGTCCATCCCCTCATCCCCGGGATAAACCGAGTGAACCTTCTTTGTACTGACTCGAGAGCAAGTATGTCTTTTCTTAAGTATGGACACCAAAACTGTATGCAGTATTCCAGGTGCGGTCTCACCAATACCTTGTACAACTGAAGTAATACCTCCCTATTTTTATATTCTATCCCCCTAGCAATGAAAGCCAACTTTCCATTGGCCTTCTTAATCACTTGCTGCACCTGCATACTAACCTTTTGAGTTTCGTGCACCAGGACCCCCAGATCCCTTTGTACTTCAGTACTTTGCAGTTTCTTGCCATTAAGATAATAACTTGCTCTACTATTTTTTCTGCCCAAGTGCATAACCTCAACATTTCCAGTATTGTATTCCATCTGCCAAATCTCTGCCCACTTACTTAGCCTGTCTATGTCCCCTTGCAGATTTTTTATGTCCTCCTCACTCATTACTTTCCCTCCCATCTTAGTATCATCTGAAAACTTTGATATGTTACACTCGGTCCCCTCCTCCAAATCGTTTATATAGATTGTAAAGAGTTGGGGACCCAGCACTGACCCCTGCGGAACACCACTAGTTACTGATTGCCAGTCTGAGAATGAACCATTTATCCCAACTCTCTGCCTTCTGTTAGATAGCCAATCCTCTATCCATGCCAGAATATTACCCCCAATCCCGTGATTTTTTATCTTAAGCAATAATCTTTTGTGTGGCACCTTGTCAAATGCCTTTTGGAAGTCTAAATACATCACATCCACTGGTTCCCCTTTATCCACCCTGTATGTTACTTCCTCAAAGAACTCCAGCAAATTTGGCAAACATGACTTCCTTTTCATAAAACCATGCTGACTTTGTCCTAAAAATTATGATTATCCAAATGTCCCGTTACTGTCTCCTTAATAATGGACTCCAAAATTTTACCTAACACAGATGTTAGGCTAACTGGTCTATAGTTTCCAGCCTTCTGTCTACTGCCCTTTTTAAATAAGGGTGTTACTTTAGCAGTTTTCCAGTCTGCCGGGATCTTTGCTGAGTGCATGGAGTTTTGGAAAATTATTAGCAATGCATCCACAATCCCTATCGCCACTTCCCTCAAGACCCGATGATGTAAGCCATCAGGTCCAGGTGATTTATCCGCCTTGAGTCCCATTATTTTACCGAGGACCACTTCCTTAGTGATTTTGATCGTGTTTAGCTCCTCCCCCCCTATAGCCCCCTTTTTGTCCATTGTTGGGATATTCTTAATGTCCTCTACTGTAAAGACTGATACAAAATATTCATTCAGTGTATTTGCCATCTCCATATTTCCCACCATTAATTTCCCGGTCTCATCCTCTGAGGGACCAACATTTACTTTAGCCACCATTTTTCTTTTTATATAATTATAAAAACTCTTACTATCTGTTTTTATATTTTTTGCTAATTTACTTTCATAATCTATCTTCCCTTTCTTAATCAATCTTTTTGTTATTTTTTGCTGTCTTTTAAAGTTTTCCCAATCCTCTATTCTCCCACTAGATTTGGCTACCTTTAAAGCCCTTGTTTTTAGTCGAATACTATCCTTAATTTCTTTACTTAGCCACGGATGACTGTCTTTTCTTTTACACCCTTTTCTTCTCAGTGGCATATATATTTTTTAGAAGTTGTAAAATAACTCCTTAAATGTACACCACTGATCATGTATCGTCTTACCCTTTAATCTATTTCCCAATCCACTCTACTCAATTCCACTCGCAAACCTTCATAGTCTCCTTTATTCAAGCTTAGCACGCTTGTTTGAGATCCAAACTTCTCACCCTCTAAATGAATATGGAATTCAACCATGTTATAGTCACTCATTCCAATGGAATCCTTTTCTAGGACATTTTTAATTAATCCTGTCTCGTTACACAGGACCAGATCTAAGGTTGCTTGCCCTCTGGTTGGTTCAGTTACATACTGCTCAAGAAGTACATCCCAAATGCACTTAATGAACTCATCCTCAAGGCAGCCCTGCCCAATTTGATTTGTGCAGTTAATATGATAGTTAAAATCATAGATGTTCCCTTATTACAAGCCTCAACTATTTCCTGATTGATACTCCGTCCAACAGAGTTGCAACTGTTCGGAGGCCTATAGACTACGCCCACTCATGTTTTTTCCCCCTTATTATTCCTTATCTCCACCCAAACTGTTTCATTATCCTGATCTTTTGACCCAATATCATTTCTCTGTATTACAGTGATTCCTTCCTTTATTAACATAGCCACCCCACCTCCCCTTCCTTCCTGCCTGTCCTTCCTGATCGTTAAATGACCTGGTATGCTTAATTCCCAGGCATTGTCACCCTGCAGCCATGTTTCTGTATTGGCCACAAGATCAAACCCATATGTAGTTATTTGTGCCATTAACTCGTCTATTTTGTTACGAATGCTACGTGCATTCAGATAGAGGACTTTCAAACGATAGCAAAATACTGCGGATGCTGGAAATCTGAAATAACAACAGAAAACGCTGGAAAAACTCAGCAGGCCAGGCAACATCCGTGGAGAGAGAAAGAGAGTTAACGTTTCAGGTCGATGACCTTTCGTCAGAACTGTGAAGAGCCGGAAATCAAATAGATTTAAGGCCAGAGTAAAGCTGGGAAAAGGGGGAGGGGATAAAAGAACAAAGGGGGAGATGAAGAGACATTAAGAGACATTAAGAGATATGCAAGGCTAGAGGTGGTGTTAATGTGACAGATTAAGGCTGAAAGAAGTGTGAAATCCACTGGCAGAATGAAGGACAGCTGCCAACTTCTAGGAGGAAAAAAAGGGTGGGGGGGGGGGCAAATAAAAGGGTGGAAAAAATAAAATATAAATGTGATTGGAGCTGAGGTTATGATCTAAAATTGTTGAACTCGATATTGAGTCCAGAGGGCTGTAGCGTGCCTAAACGAAAGATGAGGTGCTGTTCCTCGAGCTTACGCTGCGCTTCCGTGGAACAGTGTAATAGGCCGAGGACGGTGAGGTCAGAGTGGGAGTGAAGCGGTGAATTAAAGTGACAGGCCACCGGGAGCTCGGGGTCCCCCTTACGGACTGAACGGAGGTGTTCCGCAAAGCGGTCACCCAATCTGCGTTTGGTCTCCCCAATGTAGAGGAGACCACATCGTGAGCAGCGAATACAGTATACTAAATTGCAGGAAGTACAAGTAAATCGCTGTTTCACCTGGAAGGGGTGTTTGGGGCCCTGGACAGTGGGAAGAGGGGAGGTGTAAGGGCATGTGTTGCATCTCCTGCGCGTGCACGGGAAGGTGCCGGGCGAAGGGGAAGGGGTGCTGGGGGTGGTAGAGGAGTGGACTACGGTGTCGCGGAGGGAGCGGTCCCTGCGGAATGCTGAAAGGGGAGGTGAGGGGAAGATGTGTTTGGTGGTGGGATCACGCTGGAGGTGGCGGAAATGGTGGAGGATGATCCGTTGAATGTGGAGGCTGGTGGGGTGAAAGGTGAGGACAAGGGGAACCCTATCGTGGTTCCGGGAGGGAGGGGCAGGGGTGAGGGCAGAAGTGCGGGAGATAGAACGGACACGGTCGAGGGCCGTGTCGACCACGGTAGAGGGGAATCCTCGGTTGAGGAAAAAGGAAGACATGTCGGAAGCACTGGTATGGAAGGTGGCATCATCAGAGCAGATGCGGCGGAGACGGAGAAACTGGGAGAATGGAATAGAGTCCTTACAGGAGGCGGGGTGGGAGGAAGTGTAGTCCAGGTAGCTGTGGGAGTCAGTGGGCTTGTAGTGAATGTTAGTCAATAACCTATCCCCAGCGATGGAGATGGAGAAGTCGAGGAAGGGAAGGGAAGAGTCGGAGATGGACCATCTGAAGGTGAGGGAAGGGTGGAAATTGGAAGCATAGTGAATGAAATGTTCTAGTTCAGGGCGAGAGCAGGAGACGGCACCGATACAGTCATCAATGTACCGGAAAAAGAGGTGAGGGAGGGGACCCGAGTAGGACTGGAACAAAGAGTGTTCCACATATCCCACGAAAGGGCAGGCATAGCTAGGACCCATGCGGGTACCCATAGCAACACCTTTAATTTGGAGGAAATGGGTAGAGTCAAAGGAGAAGTTGTTCAATGTGAGAACAAGTTCAGCCAGGCGGAGGAGGGTGGTGGTGGATTGGGACTGGTTGGGCCTCTGTTCAAGGAAGAAGCGGAGCGCCCTCAGGCCATCCTGGTGGGGAATGGAGGTGTAGAGGGATTGTACGTCCATAGTGAAGAGGAAACGGTTGGGGCCGGGAAACTGGAAACTGTTAAAATGGCGGAGGGCATCGGAAGAGTCGCGGATGTAGGTGGGAAGAGACTGGACAAGGGGAGAAAAAATAGAGTCGAGATAGGAAGAGATAATTTCCGTGGGGCAAGAACAGGCTGAAACGATGGGTCTACCGGGGCAGTCCTGTTTGTGGATCTTGGGAAGGAGGTAGAAGCGGGCTGTGCGCGGTTGGGGAACTATGAGGTTGGCGGCCGTGGGGGGAAGATCTCCAGAGGAGATGAGGTCAGTGACGGTCTTGGACACGGTGGCTTGATGTTCAGTAGTGGGGTCATGGTCCAGCTGGAGGTAGGAGGAGGTGTCAGAGAGTTGGCGTTCAACTTCCGCTAGGTAGAGGTCGGTTCACCAAACAACAACAGCGCCACCCTTGTCAGCAGGTTTAATGACAGTGTCAGGGTTGGATCGGAGAGAATGGAGTGCTGCAAGTTCAGAGGGAGGTAGGTTGGAGTGAGTGAGGGGAGCAGAGAAATTGAGCTGGCCGATGTCACGGCGGCAGTTAGCAATGAAAAGATCTAGAGAGGATAAGAGGCCAGAGGGAGGGGTCCAGGTGGAACGAGAATTCTGAAAGTGGGAGAAAGGGTCAGCCGTGCGGGGGGAAGACTCCTGGCCAGAGAAGTGGGCACGGAGACGGAGGCGGCGGAAAAAGAGCTCAGCATCGTGCCGAGCTCGAAATTCATTGAGATGGGGGCGTAAGGGGATGAAGGTCAGGCCTTTGCTGAGGACTGATCGTTCGGAGTCAGAGAGGGGAAGGTCAGAGGGGATAGTGAAAACGCGGCAGGGGGTGAGATTGGGAGAAGGGGGGTCAGAGGAAAGTGAAGGGGAAGAAGGTTCCGGAGGGGCGTTAGTGTCCGAGAGTTGTTGAAGCTTGCGATCCTTGACATCGGAAAGGAAGAAGAAAAGTTTTTTGTTGAAGCGTCGGATGAGTCTAAGGATGAAATGGAACTGTGGACCCGGACAGCTTTGAGATAGAGTGCGTCGGTGCTGCTGAAGAGAGAGGTCGAGAGTGTTCATGTGGCGCTGCATGGCGTTGAGCGTGGATCTCAAGATGCGGCGAGAGCAGTAGTTCGAGGAACGATGAATATCTTGGAGATATTTGTAATCCTGGGTTGATCCGAAACACGAAGGGTGGAAGTTTAGTTGGAATCCACGTGGGATAAGTCGGAAACGGAGACAGTTGCTGAGGAAAGTAATGTGGCTGTGAAACCGAGTCTTGGAAGATACCTGATCAAACACGAGAAGGGAAACTGAAATCAATGAAGATGAACAAGGTTGAAGAGCCAAACGGAAATCCCGTCGAAGAGAAGAGCAGAACTTCTTCAAGGTAGGCATTCCTAGAAGAGAGGTGGCAGTGAACCAAACACTAATACGATAGCAAAATCCTGCGGATGCTGGAAATCTGAAATAACAACAGAAAACGCTGGAAAAACTCAGCAGGCCAGGCAGCATCCGTGGAGAGAGAAAGAGAGTTAACGTTTCAGGTCGATGACCTTTCGTCAGAACTGTGAAGAGCCGGAAATCAAATAGATTTAAGGCCAGAGTAAAGCTGGGAAAAATGTGTTTTGTGACACTTAGATCCTGCTTTTGTCCTTTTTATTATTTTACCTTTTACTCCATACCTTCTGCCCCTTCCTGACACACTCTGGTTTTTAATTTCCCCACTGCTACCTAAGTCTATGACCTTCTCTGTTCTCATTTATGTTATTTGCTCTCTAGGAACCTCCCCCCCACTAGTTAGTTTAAAGCCCTTTCAACAGCCCTAGTTATATGATCCGCCAGGACTCTAGTCCCAGCACTGGCCAAGTGAAGCCCGTCCCAACGGAACAGCTCCCTCCTGCCCCAGTACTGGTGCCAGTGTCCAAGGAAGCAAAACCCATTTCTCCCACACCAGTCTTTGAGCCACTCATTTAACTCTCTAATTTTATTTGTCCTAGCCAAATTCGCTCGTGGTTCAGGTAATAATCCAGTGATTATTACCCTTGAGGTTCTGTTTTTTAATTTGACCCCTAGCTGCTCATACTCCTTTAACCAGAACCGGCTTCCTTGTCCTATCTACGTCGTTTGTAGCAGCATGGACCACGACAACTGGATCCACCCCCTCCCACTGCAAGTTTCTTTCCAGCCCAGAGGAGATGTCCTTAACCCTGGCACCGGGCAGGCAACACAGCCTACGGGACTCTCGCTCACGGCTGCAGAGATCTCTATCTGTCCCCCTAATAATACTATCCCCTACCACTACAACATTTCTATTTACTCCCCCCTCTTGAATGGCCCCCCGTTCCACGGTGCTGTGGCTAGGTTGCTCATCCTCCCTGCGGTCCCTGCTCCTGTCCCCACAGGGAGTAAGAACCTCGAACCTGTTGGACAGAAGCAAGGTCTGCGTCTCCTCCAACACTACCTCCTCGATCCCCGTACCTGCCTCACTCGTAGTCACACCGTCCTGTCCCTGACCATGGGCTACATCTGAATTAATTAACTTCATAGGTGTGACCACCTCCTGAAACACAGAGTCCAGGTACTTCTCCCCCTCCCTGATGTGTCGCAGTGTCTGAAGCTCAGATTCCAGCTCATCAACACGGAGCTGGAGTTCCTGTAGCAGCAGACACTTGTCACAGATGTATTCACAGTGAGCCTCAATGGGGTCCACCGTCTCCCACATCTCGCAACAGTAACCCATCACCTGCTCCATTCTATGTAATTAATTAATTTTTTTATTGTTAGTTATGGACAGTCTCTGCCCGATTATAGATGCTAGTATCCCCTCTAATTAATTGGATTTAAATTAAATCAATCCCTCTAAATTACACCAGTTAAATGGTTTACCAACAGTCACTCTGCACCATAAACGCCTTATTAACTACAACCCACAGAGTTAAAGTTTGAAAAGAGCACCCGACACCCCACTCACCCGAACTCACACTTACCCAAACTCAGCACTCTCTGCTGACTCGCACTAGCACTGGTCTTTTTTTACTGTTTGTTTGTTTACAACCAAATGAGTCACCCCAGCTGATTGATTAGAATACTGGTTTCCACTGTTTGCTGTGCCAATTTACTCCTACTGCAGTGTAACCTTATTTTACTCTTCTTAAACCAACAGAATCCCAAATATTTAACTTTTCCCCTTCATTTAAACTGCTTATGTACTCTTATCAAGAATAATTTAAAGATAACTAACAATTAAAGAACTCTCACACTTAGCCAAACTCAACACTCTCTGCTGACTCGCCAACCTGACCAGTCCATTTATATCTTCCTGCAGTCTGCAGCTTTCTTCTTCATTATCAACCGCACGGTCATTTTTGAATCATCTGCAAACTTCATAATTATACTTCGTACATTCAAGTCCAAATCATTCATGTATACCACAAAAAAGCAGAGGACCCAGTACTGAGCCCTGTGGAACTCCACTGGAAACAGCTTTCTAGTCACACAAAAACCCTTCGTCCATTGCCCTTTGTTTCCTGCCTCTGAGCCAATTTTGGATCCAACTTTCCACTTTGCCTTGGATCCCATGGGCTTTTACTTTCGTGACCTGTCTGCCATGCGGGACCATATCAAACGCCTTGCTGAAACCATATAGACTACATCAAACACACTATCCTCATCGACCCTCCTTCTTGCCTCCCCCAAAAATTCAATAAAGTTAGTCAGACACGATCTTCCCTTGACAAATCCCTGATTAATCCATATCTTTCTAAATTAAGGTTTATCCTGTCCCTCAGAATTTTTTGCAATAATTTTGCCACCACCGAGGTTAGGCTACCTGGAGGGTAATTACTCGTTCTAACCCTTTCTCCCTTTTTAAACGACGGTACCACGTTAGCAGTCCTCCAGTCCTCTGGCACCACACCTGTATCCAGAGAGGATTGGAAAATGATGGTCAGAGCCTCTGCTATTTACTTTCTTACTAAGGACAGAATTAGGCTGAACTGAGATGCTCTCTGGGTCTAACAATCTATGAGAGATCAAAAGCAAATACTGCGGATGCTAGAAATCTTAAATAAAAACAGAAAATACTGGAAATACTCAGCAGGTCAGGCAGCATCTGTGGAGAGAGAAACAGAGTTAACGTTTCAGGTCGGTGTCCTTTCGTCATAACTCGATAAAGTTAGAGCAGGGGCAGAGAAGGGGGAGGAGATGAAAGAAGAAAATGGAAGATAGAAGGCAGGAGAGATTAAAAGACAAAAGAGATGATGGTGGAAGGCAAAAGGAGCTGGTAATGGAACAAGTAAAGAAACAAAAGGTGGGTCTAGAGGAGGTGCAAATGGCAACAGAAGAGTCATTACCAGTATCTGCTTTCTGAAAAAATGAAAGCAGTGGTTTTAACCTGAAATTGTTGAACTCGATCTTGAACCCAGAAGGTTGAAAAGAGATGTCTTTGCTGATGCTTTTTAATAGATAAATTACCAGAACACCAGGAGAACTGCCCCTCTATTTCTTGAATAGTACCACAGGATCTTTTACATCCACCTGAGAGAGAAGATGGGGTCTTGATTTAAGTTTCTTCTGGAAGGCGTCACCTCCGACAGTGGAGCACATCCTCAGTACTGCACTGGAGTGTCCGCCTCAATTATGTGCGCAAATCTCGAGAGTGAAAATAAAACCCGCAACTTCCGACTCAGAGGTGAGATTGTTACCACTGAGGCAAGGCTGAAACTGAATGTATACTTCATTGTCTCCTTTTACACTGTTTTCCCCAGGTTTCTCGTTCTCTTCCGAAAACGTTACAGCGGACGAGCGGGAGAACCTCCAAGAAAATTCACTTCAGTTGTTTTTAACTGTTTTGAAAAATTGCCCATGACTTTAGCAAAAACGATAAGAATATATGTGATTTCGCATTTAGTGTAGAGCCATGGGCGCTGCACACCGCACTTCACAATCCCGCTCCTCACAAGATGAAAAAATTGCACAGGGCTGGAACTGAGTCACCTCGAGACGCTTGGGATTGACTTTATCTATCAGGTGACACCTGAGTTCAGCGAAAACGCTCAGACCAGACGACAACATTATTGTCGAATGATCTGGAGCTGTGACAAGGGAGGAACGCTCGACTGGATGGATTGAAACAGGGTGTTAGTTGGAGATCCTGGTTGCGTGAAGCTTGGGGTTTTATGGAGTGGATGGGGACAGCAGGTTTGAAGGAGTAAGGTTTCTGCCTGCGGAAAGAGAATCATTGACAATATCACCCAGCACCGGGAAAAGGGAGTGGAGCTGAGCGGTCGGGAATTCAATGCATTGGGATCTAGGAGCAGAAGGTGGGTCTGATGGAGGAAATGAATGGGGAGGAGGCATGAGAGAGATATGCGGGAAACTGTGGAAAGACGGGGTCGGTGTGTACAGTTGGTAAGTGTGCGGGGAGGGGGGAGGCGGCAGACGGGTAGCTGGAGGTGGAAGGAAGGGTAGAACGCAATGAAGGCCGCTGCAAACATGCTCCCGATCTTGAAGATAAGGAAATTCATGAGGTGATTGAGACTTCTCGCGATGTAGTTGGTGATTTGAAAGAAGGCCGCCGACCATAGATCCCATATGAAAATTTTTCAATGACCCATTCCGTTTGACATTCCCGCACCTGTACTGTGTGAACGCAGGTTTTTTCTCCCCTTCTCTCCTGCTGGCGATGCCTCGTGCTCGGTCCGGGTCCGTGATCACCGGAGGAATCCCCGCCCCTCCCGCCACCCGTACCTCACCAACGTCGCTATTCTTCATGTATGGCGCTGGACTGCGAGGCCTGGAAATTCGTCTCGGGCGGTGGCGCAAAACGGGCGGTAACGAACCGTTCGCCTGTTGTACGCTGCGCCTGAAATTCAGAGCGGACAGACTATTCTACCAGTAGAGCGGGGAGTCACAGCTGAGAGTTATCCTTCCTCCATCCGTTGCTCACATACGGGAACTTTCCAGCAGGCGGGCCCTGGATAACGATTGACAACATTAACTTTCAAGATTTTTCCTGCTAAATGACCAGGGCGAGTCTGACTATTTCTAACGGCCATTCTGTCGTCTCAACTGATATCCCTTAACTGAGCCTCTGCTAGAGATAGGGATCTTATTTTTAATTTACTCCTCTAACAAATAAGGTTCTTAAACTTTGAAAATTACATGTATTTATTCATTAAGCATACAGCGCATGCAATTATATTTAAACATACACTTTAAAGAGAGGACTTATAACCACACCTGACAATTGTTGCTTGTGAAGTCGAACGTGTTACATGTTATCTCTGGTCATTGCGAATTCAAATCCTCATTACAAACAGCAAAGGATTGTGAGTCCAGCAACAATAACTTCCATGTGAATGTGGCCCGAGTGGTTTTAAGAACATAGGAACATAAGAAATAGAAGCAGGAGTAGGTCAGACGGCCCCTCGTGCCTGCTCCGCCATTCAATATGATCATGGCTGATCATCGACCTCAACTCCACTTTCCCACCCGATCTCCATATCCCTTGATTCCCCGGGAGTCCAAAAATCTATCTATCTCAGCCTTAAATATACTCAAAGACTCAGCATTCACAGCCCTCTGAGGCAGAGAATTCCAAAGATTCACAACCCTCTGAGTGAATAAATTCCTCCTCATCTTGGTCTTAAATGGCCTACCCCTTATCCTGGGACTATGCCCCCGTAGTTCTAGACACTTCAGCCAGAGGAAACAACCTCTCAGCATCTATCCTGTCAATCCCCTTCAGAATCTTGTATTTTTCAATGAGATCACCTCTCATTCTTCTAAACTCCAGAGAGTATAGGCACATTCTACACAATCTCTCATCATAGGACAGCCCTCTCATCCCAGGAATCAATCTCGTGAACCTTCGTTGTACCGCCTCCAAGGCATTTATATCCTTCCTTAGATAAGGAGACCAAAACTGTGCACAGTACTCCAGGTGTGGTCTCACCAAGGCCCTGTACAATTGTAGCAAGACTTCCTTACTCCTATACTCCAACCCCCTTGCAATAAAGGCCAATATGCCATTTGCCTTTTAAACATCAAGCTTTAATATAAATTGAATAATAGCAGTATTGTTCTTATACAACCGTTCTACAGTATCACATTAAATGACCAGTAATTAATACAACGTGTTTACCTCGCGGATTTCAAGATGCTCAAACTTGTATTTCATCTGTTACCGTCAACGCAATTGATTTCAGACTGTTCTGAGGGTTATAAATTTTGAAGGGAACAGGCTCTACCTTCATACTAATCGGCTACCTTGGGCTGCAAGTAGGCGTATTTGTTCTTATCTCCTAGTCATTATCTCCTAATCATTAATACCGCCCTCATGCTGACTATGTGTTAAATGGCTTCAGAAGTGCCACATCCTGTTGTTCCGTCATCCTTTACCTCGGGTGTATAGCAATTTGTTTTTCTTAGGAGTGCGTAGGACAACCTGGAACTATGTACAGGTCTCATTACGGCCTTGTGGGCCTCCATAGTTCTGATTGCCTTCGCATTCTTTCAATTGTACCAGTTGTTGTGATCTGTTGGTGACTTAGAAGCCGCTCTGCTTAGCTTGATGACTGATTCTATGGCTCAGCTCCTTTTGTTCCCAAGGAGATGATAAAGCTTCGCGTAGCACCGCCCTCTTTGCTAATAGCCCAAAGCTAGGCGAGACGGGATACCGGACCAGGAGCTAACAACTGCAACCGCCTTACATTGTTGTTATCAGTAGCTTTATTCTTGTTCCGTGGTATTGCTAATCCACCAAGTGTAACCTTTAAATATAAGAGTGTCTATATTTCTGTATCAGAAGAGTAACAGACTTCAGGAGGACAGAGACAGACTGGTGAAAGGGTCTTTTAGCGGGCAGGATACTGTTGAAGAGGCTATTAAAAATGCATACGGGATCCTTGGCTTTTTCAGTAAAGGCATACGGTACGAAAGCAAGGGAGTTCTGCTAAACCTTTATAAAACATTGGTTTTAAGCCCAGCTGGAGTATTGTAGTGAATTCTGGGCACCGGAAATTAGGAAGAATCTCAAGGCCTTAGAGAGGGTGCAGAAAATCCGAAACTAGGGTGCTAAATCTAAACAAAGGAAACTACGAAGTTATGAGGAGTGAGTTGGCTATGATAGATTGGGGAGCTTCATTAAAAGGCATGACGGTGGATAAGCAATGGCTAACATTTAAGGAATGAATGCATGAATTGCAACAGTTATACATTCCTTTCTGGCGCAAAAACACAAAAGGAAAAGCGGCCCAACCATGGCTAACAAAAGAAATTAAGTATAGTATTAGATCCAAAGAGGAGTCATATAAAGTTGACATGAAAAAGTAACAAGCCTGAGGATTGGGAGCAGTTTAGAATTCAGCAAAAATAGGACCAAGCGATTGATTAAGAGGGGAAAAATAGAGTGTGAGAGTAAACTTGCAAGGAACATAAAAGCGGACTGTAATAGCTTCTACAAGTATGTAAAAAGAAAAAAAGATTAGTGAAAACAAATGTAGGTCCCTTACAGTCAGAAACAGGAGAATTTAGAATGGGGAACAAGGAAATGGATGAGCAATTAAACAAATACTTTGCTCCTGTCTTCATGGAAGAGGACACAAATAACTTCCCAGAAATGCTAGGGAACCAAGGGTCTAGTGAGAAGGAGGATTTAAAGGAAATTATTATTCGTAAAAAAGTAGTGCTGGAGAAATTAATGGGACTGAAAGCCGATAAATCCCCAGGGCCTGATACTCTGCATCCCAGCGTACTAAAGAGGTAACCATGGAAATAGTGGATGCATTGGTTATCATCTTCCAAATTCTATAGATTATGGAACAGTTCCTGCAGATTGGAGGGTGGCAAATGTAACCCCACTATTTAAAAAAGGAGGGAGAGAGAAAACGGAACTACAGACTGGTTAACCTAACATCAATAGTAGGGAAAATGCTAGAGTCTATTATGAAGGATGTGCTAACAGGACACTTAGAAAATATCAACGGGATTAGACAAAGTCAACATGGATTTATGAAAGGGAAATCGTGTTTGAGAAACCTACTGGAGTTTTTTGAGGATGTAACTGGTAGAATAGATAAGGGAGAAACAGTGGATATGGTGTATTTGGATTTTCAGAAGGCCTTTGATAAAGTCTCGCATAAGAGGTTAGTGTGCAAAATTAAAGCACATAGGATTGGGGGTAATATACTAGCATGGATTGAAAATTGGTTAACAGACAGGAAACAGAGTGTAGGAATAACTGGGTCTTTTTCAGGGTGGCAAAGTGGTTACCAGTGGGGTACCGCAGGGATCAGTGCTTGGGCCCTAGCTATTCACAATATATATCAATGATTTCGATGAGGGAACCAAATTTAATATTTCCAAGTTTGCTGACGACACGAAACTAGGTGGCATTGTGAGTTGTGAGGAGGATGCAAAGAGGCTTCAAGGCGATTTAGACAAGTTGAGTGAGTGGGCAAATACATGGCAGATGCAGTATAACGTGGATAAATGTGAAGTTATCCACTTTGGGCGGAAAAACAGAAAGGTAGATTATTTTTTAAATGGTGATAGTTTGGGAAATGTTGATGTACAAAGGGACCTGGGTGTCCTTGTACACCAGTCACTGAAAGCAAATATGCAGGTGTAGCAAGCAGTTAGGAAGGCAAATGGTATGTTGGCCTTCATTGCAAGAGAATTTGAGTACAGGAGCAAGGATGTCTTACTACAGTTATACAGGGCCTTGGTGAGACCACACCTGGAGTACTGTGTGCAGTTTTGATCTCCTGACCTAAGAAAGGTTATACTTGCATAGAGGGAGTGCAGCGAAGGTTCACCAGACTGATTTCTGGGATGGCACGACTGTCGTATGAGGAGAGATTGTGTCAATTAAGCCTCTATTCACGAGAGTTTAGAAGAATGAGAGGATATTTCATTGAAACGTATAAAATTCTAACATACTAGACAGACTGGATGCTGGGAGGACGTTTCCCCTGGCTGGGGGGTCTAGAACGACGGGTCACAGTCTCAGGATACGGGGTAGGACATTTAGGACTGAGATGAGGAGAGATTTCTTTACTCAGAGGGTGGTGAACCTGTGGAATTCTCTGCCACAGAAGGCTGTGGAGGCCAAGTCACTGATTATATTTAAGAAGGAGACAGATAGATTTCTGGACACAAAAGGCATCAAGGGGTATGGGGAGAGAGTGGGAATATGGTATTGAGATAGTGGATCAGCCATGATCATATTGAATGGCGGAGCAGGCTCGACGGGCCGAATGGCCTACTCCTGCTCCTATTTTTTCTAAAAGATTTACTAGAATGGTTCCATGGATGAAATAAATATGTTACTTGAAGAGACTAGAGTAACTGCGATTGGTCTCCTTAAAGAAGAGAAGGCTAAGGGGAGTTTTCATACAGGTGTTTAAAATCATGAATTATTTTGACAGACTCAATAAGGAAAAACTTTTTTCCAGTGACTGAAGGGTCGCTAACCAGAGGACACAGATTTAATGTAATTGGCAACGGAACCAGAGGCGCCAGGAGGAACAATGATTTGTTTAGCGAGTTAGTCTGATCTGGAATGAACTGCCTGAAAGGTGAGTGGAAGTAGATTCAATCGTAACTACCAAATGGAAATTGGATAAATACTTGAAGGGAGAACATTCGCAGAGCTACGGGGCAAGAGCAGGCGGATGGGACTAATTGGAGAGCTCTTTCACAGGCACAATGGGCCGAATGGCCAGCTGCTGTGCTGTATCAATCTACGATTCTATGATTCGCACCAAGTAAAAAAATGAATAATGCCCAGAACTGTTCCTTTGCAGATGTAACCTTCTCCCACAATGGGGGGATTGTGTGTAACTGGGCCAGTATGTGAGGCACAGTGTAAGAATATGGGCTTTTGAGGGTATTTTGCGGGATTAGGCATTGCAAGAGTTAAATGACCCTCGGCTTTTTTCTCTGACTAGCTGCTTTCTGCAGGAAACATACCGACTTGGATTTCCTGCTGACTGAAGTTTCTCGGTGCGTCACAAGTGGCCTCCTTTATTGTAGAAATACTGTTGTTATTTGTTTTTAATTCGTTTATGGGATGTGGGCGTCGCTGGCATGGCCAGCATTTATTGCCCATCCCTAGTTGCCTTTGAGAAGGTGGTGATGAGCCGCCTTCTTGAACCGCTACAGTCCGAGTGGTGAAGGTTCTCCTACAGTGCTGTTAGGGTGGGAGTTCCAGGATTTTGCATTAAAAGCAAGGGAAAAGGACAGGGGAGGCTCAGAGCTGTCTCAGTTTTATCTCATCGGTTCACGTCTGTGGGAATGTGAAACTTATGTTAGCCATGGAATCATAACTAACTCTAAATCGTTTTCTACTAATTTTCAGTATTAAGCTTTGCTAGACCGTAGTTTAATATTAAGAGCGCCAGTTTGTAGTTTTTATTAAGTTAGTATAGTTTTATTAATGTAGCCTTCTTTCTCTTCTGTGGGGCTTAGCGGAAATCTTGTGACAAATCAGATTCTCATTGGAAGCCGTTGTCATCAAGGTTGCGTCAGCAACATGGAAACCAAGATCAGAAAATGCTTGTGCTAAGGAGATTATCGAGGCCCAAAGCCTGTGGCTGGAGGCAGAATTTCCCGGGCCCGTGATTGGGTAGAATGCAGGGTTAAGGAAGATACATGATTAGATGGATCTTTCTGTAGTTCAGGTTCTGGGGGTATATCCTAGTGGGTTTGAGTTATTCTCAGACTAGATGGGCCAGGAAGGGCACTGACCCAGACAGGTGCAGGTGCTCCTGTGAGTAGAATGAACCAGGATTGGGCCACGCCTACTACCCAAAGGACAATAACGAGTAATATAATTCTGTATCGCACTTTGTAAACTGCTGCTCCAATACTGGGTGTATTAAGTCTCACTAATGCTTAAACAAAGAAGGAAAGAAAGACTTGCATTTATAAAGCGCCTTGCACGACTTTACAGCCAATGAAGTGCTTTTCTGAAGTGTAGCAAATGTTGTAATGTGGGAAAATCATAACTGTTACCAATATGGAGCCGGCTTCGAACCATTGAACAGACAGTTTAAAGGGGCTTCCATTTTCTATTACAACAGTTGCTACATGCTGCTATCAAGTATTCTACATTTCCTTTCCGAAGAACTTTAAAGGAAAAGCACCAGCAAGTTGCAATGTGACTCCACTGTTCAGCTCAAATTGTAGCTATTCGGCGCTTTCATTTCGAACTCGGGGGCGTCCAGTTTTGTCCAATCTACTGCACCAAAAATCAGAGTCAAATCCACTGCATTCATCTGTTTGTTCAATGGCTGTAACTGATATAAATGGTGATGTCAGCTAACATGTTTGTTCAATGACTGTAACTGATATAAATGGTGATGTCACCTAACATGTTTGTTCAATGGCTGTAACTAACATTAATGGTGATGTCTCCTAACATGTTTGTTCAATGACTGTAACTAACATTAATGGTGATGTAATCTAATTGTGTCTCTGGAGGTTTAACATTAGGTATAATAAGGGATCCTTTGAAAGTCGAACAGAGCGCGTGTGGGATCCCGAACAGACATCGCTGTTTCTCACAGAAAATGCACGCCCCGCCCAGAGGCCTAGCATATGCCATTTACTACACTGCCCTTGCAGCTATCGCTGTGCCAGGTAAAGTATTGCAGCAAGTTATTGATTGTAACAAGCGTCAGTTATCTGGATCGTCTCAGTAACTTGTTATTGGCCACACTTTGTGCAATGTGTCGTCCCCCCCCCCCCCCGGAGTCGCCTGTACAGCGGGATCGGTTCGACCGATGTTACACATTGAAGGGCCGTTTTTCAGTGCGACAGTGGATGACAATTATCTTCAAGTGTTGATGCCGGTTGTTTACTTTCATGATTGTCCTCGGCCTGTATAATGGTGCAGAGTGAAATAAGGCGACCCGAACACCCACCTCGAAATAACACTTCCAAATGTGTCTCCATGTTCTCCAACCACCGCGCTGTGAGGAGCGGGGGAACTACCCAACAGCACCCGCCTTGCTCCCGTTTAACTCTTTCTGGACGATTGTGGATAGATGGAGACAATGTACCTACAAAAATATCTCTGTTTTTCTAAACTGAATTACATGTACCTATAACAATTGCGTTGAAATCAAGTCTAATAACATTTCACCTCCCTCAGTTCCAGGGATCCAAGTTCTGTTCCCACCTGGCGCGACTCCGAGCAACCCGTTGCAGCTGGGTGTGACTGGGAAACGTCACCAAGTGATTGCTTTAAATGACAATCTGTTATTGCACATTATATCACTGCAGTGCACAAGCAGGCTAGATACCAGCATCACACTGCGAAACCGTGTTCAGACATTTTTATCACGTTATTCATATTTTATTTCAGTGGTGTTATCACATTACTGTCATTGATGAATCTGTCTGATTTGTCTTCCCTTTTCTCCTGCGGATTGGCTCAAGCTGGGTTGCGGTAGTGAGGGCGCTCTCAGCCCCCAGGTGCCCTTGGCGTTCTATATATTTTAGTTATTTACAGTGTCATTCTTCAGTCGCTGTCACGTCTTTAATCTGTACATCGGGTGTGAGACAAACATTGAACTTCAACAGGTGTCCTATTGTACAAAAATACAGAAACGGTTCAAAGCCAACCCCACCACTGAACTGAAGAGCCCCAGATCATATGGGCGGATGATGAGGACAGCGAAAGTGGTCTTCTGACCGTCTCAGAACTGAACACCCCGTGAGAAAACAAAGGGGCATCAATTGATAGGATGCCTGCAGCAATTAAATTAAATTAATTTTAAACTCGCGCTAATTTTCTGCAATTCGAATTGGTCTGCATAGATATGCAAATAATTGATGACTGCTTTCAAGATGGACATGCATTTATATCGTCACTTTCACGACCTCAGGACGTCAAAACGCGTTTTACAGTAAATGAAGTACTTTTGAAATGTAGTCACTGTTGTAATGTGGGTAACGTGGCAGCCAATTTACACACAGCAAGCTCCCACAAACAGCAATGTGATAACGACCAGATAATCTGTTTTAGTGATGTTGGACTGGACTGGTTGAGCCGAATGGCCGGTTTCTGCGCCGTATATCCTACGTGATTGAGGGATAAATATTGGCCAGGACACCGGGGATAATTCCCCTGCTTTTCGTCGAAATAGTGCCACGGGATCTTTTAAGTCCATCTGAGAGAGCAGACGGGGCCTCGGTTTAACGTCTCACCCGATGAATGTACTGAATCTGTGAATGATTGACTGTTGATTAATAATGAACAGGTTAACCATTTGTTGACCAATGCAGCATTCATCATTCCAACATGTCAATTAGTTGCTGAGATGATATAATGATTTGTTTGAACGAATCGACTTATTGAAGGTAAGCTAAAGGCCAACAATTCGAAATCTTGAAATAAGTGACTAGTTTATCAATAAACCTTATTCCGGGAACACGTTAATCCCTGGTTTCTGTCCCGTTTTATAACCCCGACCATTGGTTCGATCCTTCACTGGACTTCCTCACTCGCTGCTCCTGACATCTTTCCTACAAACGCTGCTCTGTCCCTCCACAGGCAGGTTCGGGTTATTTTAATTATCATTGCACAGTCCACTCTCTTAATCCATTTGAAACGTATACAATTGTTTGAATGGATTTTGTTTCCTTATGGATCCCCATTATAAATGCAAATTATTAACTTTCATCCAACCGAGATCTCCGGTCTGTCCCACTTCCACTTTGGATTATTACACGGTTTTCATCGCTTCAAGTAACAAAGCTGCGAACTTTGCATAATTCCGATCAACCTAACACTTTTAAAGGAGTTTACACTAATTCTTTATCTTTCTCTCAACTTCTTACAGTTAATTTAGTGGCGATTGTGATCCTGTGCCGGGGAAGGTGCGGTCTATCCAGATGTATCACTCGGTACCTGGTGTCCATGGTGACGATTGTGATCCTGTCCCGGGGAAGGTGCGGTCTCTCCAGATGTATCACTCGGTACCTGGTGTCCATGGTGACGATTGTGATCCTGTCCCGAGGAAGGTGTGGTCTCTCCAGATGTATCACTCGGTACCTGGTGTCCATGGTGACGATTGTGATCCTGTCCCGGGGAAGGTGCGGTCTCTCCAGATGTATCACTCGGTACCTGGTGTCCATGGTGACGATTGTGATCCTGTCCCGGGGAAGGTGCGGTTTCTCCAGATGTATCACTCGGTACCTGGTGTCCATGGTGACGATTGTGATCCTGTCCCGGGGAAGGTGCGGTCTCTCCAGATGTATCACTCGGTACCTGGTGTCCATGGCGGTGACGGATCTCCTGGTCATTTTCACCGCTGTGATATTAAACCGGATTCCGGGTATTTATTTTCCAGGTAGTTTCCTGTCCATCACCCCGGTGTGCAGTCTCAGCATTGCGTTAATTTATGCCGCTAGAGACAGTTCGGTCTGGTCAACGGTCGCTTTCACCTTCGATCAATTTGTGGCCATTTGTTGCCAGAAGCTGAAAACAAAATCTGCGCCGAGGAAACGGCGGCTGTTGTTATAGGAACGGTCTGTGCGCTGGGATGTCTGAAAAGCGTTCCCTGGTACTTTATACACGAGCCCATGTTCACAATCAACAATGTCCCGTGGTATTGCAGACTGAAGGAAATCCGTTATACCTCACCCGTGTGGACAGCGTTTGACTGGTTCGAACGTATTTTAACCCCAATTGCCCCGTTCCTTCTGATGTTACTGTTCAATGCTCTGACAGTCAGACACATTCTAGCGGCTATTAGAGCCCGCAGCAGACACCGGGCCCACAGCAATGGAGAGAATCAGAGTGACCCAGAGATGGAGAGCCGGAGAAAGTCCATCGTTTTACTCTTCGCCATCTCGGGCACTTTCATCCTGTTGTGGATGACGTTTGTTGTACAGTTCTTTTATGAGCGATTTACAAACGATTATATAATGAAAGGCTTCAGTGACCCCAAATTTATTCTACAAGAAAGCGGAAATATGTTTCAGCTGTTGAGTTCTTGCACCAACACCTTTATTTATGCAGTGACTCAGAGTAAGTTCAGAGTGGATTTAAAGAACGCGGTCACATATCCACTGAATGTACTCGGTGAATTAATAAAACAATGAAAGTATAAACCGCAGGTTTAATTGTGCATTATGAGAATTGTCCATGGACTGCTTCAGAGTTTGGGAAACAATGTTATTGATTTGAGGTGAATACAATAAATCTGTACGTTTGTGGGCTGGCATCAGATAAAATAAGAACATAAGAAACAGGAGTAGGCCAATTGGCCTTTCGAGCCTGCTCCGCCATTCAATAAGATCATGTCTGATCCAATCCTGGCCTCAACACCACTTTCGCGCTCTCTCCCCATACCGCTTGAATCCCTTGTACTTCAAAAGTCTGTCAATCTCCGCCTTAGATATATTCAATGACTCCGCCTCCACTGCTCTCTGGGGTAGAGAATTCCAAAAATTCACGACCCTCTGAGAGAAGAAATTGCTCTTCGTCTTCGTCTTAAAGGGGCGACCCCTTATTCTGAAACTGTGCCCCCTCGTTCTAGATACCCCCACTAGGGGAAACATCCTCTCAGCATCCACCCTGTCCATCCTCCACAGAATCTTATATGTTTCAATAAGATCAGCTCTCATTCTTCTAAACTCCAATGAGTATCGGCCCAACCTGCTCAACCTTTCGTCATACGTCAACCCCTTCATCCCAGGAACCAACCCAGTGAAACTTCTCTGTACTGCCTCCAATGCAAGTATATCCTTCCTTAAATATGGAGACCAGTACTCCAGGTGCGGTCTCACCAGAGCCCTGTAAAGTTGCATCAAAACTTCCCTACTTTTATACTCCATTCCCCGTGCAACACAGACCAACATTCCATTAGCCATCCTAATTACATGCTGCACCTGCAAGCTAACTTTTTGTGTTTCATGTGTTAGGACCCCCAGATCCCTTTGTACCGCAGCATTTTGTAGTCTCACTACATTTAAATAATAATTTGCTTTTTCATGTTTCCTTCCAAAGTGGATTACCTCACATTTACCCACATTATAGTCCATCTGCCAAATGTTTACCCACTCATTTAACCTATTTATATCCCCTTGCAGACTCGTTGTGTCCTCCTCACAACTTGCTAACCCACCTATCGTTGTATCATCAGCAAAATTGGCTACACTACACTCGGTCCCTTCATCCATGTCACTAATATAGATTGTAAATAGTTGAAGCCTCAACACTGATTAATGTGTCACCCCACTCGTTACTGATTGCCAACCGGAAAATTACCCATTTATCTCAACTCTCTGTTTTCTGTTAATTAGCCAATCCCCTATCCATGCCAATATATTACCTCCAAATCGGTGCGCTCTTATCTTGTGCAGTAACCTTTTATGTGGCACCTTATCGAATGCCTTCTGGAAATCCAAATACACTACACCAACTAGTTCCCCTTTATCCACCCTGTTTGTTACATCCTCAAAGAACTCTAGCAAATTTGTCAGACACGATTTCCCTTTCATAAAACCATGTTGACTCTGCTTGATTGCCTTATGATTTACTAAATGTCCTGCTATTATCTCCTTAAAATGGAATACAGCATTTTCCCAATGACAGATGTTAAGCTAACTGGCCTATAGTTTCCTGCTTTCTGCATCCCTCCTTTCTTGAACAGTGGCGTTACATTTCCGGTTTTCCAATCCGCTGGGCCCTCTACAAAATCCAGGGAGCTTTGGTAGATTACAACCAACGCATTCACTGTCTCTGCAGTCACTTCTTTTAATACCCTAGGATGCAAGCCATCCGGTCCAGGGGATTTGTCAGCCTTTAGCCCCATTAGTTTGCCGAGTACTTTTTTCTCCAGTGATAGAGATTGTTATAAGTTCCTCCCTCCCTATAGCCCCTTGATTATCTATTATTATTGGGATGTTTTTAGTGTCTTCTACCGTGAAGGGCGATCCAAAATAATTGTTTAGAGACTCTGCCATTCATCTATTTCCCATTAGAATAGACATAAAAACTGCTAGATTGTTGTAATGTGAGACAGAGAAGGGAACCTCCCACTCCTACCTGGTGTGGCCTACAAGTACTCCAGTCCTACACTAAACAGATGACTCTTCGTGTTGGCATGACCAATAGGGATGAACAGTAATTGCTGATTTGGCAGTGTCACCCTAATTCCAAGTACAAATTTGTCAAAACATTTATACGTATAAAAAAATTAACAAGCAAAAAATTAGTGTAAATATGAGACTCACAAGCTGGCATAAAAGCGTAATCGTGGGCACCAAACCCACGGTTGAATGTGGCTGCTGATCTCACTGTATCAGAGACAAAAACCATCCCAATTTACTGTCTTGTGACCTTACAGAACCAGTGACACAAACATTCCAATTTACTGACATCAGTAACTGCTCTTCAAAAAGGAGTTCATTGTCTGTAAAGCGCTTTGGGACGTCCGGTGATGCTCTAATTAAATGCAAGTCTTTCTTTCTTACATTAAATTTAGTGGCGATTGTGATCCTGTCCCGGGGAAAGTGCGGTCTCTCCAGATGAATCACTCGGTATCTGGTGTCCATGGCGGTGACGGATCTCCTGGTCATTATCACCGCAGTGATATTAAACCGGATTCCTAGTATTTATTTTCCAGGTAGCTTCCTGTCCATTCCGCCCGTATGTAGTCTCAGCATTACGTTGAATGGGGCTGTCGACCTGACCGTAACTGAGAAACAAACCATTCCAATTTACTGTCAGGTGACCTTCCTGTACCAGAGACACTAACTTGGCAGGGGGATGGGATACGGAGTTGAGCTATAGTACGGGGTGATGCACTGCCAAATATAGTGGAAAAAACAAGTCAGCCTGGAAGGCAGAGCAAATATGTAACGGCAAGAGGGAGTATGGCAAGGCTGGCTGGCATTTATTTTAATGCAAGGAGTCTTGCGAGTGAGGCAGATGAATTGAAGGTGTTGATGAACACATGGGAGTATGATATTGTTGCTATCACAGAGACATGGTTGAGGGAGGGGCAAGACTGGCAGTTCAAAATTCCGGGGTATAGAATCTTCAGGCGAGACAGAGGGGGTTGTAAAAGAGGAGGGGGTGTCGCAATATTAATCAAGGAGTCAATTACTGCTGTAAGGAGGGATAATATCTTAGCAGGTTCCTCTAATGAGGCCATATGGGTAGAACTTAAAAACAAAAGGGGGCAAGCACTTTGCTGGGAGTGTACTATAGGCCCCCAAACAGTCAGGGGGAGATAGAGGAACAGATATGTAGGCAAATCTCAGAGAAGTGTAGAAATAATAGGGTAATAATAGTAGGGGATTTCAACTTCCCCAATATTAACTGGGATAGTCAGAGTGTGAAAGGCTTAGAGGGAGAGGAATACTTAAAGTGCATCCAGCAGAGCTTTTTGAGCCAGCATGCAGAAAGTCCGACAAGAGAGGGGGTGGTACTGGACCTAATTCGAGGGAATGTAGCCGGGCAAGTGGTAGAAGTGTCAGTAGGAGAGCATTTTGGTGACAGTGACCATAATTCGGTGAGATTTAAGGTAGTCATGGAAAAGGAAAAAGATGGACCGGAAATAAAGGTTCTAAATTGGGGGAAGGCCGATTTTAACATGATAAGGCAGGATCTGGCCAAATTGGACTGGGATCAGCTACTTGTTGGAAAATCCACATCAGAGCAGTGGGAGTCTTTCAGAAAGGAAATAGAGAGAGTACAACGCCAACATGTTCCCGTAAAGGTCAAGGGTGGGACCAACAAACCCAGGGAACCTTGGTTGGCAAGTGATATACAAGAATGGATTAGGAAAAAATGGGAGGCTTTTGGCAGATACAAAGGACTAAAAACAGTGGAAGCCCTATGAGGAGTATAGAAAGTGCAGGGGGTACTTAAAAAATAAATTAGGAGAGCGAAGAGCGGGCATGAAAAAACACTGGTGGGCAAAATAAAGGAAAATCCCAAGGTGTTTTATAAGTATATTAAGGGCAAGAGGATAACCAGGGAAAGAGTAGGGCCCATTAGGGAACAAAGTGGCAATCTGTGTGTAGAGCCAGAAGATGTAGGTGAGGTTTTAAATGAATATTTTGCATCTGTGCTCATTATGGAGAAGGACGATGTAGGCATAGAAATCAGGCAGGGGTATTGTGATATACTTGAACAAATTATTATTGAGAGGGAGGAGGTACTAGCGGTTTTAGCGGCATTAAAAGTGGATAAATCCCCAGGCCCAGACGAGATGTATCCCAGGCTGCTGTTAGAGGCAAGGGAGGAGATTGCAGGGTCTCTGACACAAATTTTCAGAACCTCTCTGGCCACAGGGGAGGTGCCTGAGGACTGGAGGATAGCGAACGTTGTACCATTATTCAAGAAGGGTAGTAGGGATAAATCAGGGAATTACAGGCCAGTGAGCCTAACATCAGTGGTAGGGAAATTATTGGAAAAAATTCTGAGGGACAGAATTAGTCTCCACTTGGAGAGGCAAGGATTAATCAAGGATAGTCAGCATGGCTTTCTCAGGGGGAGATCATGTCTAACCAATTTGATTGAATTTTTCGAGGGGGTGACTAGTTGTGTGGATGAGGGTAGTGCAGTTGATGGACTTCAGTAAGGCTTTTGACAAAGTCCCACATGGGAGACTGGTCAACAATGTCAGAGCCCATGGGATCCAGAGCAATTTGGCAAATTGGATCCAAAATTGGCTTAGTGGCAGGAGGGAGAGAGTGATGGTCGAAGGTTGTTTTTGTGACTGGAAGCCTGTGTCCAGTGGTGTACCGCAGGGATCGGTGCTGGGTCCTTTGCTGTTTGTAGTGTACATTAATGATTTAGATATGAATGTAGGAGGTATGATCAGTAAGTTCGCAGATGACAAGAAAGTTGGTGGAGTGTTAAATAGCGAGGAGGGAAGCCTTAGGCTACAGGATGATATAGACGGGTTGGTCAGATGGGCCGCACAGTGGCAAATGGAATTTAACCCTGAAAAGTGTGAGGTGATGCATTTTGGGAGGTCTAACAAGGCAAGGGAATACACAATGAATGGTAGGACCCGAGGAAGGACAGAGGATGAAAGGCACGTGCATGTACATAGATCCCTGAATGCAGCAGGACAGGTAGATAAGTTGGTTAAAAAGGCATATGGGATACCTGCCTTCATTAGCAGAGGCATAGAATATAAGAGCATGTACAAAACGCTAGTTAGGCCACAGCTGGAATACTGCGTGCAGTTATTGTCGCTACACTATAGGAAGGATATCATTGCATTGGAGAGGGTGCATAGGAGATTCACCAGGATGTTACCTGGGCTGGAGCGCTTCAGCTATGAAGAGAGACTGGACAGGCTGGGGTTGTTTTCCTTAGAGCAGAGAAGGCTAAGGGGGGACCTGATTGAGGTGTACAAAATTATGAGGGGCATAGATAGGGTAGATAGAAAGGAACTTCTCCGCATTGTAGAGGGGTTATTAACCAGGGGGCATAGTTTCAAGGTAAGGGGCAGGAGGTTTAGAGGGGATTTGAGGAAAAACTTTTTCACCCAGAGGGTGGTTGGAATCTGGAACTCACTACCTGAAAGGGTGGTAGAGGCAGGAACCCTCACAACATTCAAGAATCATTTAGATGAGCACTTGAAACGACATAGCATACAAGGCTATGGACCAAGTGCTGGAAAATGGGATTAGAATAGACAGGGCTTGATGGCCGGCGCGGACACGATGGGCCGAAGGGCCTCTTTCTGTGCTGTATAACTCTATGACTGTGACTCTAATAGAGGAATAGCTGGTCAATGTATCTTTACCCGGCCCCAGGTGTTTGGTGAACGGGACAGAATGTCCGGGTAATAGAGGAATATCTGATCAATGTATCTTTTCCCGGCCCCAGGTGTTTGGTGAACGGGACAGAATGTCCGGGTAATAGAGGAATATCTGATCAATGTATCTTTACCCGGCCCCAGGTGTTTGGTGAACGGGACAGAATGTCCGGGTAATAGAGGAATATCTGATCAATGTATCTTTACTCAGCATCAGGTTTTTGGTGAAAGGGGGAGACTGTTATGGGGGTGGTAACATAGTGGTAATGTTGCTGGGCTAGTAATCCCGAAGCCTGGACTTATGATCCGGAGAATTAGTTCAAATCCCACCACGGCAGCTGGGGAACTTAAATTCTGGAGTTAAAAAAAAGCTAGTATCTGTAATGGTGACCTTCAAACTACTGGATTGTCGTAAAAAGCCATCTGGTTGACTGATGTCCTTTAGTAGAAGGAAATCTGCCATCTTTACCCCGTTTGGCCTAAATGAGACTCCAGACTGACAGCAATGTGGTTTACTATGAACTGCCCTTTGAAATGGCGGCTCGCCACCACCCTCTCAAGGGCAATTAGGGATGGGCAATAAATGTATCATATCCTGTGAATGAATGCATAAAAATATATCTGGCTAATGGAGGAACATCTGATCCATGTATCTTTACCCGGCCCCAGGTGTTTGGTGAACGGAACATAAATCCAGGCACCGCAGTCCCAAGGAGTCATCTACAGTTTCATACTTTCATCCAATTGGCTTATTCTTCTCATCGGTGCTACTGCACTGAGTCGGAGACGATGCCCCGGCCGCTTTGTGATCGGCGACAGACACTTGTTTTCCTGGTAAATACGGAGTAAATTCATTTTAGATGGGATTAATCTGCCCGTCAAACTTACCTTCGTGGACACTGCAGGGCGGCTGGCGGACGGTGAGCAATGATAGGAGAACATTGTGGGGACATTGAGTCTCCCCATTTCAAAGACCAACCTGCCCTCAAGAGGAACACCATTCTCAAGGGATACTTTCAGTGAGCTTTGTTGGTTCTATATGGGTTTCAGCATTAGACAATTACAATATGGTCTGCACAGCGTCATGGGTAAGTGAAGTGATGTCAATAGGAATATAGGAACAGGAGGAGGCCATTCAATGAGATGGTGGCTGATCTGTACCTCAACACCATTTACCCACCTTATCTCCATATCCTTCTGTGTTACAATTACAAAACACACAGCTATGGATCCCAGTCTTGAAGGCTCCATTGTGCCAATTACGTAACACAAAGCTATCGATCCCAGTCTTGAAGGCTCCATTGAGCCAATTACATAACACATAGCTATCGATCCCAGTCTTGAAGGCTCCATTGTGCCAGCATCCACAGCCTTTGGGGAAAGAATACCAGAGTTCTACTGCTCTTATTGTGAAAAAGTGCTTCCTGATTTCCCTCCTAAATGGTCCAGCAATAATTTTAAGAGCATGTGCCCTCGTTCTTGATTCGCCCACGTGAGGAAATAGTTTCTCCATATCTACAGAAACGATTGATTTTTAACATTTTAAACACATCGATCATATCATCCCTCAATATTTTATATTCAACGCGATACAAGCCAAGTTTATGCAACCTGTTCTCACAATTTAATCCGATAAGCCTCAGTAGCTTTCTGGTGAATCTGCGCTGCACCCACTCCAAAGCCAATGTATCCTTCCTGATGTGTGGGGCCCAAAACTGAACGTAGTGCTCCAGATGGGTCCTGAACAAGGCTCCATGGAACTGAATTTTAACTCCCCCTCTCATTGTGTTCCAGCCCCCTACATTTCATTAGCCTTTTGGATTGAGTTTTGGACCTGTCTGATAGTTTGAAAAGATTTGTGTTCTTGGACTACCAAATCTCTGTGCACCTCTACAGTTCCTAGTTTCTCGCCACTAAGAAATGACTCCGCTTTATCTTCTGAAGTCCAAAGTAGATGATCTCACACTTCACTTTGAACTCCATCTGCCACTGTTTTGCCCATTCACTTAATCTGTCTCTGTCACTTTGCATTTTCCTGCTCAAATCAGCACTACTTACTGGCCCTCCTAACTTATTGTCATCTGCAAACTTGGATATAGGTCATTCTATTCCTTCATCCAAGTCATTAATTAATATTGTGAAAAATTGAAACCCAGAACGCATCCCTGGGAAACACGACTTGTTCCAACCTGCCAGTCTGAGTACATCCCCTTTATCCCCATCTTCTGTCTCTCACCTCCCAGAAATTTACAATCCATGTCAAAAGGTTACCTCCAATTCCGTGCTCTCTCATTATTGGAAATAATCTACTGTGCATAATCTCATCGAATTCTTTTTGGAAGTCCATGTAGATAACATCGGTAGACCCTCCCTTATGGTACCTTATAAGTGGCATTCTGAAACAATTCAACTAGATTAGTCGGACATGACTTACCTTTGACAGAGCCAGGCTCTCTCTGAATAGCACGTATTTGTTCAAGTTCTCAGTCAATATATCCTCAATGACTGATTTTGGTAGCATCACCACATTTGATGTTAAACTGACAGGCATGTAGTCACCTTATTTTTTTCTCCCACTATTCCTAAATAATGGAGTGACATTAGCAATTTTCCAGTCTAATGGTGCAATTCATGAATCCAGTGAGTTTTGAAACATTAGAACGAAGGCTTCTGCAATTTCCTAAACTACTTCTTTGAATACATTGGGGTGGAAAGCGCCAGGTCCTAGAGATTTATCTCTCTGCAGTCCCAGTATTTTCCCCATTTCCAATATTTAAATGATTTTTTAATGCCATAAGTTGTTCCCCTTCATTTACTTTTAGTTTCTCTTCTATCACTGGTATTTTATTCTCTTCCTCTAATGTGAAAACGGAGACAAAATACTGGTTCAATAAATCTGTCATTAAATTGTTATCTGTTACCGTATCACCTGTGTTGGACTATAAACGGCCCAAATCTCCCTTTGCCCCTCTCTTATTCAAGATATTTATAAGAATGTTTACTATCAGTCTTGATCTTACCGGCAATGTCTTCGGATTCCCTTTTTGCAGCTCTTAATATTGTCTTTGAATCATTTTGTGGAGTTCTAATTTCTCCCAGTCCGCTCAATGACGACTTTTCTTGGCAATTGTGTGCGTCACATCCGTTACCAATACACTTCTTACCTCACATGTTGACCATGGTTGCTTGACTGTACAAGTGAAATTTTATTGGTATTTTACTGCACTAAATACTTCTTTGAATATCTCCCACTGTTTTTCTCTAGGTTTACCTATTAGCAGCTCAGCCCAGTTTAACGAGTTTATCTGATGCCTCGTGCCTTCGAAGTCAGCCTCACTTAAGTTTAAAATCTTGGCGAGTGTGTGCTTTCGCCTCTGCTCGAACTTAAAGTCAAACGCTATCATATTGCAGCAAAATACTGCGGATGCTGCTAATCATAAATAACATCAGAAAATGCTGGAAACACTCAACAGGTCAGGCAGCATCGTGGAGAGAGAAACAGAGTTAACGTTTCAGGGCGATGACACTTCGTCAGAACTGGAAAAAAGGTGAGAGAAGTAACAGATTTTCAAGCAAGTTTGGGGCAGGGACAGGGAGGAGGGGAGTAACGAACAAAGGCAAAGTCTTTGAAGATGAACAAGGTTGAAGAGACGAACGGAAATCCCGTCGGAGAGAAGAGCAGAACTTCTTCGAGGTGGGCATTCCTAGAAGAGAAGGGACAGTGAATTAAACACTAATACAAAGCAAAATACTGCGCATGCTGGAAATCAGAAATAACAACAGAAAATGTTGCAAACACTCAGCAGGTCAGGCAGCATCGTGGAGAGAGAAACAGAGTTAAAGTTTTAGTTCGACGACCCTTCGTCAGAAGTGGAAAAGGTCAGAGAAGTAACAGGTTTTTAAGCAAGTGTGGGGCATCTTATGCTCACTACTTGCCAGCTGTTTCTTCACTGACAGATTACGATGCAATTCTGGATCATTTCTCGTTACTAAGTCTGTTACAAGTTCCATTTATCCTTCCTGACCATTGCATTATATGAGCTCGTTTATACATTTCAATAGCAGACGCAGTGTATCCTAACTGACCATTGTATTATCAGTCCCCATGTATCCTTACTGACCATTGTATTATCAGTCCCCATGTATCCTAACTGACCATTGTATTATCAGTCCCCATGTATCCTTACTGACCATTTAAGTATAAGCCCCCCGTATCCTTACTGACCACGGTATTCGCAGTCCCCATATATCCTTACTGACTAAGCTTTATCAGTGAACATTATCCTTACTTATAATTGAATTATCAGTCCCCATGTATCCTTAGTGACCATTGTATTATCAGTCCCCATGTATCCTTACTGACCATTGCATTATTAGCCCCTATGTATCCATACAGACCATTGTATTTTCAGTCCCCATGTATCCTTACTGACTTTGTATTATCAGCCCCCATTATCCTTACTTACTATTGAATAATCAGTCCACATGTATCCTTACTATCCATTGTATTATCAGTCTCCATGTATCCATACTGACCATGGTATTATCAGTCCTCGTGTATCCTTAAAGACCATTGCATTATCAGTCCCCATGTATCCTCACTGACCATTGTATTATCAGTCCCCATGTATACTTACTCACCATTGTATTATCAGTCCCCGTGTATCCTTACTGACCATTGTAATATCAGTCCTCATGTAACTTGCTGACCGTTGTATTATCAGTTCACATTTATCCTTACTGACCATTGTGTCATCAGTCCCAATGTATCCTGATTGACCATTGTATTATCAGTCCACATCTATCCAGACTGACCATTGTATTATCGGTCCCCATGTGTCCTTACTGGCCATTGTATTATCAGCCCCCATGTATCCTTACTGATCATTGTATTATCAGTCCCCGTGTATCCTTACTGACCATTGTATTATCAGTCCCCATCTCTCCAGACTGACCAATTTATTATCAGTCCCCATGTATCCTTACTGACCATTGTATTATCGGTCCCCATGTAGCCGTACCGACCATTGTATTATCAGCCCCAATGTATCCTTACAGACCATTATATTATTAGCCCCCATATATCCTTAAGGACCATTGTAGTAACAGTCCCCATCTATCCTTACTGACCATTGTAATATCAGCTCCCATGTATCCTTACAGGCCATTGTTATATCAGTCCCCATGTATCCTTAATGACCATTGCATTATCAGTTCCCATGTATCCTTACAGACCATTGTATTATCAGTCCCCATGTATCCTTGATGACAATTGTAGCATCACTCCCCATGTATCCTTACTGACAATTGTATTAGCAGTCCCCATGTAACCTTACAGACCATTGTATTATCAGGCCCCATTATCATTACTTACTATTGAATTATCAGTCCCTATGTATCCTTACTGACCATTTTATTACCAGTCCCCATGTATCATTAATGACTACTGTAGTATCAGTCCCCATGTAATTTTCCTCACCATTGCATTATCAGCTCCCATGTATCCTTACTGACCATTGTATAATCAGTCACCATGTATCCATACTAACCATTGTATTATCAGTCCCCATGTCTCCTTACTGACCATTGTATTATCAGACCCCATGTGTCCTTACAGACCATTGCATTATCAGTCCCCATGTATCCGTACTGACGATTGCATTATCAGTAACCATGTAATTTTACTTACCAATGCATTTTCAGCCCCCATGCATCCTTACTGACAATTGTATTATCAGTCCCCATGTATCATTACTGACAATTATATTAACAGTCCCCATCTAACCTTACTTACCACTGTATTATCAGTACCCATGTATCCTTACTGACCATTGTATTATCAGTCCCCATGTAATTTTACTGACCATTGTGTTACCAGCCCCGATGTATCCTTGCTGACCATTGCTTTATCAGCCCCTATGGATCGAAACTGACGATTCGAATTACAGTCGCAGTCTATCCTTACTGGCCATTGTATTCTCAGTCCCCAAGCATCCTCACTGAAGATTCTATTATCAGCCCCCATGTATACTTACTGACAATTGTATTATCAGCCCCCGTTATTCTTACTTACTATTGAATTATCAGTCCCCATCTATCCATACTGACCATTGTATTATCAGTCCCCATGTATCCTTACAGACCATTGTATTATCAGTTCCCATGCTTCCTTACTGAAGATTCTATTATCAGCCCCCATGTATACTTACTGAAGATTCTATTATCAGCCCCCATGTATCCTTACTGACCAGTGTATTATCAGTCCCCATGTATCCATACTGACCATTCCATTCTCAGCCTCCCTGCATCCATACAGAACATTGTATTCTCAGTTCCCATGTATCCTTACTGAATTTGTATTATCAGCACACATTATCCTTACGTATTATTGAATTATCAGTCCCCATGTATCCTGACTGACCATTGTATTATCAGTCCCCATGTATCCGCACTGACCATTGTATTATCAGTCCCCATGTATCCTTACTGACTATTGTATTATCAGTCCCCATGTATCCTCACTGACCATTCTATTATCAGGCCCCAATGTATCCTGACTGACCATTGTATTATCAGTCCCCATATATCCTCACTGACCATTGTATTATCAACCCACTTTATCCTTACTTGATATTGATTTATCAGTCCCCATGCATTCTGACTGAAGATTCTATTAACAGCCCCCATGTATACTGACTGACAATTGTATTATCAGCTCCCGTTATTCTTACTTACTATTGAATTATCAGTCCCCATGTATCCTTACTGACCATTGTATTATCAGTCCACATGTATCCTTACTGGCCATTGTATTATCAGCCCCGATGTATCCTTACTGACCATTGTATTATCCGCCCCCATTTATCCTTACTGACCATTGTATTATCCGCCGCCATTTATCCATACTGACCATTGTTTTATCAATCGCCATGTATCCTTACTGACCATTGTATTAACAGTCCCCATCTATCCATACTGCCCATTGTATTATTGGTCCCCGTGTATCCTTACTGAACATTGTATTATCAGTCCCCATGTAATCTTACTGACCAGTGTATTATCAGTCCCCATGTATCCAAACTGACCATTTTATTATCAGTCCCCATTTATCCTTACTGACCATTTTATTATCAGTCCCCATGTATCCTTAATGACCATTGGATTATCATTTCCAATGTATCCTTACAGTTCATTGTATAATCAGTCCCCATGTATCCTTACTCACCATTGTATTATCAGTTCCCATGTAGACTTACTGACCATTTTATTATCAGTCCCATTGTATCCTTACTGACCATTGTATTATCAGTCCCCATGCATCCTTACTGACAATTGTATTATCAGTCCCCATGTATCCTTACTGACCACCGTATTATCAGTCCCCAGGTATTCTTGCTGACAATTGTATTAGCAGTCCCCATGTACCCTTACTGACCATGGTAGTATCAGTCCCCATGTATCCTTACTGACAATTGTATTAGCAATCCCCATGTACCCTTACTGACCATTGTTTTATCTGCCCACATGTATCCTTACTGATCATTGTATTATCAGCCCCCATTATCATTACTTACTATTGCATTATCAGTCCATATGTATCCTTACCGACCATTTTATTACCAGTCCCCATGGATCATTACTGACCACTATATTATCATTCCCCATGTAATCTTCCTCACCATTGCATTATCAGCTCCCATGTATCCTTACTGACCATTGTATTATCAGTCACCATGTATCCATACTAACCATTGTATTATCAGAACCCATGTGTCCTTACAGACCTTTGCATTATCAGTCCCCATGTATCATTGCAGACGATTGCTTTTTTAGCCCCTATGTATCCATACTGACGATCTAATTACAGCCGCAGTCAATCCATACTGACCATTGTATTCTCAGTCCCCATGTATCCCTTACTGACTTTGTATTATCAACCCACATTTTCATCACTTGATATTGATTTATCAGTCCCCATGCATCCTTACTGAAGATTCTATTATCAGCCCCCATGTATACTTACTGACCATTGTATTATCAGCCCCCGTTATTCTTACTTACTATTGAATTATCAGTCCCCATGTAACCTTACTGACCATTGTGTTATCAGTCCACATGTATCCTTACTGGCCATTGTATTATCAGCCCCCATGTATCCTTACTGACCATTGTATTATCAGCCCCAATTTATCCATACTGACCATTGTTTTATCAATCCCCATGTATCCTTACTGAACTTTGAATTTTCAGTCCCCATGTATCCATACTGACCACTGAGTATCAATCCCCATGTATCCTTACTTACCATTGTATTAACAGACCCCATCTATCCATACTGCCCATTGTATTATCGGTCCCCGTGTATCCTTACTCACCATTGTATTACCAGTCCCCATGTATCCTTACTGACCAGTGTATTATCAGTCCCCATGTATCCTTACTGATCATTGAATTTTCAGTCCCCATGTAATCTTACTGACCATTGTATTATCATTCCCCATGTAATCTTACTGAACATTGTAATATCAGCCCCCATGTATCCTTACTGACCAGTGTATTATCAGTCCCCATATATCCACACTGACCATTTTATTATCAGTCCCCATGTATCCTCAATGACCATTGGATTATAATTTCCCATGTATCCTTACTGTTAATTGTATTATCAGTACCCATGTATCCTTACTCACCATTGTATTATCAGTCCCCATGCATCCTTAATGACCATTGGGTTATCATTTCCCATGTATCCTTACCGTTCATTGTATTATCAGTCCCCATATATCCTTACTCACCATTTTATTATCAGTCCCCATGTATCCTTAATGACCATTGGATTATCATTTCCCATGTATCCTTACAGCTCATTGTATTATCAGTCCCCATGCATCCTTACTTACAATTGTATTATCTGTCCCCATGTATCCTTACTGACCATTGTATTATCAGTCCCCAGGTATCCTTACTGACAATTGTATTAGCAGTCGCCATGTACCCTTACTGACTATTGTATTATCAGTCCCCATGTATCCTTACTGACAATTGTATTAGCAGTCCCCATGTACCCTTACTGACCATTGTATTATCAGCCCCCATGTATCCTTACTGATCATTGTATTATCAGCCCCCATTATCATTACTTACTATTGAATTATCAGTCCATATGTATCCTTACTGACCATTTTATTACCAGTCCCCATGGATCATTACTGAACACTATATTATCAGTCCCCATGTAATCTTCCTCACCATTGCATTATCAGCTCCCATGTATCCTTTCTGACCATTGTATTATCAGTCACCATGTATCCATACTAACCATTGTATTATCAGAACCCATGTGTCCTTACAGACCTTTGCATTATCAGTCCCCATGTATCATTACAGACGATTGCTTTATCAGCCCCTATGTATCCATACTGACGATCTAATTACAGCCACAGTCTATCCTTAGTGACCATTGTATTCTCAGTCCCCATGTATCCTTACTGACTTTGTATTGTCAACCCACATTATCATTACTTGATATTGATTTATCAGTCCCCATGCAACTTTACTGAAGATTCTATTATCAGCCCCCATGTATACTTACTGACCATTGTATTATCAGCCCCCGTTATTCTTACTTACTATTGAATTATCAGTCCCCATGTATAATTACTGACCATTGTATTATCAGTCCACATGTATCCTTACTGACCATTGTATTATCAGCCCCCATGTATCCTTACTGACCATTGTATTATCAGCCCCCATTTATCCATACTGACCATTGTTTTATCAATCGCCATGTATCCTTACTGACCATTGTATTAACAGTCCCCTTCTATCCATACTGCCCATTGTATTATCAGTCCCCATTTATCCTAACTGACCATTTTATTATCAGTCCTCATGTATCCTTAACGACCATTGGATTATCATTTCCAATGTATCCTTACAGTTCATTGTATAATCAGTTCCCATGTATCCTTACTCACCATTGTATTATCAGTCACAATGTAGACATACTGACCATTTTATTATCAGTCCCATTGTATCCTTACTGACAATTGTATTATCAGTCCCCATGTATCCTTACCGACCACTGTATTATCAGAGCCCAGGTATCCTTGCTGACAATTGTATTAGCAGTCCCCATGTACCCTTACTGACCATTGTATTATCAGTCCCCATGTAACCTTACTGACAATTGTATTAGCAATCCACATGTACCCGTACTGACCATTGTATTATCAGCCCCCATGTATCCTTACTGATCATTGTATTATCAGCCCCCATTATCATTACTTACTATTGCATTATCAGTCCATATGTATCCTTACTGACCATTTTATTACCAGTCCCCATGGATCATTACTGACCACTATATTATCAGTCCACATGTATCCTTACTGGCCATTGTATTATCAGCCCCCACGTATCCTTACTGACCATTGTATTATCATTCCCCATGTAATCTTACTGAACATTGTAATATCAGCCCCCATATATCCTTACTGACCAGTGTATTATCAGTCCCCATTGATCCATACTGACCATTTTATTATCATTCCCCATTTATCCTTACTGACCTTTGTATTATCAGTCCCCATATATCCACACTGACCATTGTATTATCAGTCCCCATGTATCCTTACTGATCATTGAATTTTCAGTCCACATGTATCCCTAATGATCACTGAGTATCAATCCCCATGTATCCTTACTGACCATTGTATTAACAGACCCCATCTATCCATACTGCCCATTGTATTATCGGTCCCCGTGTATCCTTACTTACCATTGTATTACCAGTCCCCATGTATCCTTACTGAACATTGTATTTTCAGTCCCCATGTATCCTTACTGATCATTGAATTTTCAGTCCCCATGTAATCTTACTGACCATTGTATTATCATTCCCCATGCAATCTTACTGAACATTGTAATATCAGCCCCCATGTATCCTTACCGACCAGTGTATTATCAGTCCCCATTTATCCATACTGACAATTTTATTATCATTCCCCATTTATCCTTACTGACCTTTGTATTATCAGTCCCCATATATCCACACTGACCATTTTATTATCATTCCCCATGTATCCTTAATGACCATTGCATTATCATTTCCCATGTATCCTTACAGTTAATTGTATTATCAGTACCCATGTATCCTTACTCACCATTGTATTATCAGTCCCCATGCTTCCTTACTGACAATTGTATTATCAGTCCCCATGTATTATTACTGACAATTGTATTAGCAATACCCATGTACCCTTACTGATCATTGTATTATCAGCTGCCATGTATCCTTACTGACCGCTGTAATATCAGCCCCCATGTATCCTGACTGACCATTTTATTAACAGTCCTCATCTAACCTTACTTACCAATGTATTATCAGTACCCATGTATCCTTACTGATCATTATATTACCAGTCCCCATGTAATTTTACTGACCATTGTATTATCAGCACCCATGTATCCTTATTGACCATTGTATTATCGGTCCCCATGTATCGTTAATGATCATTGTATTATCAGTCCTTATGCATCCTTCCTGACCATTGTATTAACTGTCCCCATCTATCCTTACTGACCATTGTATTATCAGTACCCATGTATCAATACTGATCAATATTTATCTGTCCCCATGTATCCTTACCATCCATTGCACTATAAGTCCCCATTTATCCTTACTGACCATTGTATTATCAGTCCCAATTTATCCTTTCTGACCATTGTATTATCAGTCCGCATGTATCCTTACTGACCATTGTATTATTAGTCCACATGTATTCTTACTGACCATTGTATTATCAGCCCCCATGTATCCTTACTGACCATTGTATTATAAGTCGCCATTTATCCTTACTGACCATTGTATTATCAGCCCCATGTACCCTTACTGACCATTGTATTAACAGTTCACATGTATCCTTACTGACCATTGTATTAACAGTCCTCATGTATCCTTACTGACCATTGTATTAACAGTCCTCATGTATCCTTACTGACCATTGCATTATCAGACACATATATTCTTACAGACCATTGCATTATCAGTAACCATGTAATTTTAATGACCATTATATTATCGGTCCCCAGGTATCCATAGTGACCATTGTATGATGAGTCCCCATGTATTCTAACTGATCATTGTATTTTCAGTTCTCATGTATCCTTACTGATCACTATAGTATCAGTCCCCATGTATCCTCACTGACCATTGTATTAACATTCGCCATGTAATCTTACTGACAATTGTGTTATCAGCCCCCATGTATCCTGACTGACCATTGCATTATCAGCCCCTATGTATCCCTGCTGACGATTCTATTATCAGACCCCCTGTATCCTTACTGACTTTATTTTATCAGCCCACATTATCCTTACTTATTATTGAATTATCAGTCCCCATATATCCTTACTGACGATTTTATTATCAGCCCCATGTATCCATACAGACCATTGTATTATCAGTCCCCCTGTATCCATAATGACCATTGAATATCAGTTCCCATGTATGAATACTGATCAATATTTATCGGTACCCATGTATCCTTACTGTCCAGTGTATTATAAGTCCCCATTTATCCTTACTGACCATTGTATTATCAGTTCCCATGTATCAATACTGACCATTGAATTATCAGTCCGCATGTATCCTTACTGACCATTGTAATATTAGCCCACTAGTATTCTTACTGACCATTGTATGATCAGCCCACATGTATCCTTACTGACCATTATATTATAAGTCCCCGTTTATCCTGACTGACCATTGTATTATCAGTCCCATTGTATCCCTGCTGACGATTTTATTATCAGACCCACTGTATCCTTACTGACTTTGTATTATCAGCCCACGTTATCCTTACTTATTATTGAATTATCAGCCCCATGTATCCATACTGACCATTGTATTATCAGTCCACATGTATCCATAATGATCATTGAATATCAGTTCCCATGTATCCTTACTGTCCTTTGTATTACCAGTCCCCATGTATCCTTACTGACCATTTTATTATCAGTCCCCATATATCCTTACTGACCGTTTTATTATCAGTCCCATGTATCTTTAATGACCATTTTATTATCAGTTCCCATGTATCGTTACTTACCATTGTATTTCAGCCACCATTTATCCTTACTGATAATTGTATTTTCAGTCCCCGTGTAATTTTAGTGACCTTTGTATTATCAGTCCCCATGTATCCATATTGATCAGTGTATTAACCGTGCCCATGTATCCTCACTGACCATTGTATTATCGGTCTCCATGTATCCTTACAGACCACTGTATGCTCAGACCCCATGTATCCTTACTGACCATTGTATTATCAGTCCCCATGTAACGTTACCGATCACTGTATTATCAGTCCCCATGTATCCTTACTGACCATTATATTATCATTCCCCATGTAATCTTACTGACCACTGTATTAATAGCCCCAATTTATCCTTACTTACCATTGTATTATCAGTACCCATGTATCAATACTGATCAATATTTATCCGTCCCCATGTATCCTTACCATCCATTGCACTATAAGTCCCCATTTATCCTTACTGACCATTGTATTATCAGTCCCAATTTATCCTTTCTGACCATTGTATTATCAGTCCGCATGTATCCTTACTGACCATTGTATTATTAGTCCACATGTATTCTTACTGACCAATTTATTATCAGCCCCCATGTATCCTTACTGACCATTGTATTATAAGTCGCCATTTATCCTTACTGACCATTGTATTATCAGTCCCATGTATCCTTACTGACCATTGTATTATAAGTCCCCATTTATCCTTTCTGACAATTGTATTATCAGTCCCCTGTATCCTTACTGACAATTGTATTCTCAGTTCTCATGCATCCTTACTGCCCATTGTATTATCAGTCCTCATGTATCCTTACTAACCATTGTATTATCAGTCCCCATGTATCCTTACTGACCATTGCATTATCAGACCCATATATCCTTACAGACCATTGCTTTATCAGTAACCATGTAATTTTAATGACCATTGTATTATCAGTCCCCATGTATCCCTTACTGACTTTGTATTATCAACCCACATTTTCATCACTTGATATTGATTTATCAGTCCCCATGCATCCTTACTGAAGATTCTATTATCAGCCCCCATGTATACTTACTGACCATTGTATTATCAGCCCCCGTTATTCTTACTTACTATTGAATTATCAGTCCCCATGTAACCTTACTGACCATTGTGTTATCAGTCCACATGTATCCTTACTGGCCATTGTATTATCAGCCCCCATGTATCCTTACTGACCATTGTATTATCAGCCCCAATTTATCCATACTGACCATTGTTTTATCAATCCCCATGTATCCTTACTGAACTTTGAATTTTCAGTCCCCATGTATCCATACTGACCACTGAGTATCAATCCCCATGTATCCTTACTTACCATTGTATTAACAGACCCCATCTATCCATACTGCCCATTGTATTATCGGTCCCCGTGTATCCTTACTCACCATTGTATTACCAGTCCCCATGTATCCTTACTGACCAGTGTATTATCAGTCCCCATGTATCCTTACTGATCATTGAATTTTCAGTCCCCATGTAATCTTACTGACCATTGTATTATCATTCCCCATGTAATCTTACTGAACATTGTAATATCAGCCCCCATGTATCCTTACTGACCAGTGTATTATCAGTCCCCATATATCCACACTGACCATTTTATTATCAGTCCCCATGTATCCTCAATGACCATTGGATTATAATTTCCCATGTATCCTTACTGTTAATTGTATTATCAGTACCCATGTATCCTTACTCACCATTGTATTATCAGTCCCCATGCATCCTTAATGACCATTGGGTTATCATTTCTCATGTATCCTTACCGTTCATTGTATTATCAGTCCCCATATATCCTTACTCACCATTTTATTATCAGTCCCCATGTATCCTTAATGACCATTGGATTATCATTTCCCATGTATCCTTACAGCTCATTGTATTATCAGTCCCCATGCATCCTTACTTACAATTGTATTATCTGTCCCCATGTATCCTTACTGACCATTGTATTATCAGTCCCCAGGTATCCTTACTGACAATTGTATTAGCAGTCGCCATGTACCCTTACTGACTATTGTATTATCAGTCCCCATGTATCCTTACTGACAATTGTATTAGCAGTCCCCATGTACCCTTACTGACCATTGTATTATCAGCCCCCATGTATCCTTACTGATCAATGTATTATCAGCCCCCATTATCATTACTTACTATTGAATTATCAGTCCATATGTATCCTTACTGACCATTTTATTACCAGTCCCCATGGATCATTACTGAACACTATATTATCAGTCCCCATGTAATCTTCCTCACCATTGCATTATCAGCTCCCATGTATCCTTTCTGACCATTGTATTATCAGTCACCATGTATCCATACTAACCATTGTATTATCAGAACCCATGTGTCCTTACAGACCTTTGCATTATCAGTCCCCATGTATCATTACAGACGATTGCTTTATCAGCCCCTATGTATCCATACTGACGATCTAATTACAGCCACAGTCTATCCTTAGTGACCATTGTATTCTCAGTCCCCATGTATCCTTACTGACTTTGTATTGTCAACCCACATTATCATTACTTGATATTGATTTATCAGTCCCCATGCAACTTTACTGAAGATTCTATTATCAGCCCCCATGTATACTTACTGACCATTGTATTATCAGCCCCCGTTATTCTTACTTACTATTGAATTATCAGTCCCCATGTATAATTACTGACCATTGTATTATCAGTCCACATGTATCCTTACTGACCATTGTATTATCAGCCCCCATGTATCCTTACTGACCATTGTATTATCAGCCCCCATTTATCCATACTGACCATTGTTTTATCAATCGCCATGTATCCTTACTGACCATTGTATTAACAGTCCCCTTCTATCCATACTGCCCATTGTATTATCAGTCCCCATTTATCCTAACTGACCATTTTATTATCAGTCCTCATGTATCCTTAACGACCATTGGATTATCATTTCCAATGTATCCTTACAGTTCATTGTATAATCAGTTCCCATGTATCCTTACTCACCATTGTATTATCAGTCACAATGTAGACATACTGACCATTTTATTATCAGTCCCATTGTATCCTTACTGACAATTGTATTATCAGTCCCCATGTATCCTTACCGACCACTGTATTATCAGAGCCCAGGTATCCTTGCTGACAATTGTATTAGCAGTCCCCATGTACCCTTACTGACCATTGTATTATCAGTCCCCATGTAACCTTACTGACAATTGTATTAGCAATCCACATGTACCCGTACTGACCATTGTATTATCAGCCCCCATGTATCCTTACTGATCATTGTATTATCAGCCCCCATTATCATTACTTACTATTGCATTATCAGTCCATATGTATCCTTACTGACCATTTTATTACCAGTCCCCATGGATCATTACTGACCACTATATTATCAGTCCACATGTATCCTTACTGGCCATTGTATTATCAGCCCCCACGTATCCTTACTGACCATTGTATTATCATTCCCCATGTAATCTTACTGAACATTGTAATATCAGCCCCCATATATCCTTACTGACCAGTGTATTATCAGTCCCCATTGATCCATACTGACCATTTTATTATCATTCCCCATTTATCCTTACTGACCTTTGTATTATCAGTCCCCATATATCCACACTGACCATTGTATTATCAGTCCCCATGTATCCTTACTGATCATTGAATTTTCAGTCCACATGTATCCCTAATGATCACTGAGTATCAATCCCCATGTATCCTTACTGACCATTGTATTAACAGACCCCATCTATCCATACTGCCCATTGTATTATCGGTCCCCGTGTATCCTTACTTACCATTGTATTACCAGTCCCCATGTATCCTTACTGAACATTGTATTTTCAGTCCCCATGTATCCTTACTGATCATTGAATTTTCAGTCCCCATGTAATCTTACTGACCATTGTATTATCATTCCCCATGCAATCTTACTGAACATTGTAATATCAGCCCCCATGTATCCTTACCGACCAGTGTATTATCAGTCCCCATTTATCCATACTGACAATTTTATTATCATTCCCCATTTATCCTTACTGACCTTTGTATTATCAGTCCCCATATATCCACACTGACCATTTTATTATCATTCCCCATGTATCCTTAATGACCATTGCATTATCATTTCCCATGTATCCTTACAGTTAATTGTATTATCAGTACCCATGTATCCTTACTCACCATTGTATTATCAGTCCCCATGCTTCCTTACTGACAATTGTATTATCAGTCCCCATGTATTATTACTGACAATTGTATTAGCAATACCCATGTACCCTTACTGATCATTGTATTATCAGCTGCCATGTATCCTTACTGACCGCTGTAATATCAGCCCCCATGTATCCTGACTGACCATTTTATTAACAGTCCTCATCTAACCTTACTTACCAATGTATTATCAGTACCCATGTATCCTTACTGATCATTATATTACCAGTCCCCATGTAATTTTACTGACCATTGTATTATCAGCACCCATGTATCCTTATTGACCATTGTATTATCGGTCCCCATGTATCGTTAATGATCATTGTATTATCAGTCCTTATGCATCCTTCCTGACCATTGTATTAACTGTCCCCATCTATCCTTACTGACCATTGTATTATCAGTACCCATGTATCAATACTGATCAATATTTATCTGTCCCCATGTATCCTTACCATCCATTGCACTATAAGTCCCCATTTATCCTTACTGACCATTGTATTATCAGTCCCAATTTATCCTTTCTGACCATTGTATTATCAGTCCGCATGTATCCTTACTGACCATTGTATTATTAGTCCACATGTATTCTTACTGACCATTGTATTATCAGCCCCCATGTATCCTTACTGACCATTGTATTATAAGTCGCCATTTATCCTTACTGACCATTGTATTATCAGCCCCATGTACCCTTACTGACCATTGTATTAACAGTTCACATGTATCCTTACTGACCATTGTATTAACAGTCCTCATGTATCCTTACTGACCATTGTATTAACAGTCCTCATGTATCCTTACTGACCATTGCATTATCAGACACATATATTCTTACAGACCATTGCATTATCAGTAACCATGTAATTTTAATGACCATTATATTATCGGTCCCCAGGTATCCATAGTGACCATTGTATGATGAGTCCCCATGTATTCTAACTGATCATTGTATTTTCAGTTCTCATGTATCCTTACTGATCACTATAGTATCAGTCCCCATGTATCCTCACTGACCATTGTATTAACATTCGCCATGTAATCTTACTGACAATTGTGTTATCAGCCCCCATGTATCCTGACTGACCATTGCATTATCAGCCCCTATGTATCCCTGCTGACGATTCTATTATCAGACCCCCTGTATCCTTACTGACTTTATTTTATCAGCCCACATTATCCTTACTTATTATTGAATTATCAGTCCCCATATATCCTTACTGACGATTTTATTATCAGCCCCATGTATCCATACAGACCATTGTATTATCAGTCCCCCTGTATCCATAATGACCATTGAATATCAGTTCCCATGTATGAATACTGATCAATATTTATCGGTACCCATGTATCCTTACTGTCCAGTGTATTATAAGTCCCCATTTATCCTTACTGACCATTGTATTATCAGTTCCCATGTATCAATACTGACCATTGAATTATCAGTCCGCATGTATCCTTACTGACCATTGTAATATTAGCCCACTAGTATTCTTACTGACCATTGTATGATCAGCCCACATGTATCCTTACTGACCATTATATTATAAGTCCCCGTTTATCCTGACTGACCATTGTATTATCAGTCCCATTGTATCCCTGCTGACGATTTTATTATCAGACCCACTGTATCCTTACTGACTTTGTATTATCAGCCCACGTTATCCTTACTTATTATTGAATTATCAGCCCCATGTATCCATACTGACCATTGTATTATCAGTCCACATGTATCCATAATGATCATTGAATATCAGTTCCCATGTATCCTTACTGTCCTTTGTATTACCAGTCCCCATGTATCCTTACTGACCATTTTATTATCAGTCCCCATATATCCTTACTGACCGTTTTATTATCAGTCCCATGTATCTTTAATGACCATTTTATTATCAGTTCCCATGTATCGTTACTTACCATTGTATTTCAGCCACCATTTATCCTTACTGATAATTGTATTTTCAGTCCCCGTGTAATTTTAGTGACCTTTGTATTATCAGTCCCCATGTATCCATATTGATCAGTGTATTAACCGTGCCCATGTATCCTCACTGACCATTGTATTATCGGTCTCCATGTATCCTTACAGACCACTGTATGCTCAGACCCCATGTATCCTTACTGACCATTGTATTATCAGTCCCCATGTAACGTTACCGATCACTGTATTATCAGTCCCCATGTATCCTTACTGACCATTATATTATCATTCCCCATGTAATCTTACTGACCACTGTATTAATAGCCCCAATTTATCCTTACTTACCATTGTATTATCAGTACCCATGTATCAATACTGATCAATATTTATCGGTCCCCATGTATCCTTACCATCCATTGCACTATAAGTCCCCATTTATCCTTACTGACCATTGTATTATCAGTCCCAATTTATCCTTTCTGACCATTGTATTATCAGTCCGCATGTATCCTTACTGACCATTGTATTATTAGTCCACATGTATTCTTACTGACCAATTTATTATCAGCCCCCATGTATCCTTACTGACCATTGTATTATAAGTCGCCATTTATCCTTACTGACCATTGTATTATCAGTCCCATGTATCCTTACTGACCATTGTATTATAAGTCCCCATTTATCCTTTCTGACAATTGTATTATCAGTCCCCTGTATCCTTACTGACAATTGTATTCTCAGTTCTCATGCATCCTTACTGCCCATTGTATTATCAGTCCTCATGTATCCTTACTAACCATTGTATTATCAGTCCCCATGTATCCTTACTGACCATTGCATTATCAGACCCATATATCCTTACAGACCATTGCTTTATCAGTAACCATGTAATTTTAATGACCATTGTATTATCAGTCCCCATGTATCCATACTGACCACTGTAGTATCAGTCCGCATGTATCCTCACTGACCATTGTATTAACATTCGCCATGTAATCTTACTGACCATTGTGTTGTCAGCCACCAAGTATCCTGACTGACCATTGCATTATCAGCCCCTATGTATCCCTGCTGACGATTCTATTATCAGACCCCCTGCATCTTTACGACTTTGTATTATCAGCCCAATTTATCCTTACTTATTATTGAATTATCAGTCCCCATTTATCCTTACTGATCTTTTTATTATCAGTCCCCATGTATCCAAAATGACCTTTTTATTATCAGTCCCCATGATTCCTTACTGACCGTTTTATTATCAGTCCCCATGTATCCTTTATGACCTTTTATTAGCAGTCCCCATGTATCCTTACTGATAATTGTATTATCAGTCCCCGTGTAATTTTACTGACCTTTGTATTATCAGTCCCCATGTATCCATATTGATCAGTGTATTAACCGTCCCCATGTATCATTACTGACCATTGTATTGTCAGACCCCATGTATACTTACTGACCATTGTCTTGTCAGACCCCATGTATCCTTACTGACCATTTTATTATCAGTCCCCATATATCCTTACTGACCGTTTTATTATCAGTCCCATGTATCTTTAATGACCATTTTATTATCAGTTCCCATGTATCGTTACTTACCATTGTATTTCAGCCACCATTTATCCTTACTGATAATTGTATTTTCAGTCCCCGTGTAATTTTAGTGACCTTTGTATTATCAGTCCCCATGTATCCATATTGATCAGTGTATTAACCGTGCCCATGTATCCTCACTGACCATTGTATTATCGGTCTCCATGTATCCTTACAGACCACTGTATGCTCAGACCCCATGTATCCTTACTGACCATTGTATTATCAGTCCCCATGTAACGTTACCGATCACTGTATTATCAGTCCCCATGTATCCATACTGACCATTATATTATCATTCCCCATGTAATCTTACTGACCACTGTATTAATAGCCCCAATTTATCCTTACATACCATTGTATTATCAGTACCCATGTATCAATACTGATCAATATTTATCGGTCCCCATGTATCCTTACCATCCATTGCACTATAAGTCCCCATTTATCCTTACTGACCATTGTATTATCAGTCCCAATTTATCCTTTCTGACCATTGTATTATCAGTCCGCATGTATCCTTACTGACCATTGTATTATTAGTCCACATGTATTCTTACTGACCAATTTATTATCAGCCCCCATGTATCCTTACTGACCATTGTATTATAAGTCGCCATTTATCCTTACTGACCATTGTATTATCAGTCCCATGTATCCTTACTGACCATTGTATTATAAGTCCCCATTTATCCTTTCTGACAATTGTATTATCAGTCCCCTGTATCCTTACTGACAATTGTATTCTCAGTTCTCATGCATCCTTACTGCCCATTGTATTATCAGTCCTCATGTATCCTTACTAACCATTGTATTATCAGTCCCCATGTATCCTTACTGACCATTGCATTATCAGACCCATATATCCTTACAGACCATTGCTTTATCAGTAACCATGTAATTTTAATGACCATTGTATTATCAGTCCCCATGTATCCATACTGACCACTGTAGTATCAGTCCGCATGTATCCTCACTGACCATTGTATTAACATTCGCCATGTAATCTTACTGACCATTGTGTTGTCAGCCACCAAGTATCCTGACTGACCATTGCATTATCAGCCCCTATGTATCCCTGCTGACGATTCTATTATCAGACCCCCTGCATCTTTACGACTTTGTATTATCAGCCCAATTTATCCTTACTTATTATTGAATTATCAGTCCCCATTTATCCTTACTGATCTTTTTATTATCAGTCCCCATGTATCCAAAATGACCTTTTTATTATCAGTCCCCATGATTCCTTACTGACCGTTTTATTATCAGTCCCCATGTATCCTTTATGACCTTTTATTAGCAGTCCCCATGTATCCTTACTGATAATTGTATTATCAGTCCCCGTGTAATTTTACTGACCTTTGTATTATCAGTCCCCATGTATCCATATTGATCAGTGTATTAACCGTCCCCATGTATCATTACTGACCATTGTATTGTCAGACCCCATGTATACTTACTGACCATTGTCTTGTCAGACCCCATGTATCCTTACTGACCATTGTATTATAAGCCCCCATGTATCCTTACTGACCATTGTATTATCAGACCCCATGTATCCTTACTGACCATTATATTGTCAGTTCCCATGTATCAATACTGATCAATACTTATCGGTCCCCATTTATCCTTACTGACCATTGTATTATCAGTTCCCATGTATCAATACAGACCATTGTATTATCAGTCCGCATGTATCCTTACTGACCATTGTATTATTAGTCCCCATTTATCCTTACTGACCATTATATTATAAGTCCCCATTTACCCTTACTGACCATTGTATTATCAGTCCCATTTTATCCTTACTCACCATTGTATTATCTGTCCCCATGCAGCCTTACTGACAATTATATTATCAGTTACCTGTATCCTTACTGACAATTGTATTAGCAGTCCCCTTGTACCCTTACTGACCATTGTATTATCAGTTCCCATGTATCTATACTGATCATTGTATATTCAGTCCAAAAGTATCCTTACTGACCATTGTATTATCAGTCCTCATGTATCCTTACTGACCATTGTATTATCAGACCAATATATCCTTACAGACCATTGCATTATCAGTAACCATGTAATGTTAATCACCATTGTATTATCAGTCCCCATGTATTCTTACTGATCATTGTATTATCAGTTCTCATGTATCCTTACTGACCACTGTAGTATCAGTCCCCATGTATCCTCACTGACCATTGTATTAACATTCGACATGTATCCTTGCTGACCATTGCATTCTCAGTCCCCATGTATCCTTACTGATTTTGTATTACCAGCCCACATTATCCTTACTTATTGTTGAATTTTCAGTCCCCATGTATCCTTACTGACGATTGTATTATCAGCCCCATGTATCCATACTGACCATTGTATTATCAGTCCCCATGCATCCATACTGATCATTAAATATCAGTCCCCATGTATCCTTACTGACCTTTGTATTATCAGCCCCCATGTATCCTTACTGACCTTTGTATTATCAGTCCCCATGTATCCTTACTGACCATTTTATTATCAGTCCCCCTCTATCGTTCATGACCATTTTATTATCAGTTCCCATTTATCTTACTTACCATTGTATTTTCAGCCACCATGTATCCTTACTGATAATTTTATTATCATTCCCTGTGTAATTTTACTGACCATTGTATTATCAGCCCCCATGGATCCATAATTAACTTTGTATTATCAGTCCCCATGTATCCATATTGATCAGTGTATTAACCGTCCCGATCTAACCTTTCTGACCACTATATAATCAGTTCCCATGTATCCTTACTGTCCAGTGTATTATCAGTCCCCATTTATCCTTACTGTCCATTGTATTATCAGTTCCCATATATTGGTAAGATAATGGAAAAGGTCCTGAGGGATAGGATTTATGACCATTTGGAAAGGGGCAACTTAATCAGGGATAGTCAACACGGATTCGTGAAGGGTAAGTCTTGCCTAACAAATTTGATTGAATTCTTTGAGGAGGTAACTAAGTGTGTAGATGAAGGTAGAGCAGTTGATGTCGTATACATGGATTTTAGTAAGGCGTTTGATAAGGTTCCCCATGGTCGTCTCATGAAGAAAGTAAGGAGTTGTGGGATAGAGGGAAATTTGGCCGATTGGATAAGTAACTGGCTATCTCATAGGCAGAGGGTGGTGGTGGTGGATGGAACATTTTCGGACTGGAGACCAGTTACCAGCGGTGTGCCACAGGGGTCGGTGCTGGGTCCTCTGCTGTTTGTGATTTTTATCAATGACTTGGAGGAGGGGACTGAAGGGTGGATCAGTAAATTTGCTGATGACACCAAGATTGGTGGAGTAGTGGATGAGGTGGAGGGCAGTTGTAGGCTGCAAAGAGACATTGATAGGATGCAGAGCTGGGCTGAAAAATGGCAGATGGAATTTAACCCTGATAAGTGCGAGGTGATTCATTTTGGTAGGGCAAATTTGAATAAGGATTACAGGGTCAACGGCAGGGTTCTGAGGAACGTGGAGGAGCAGAGGGATCTGGGGGTTCATATCCACAGATCTCTGAAGGTTGCCACTCAAGTGGATAGAGCAGTAAAGAAGGCCTATGGTGTGTTGGCGTTTATTAACAGAGGGTTTGAGTTTAAGAACCGTGAGGTTATGCTGCAACTGTACAGGACCTTGGTGAGACCACATTTGGAATATTGTGTGCAGTTCTGGTCACCTCACTATAGGAAGGACGTGGAAGCATTGGAAAGAGTGCAAAGGAGATTTACCAGGATGCTGCCTGGTTTGGGGGGGAGGTCTTATGAGGAAAGATTGAGGGAGTTGGGGCTTTTCTCTTTAGAGCGGAGGAGGATGAGAGGCGACTTAATAGAGGTTTATAAGATGATGAGGGGGATAGATAGAGTGGATGTTCAGAGACTATTTCCTCGGGTAGAGGCAGCTGTTACAAGGGGGCATAACTATAAGGTGCATGGGGGGAGATATAGAAGGGATGTCCGAGGTAGATTCTTTACTCAGAGAGTGGTTGGGGTGTGGAATGGACTGCCTGCTGTGATAGTGGAGTCGGACACTTTAGGAACTTTCAAGCGGTTATTGGATAAGCACATGGAGCACACCAGAGTGATAGGGAGTGTGATAGCTTGATCTTGGTCTCGGACAATGCTCGGCACAACATCGAGGGCCGAAGGGCCTGTACTGTGCTGTAATGTTCTATGTTCTATGTTCTATCCTTATTGACCAATGAATTATCAGCCCCCAAGTATCATGACTGACCATTGTATTATTAGTCTCCACGTATACATACTGACCATTGCTTTATCAGTTACCATGTATCCATACTGACCATTGTTTTATCAGTCCCCATGTATCCATACTGACCATTGTATTAACAGTCCCCATGTATTCTTGCTGAACATTGTATTATCAGCCCCCATTTTTCTATCCTGACCATTGTATTATCAGTCCCCATGAATCCATACTGACCTTTGTATTATCATACACCATGTATCCTTATGGACCATTGTATTATCAGAACCATGTATCATTACTGACCATTGTATTATCAGTCCACATGTAATCTTACTGACTATTGTATTATCAGCCCCCATGTATCCATACTGACCATTGTATTATCATACACCATGTATCCTTACTGACCATTGTATTATCAGAACCATGTATCATTACTGACCATTGTATTATCAGTCCACATGTAATCATACTGACCATTGTATTATCAGCTCCCATTTATCCAAACTGACCATTGATTTATTAGTCCCCATGTATCATTACTGACTATTGTATTATCAGTCCCCATGTATCCTTACTGTCCATTGTATTATCAGTCCCCATGTATCCCTACTGACCATTGTATTATCAGTCCCCATGTATCCTTACAGACCATTGCATTATCAGCCCCCATGTTTCCTTACTGATCATTTTATTATCAGTCCACAGGTATCCATACTTACAATTGTATTATGAGTCCCCATGTATCCTTGCTGATCATTGTATTATCAGTTCTCATGTATTCTTACCGACCATTGTATTATCAGACCCCATGTATCCTCACTGACCATTGTATTATTCAGCCCACATTATCCTTACTTTTTATTGAATTATCATTCCCCAATTATCCTTACTGACCATTGTATTATCAGTCCAAATGTATCCTTACTGGCCATTGTAATATCAGTCGCCATGTATCTTTACTGATCATTGCTTTTTCAGTCCCCATGTGCCTTATTGACCATTGTATTATCAGTCCTCAGGTATCCTTAATGACCATTGTATTATTAGTCCCAATGTATCCTTAATGACCATTGTATTATCAGTCCCAATGTATCCTTAATGACCATTGTATTATCAGTCCAAAAGTATCCTTACTGGACATTGTAATATCAGTCGCCATGTATCTTTACTGACCATTGCTTTATCAGTCCCCATGTGCCTTACTGACCATTGTATTATCAGTCCTCATATATCCTTAATGACCATTGTATTATCAGTCCCAATGTATCCTCAATGACCATTGTATTATCAGTCCAAATGTATCCTTACTGGCCATTGTAATATCAGTCGCCATGTATCTTTACTGACCATTGCTTTATCAGTCCCCATGTATCTTACTGACCATTGTATTAAAAGTCCCCATGTATCTTTACTGACCATTGTATTATCAGTACACATGTATCCATACTGACCATTGTATTATCATGCACCATTTATCCTTACTGACCATTGTATTATCAGAACCATGTATCATTACTGACCATTGTATTATCAGTCCACATGTAATCTTACTGAACATTGTATTATCATCCCCCATGTATCCTTACTGACCATTGTATTATCAGCCCCCATTTATCCAGACTGACCATTGATTTATCAGTCCCCATTTATCCATACTGACCATTGCATATCAGTCCCCATGTATCCTTACTGACCATTGTATAAACAGTCCCGATCTAACCTTACTGACCATTTTATTATCAGTCCCCATGTATCCTTACTGTCCATTGTATTATCAGCCCCCATATATCCTTACTGACCATTGCATTATCTGTCCCAATGTATCGTTACTGACCATTGTATTATCAGTCCCCATGTATCCTTACTGACATTTGCATTATCAGTCCCCATGTATCCTTACTGACCATGTATTATTAGTTCCCATGTATCCTTACTTCAATTTTTTTTATCAGTTACATCTATCCTTACTGATCATTCTATTATCAGTCCTCATGTATCCTTCCTGACTATTACCTGATCTGCCTCTTTTCATCCTGTTTGTATTTTGCACTTTTGGGAAGTTTACCCTGTTAAGTGAATTAAAAAGTCATAAATTACAGGTTATATTATATCACAGGAATAATAGGAACCCCGCTCACTTCTCATTCATTATTTGAGATTGCGGGATTCACTATTTCTGTTCTTAACAACAGTGTTTAGAATAATGTTTTTGTTTTTGTTGGAATTCACTTTGTATGGATGCCACGTTGCTTTTGGTATATTGTGCAATAGTTCTTGATGGACTGAAACAACATGTTTGTTCAGTGACTGTAATTAATGTCAGTCAGTGTGTAGTTTAATGGTCTCACTGGAGAGTTCCCTCAGGCTATAAATAGGGACAGTTTTATGTGTGTCCATCAGTGTTTGAATGAGTGTGGTATCCTATACAAACAGGGACCATTGGATTTCACAGACAATGAGATACATGTTCTGGGAGATTCCACCTGAGCTTCGGATAGTGTGGGGTATTTTCGATGTGCAAATGATTTATTATCCGCTCCTCGCTGCTGTTGGTGTTCCTGGTGAGTCATTGTTTCAGCAATTAATTCGGTGAACCATATTTCACTGTATTTACTGTCCTTGTCCTTCGGACCCGGTTATTAATTGTATTCAGTTTAATCCTCTTGTTCTGTGTCTGGTAATGCACCGTGTTTCTGTCATGTGATATTTGATCAATTGCCGATTCACTGCTCCTAGTTCAATGAACAGTTTGTACTTTTCAGGACTCGCTTCCATTGATTGTCTTTTACAGGATTTGACTGTTTTTTGAATTTTTTTTACACAAGACAAAGTGCCACATAATAGGCTCGCCAGCAAAGTTGAAGCCCATGGAATGAAAGGGACAGTGGCAGCATGGATACGGAATTTGCTAAGTGACAGGAAATAGAGAGTAGTGGTGAACGGTTGTTTTTCGGACTGGGGGAAGGTTTACAGTGGTGTTCTCCAGGGGTCGGTACTTGGACCACTGCTTTTCTTGATATATATTGATGACTTGGACATGGGTGTACAGGGCACAATTTCAATATTTGCAGATGAAACAAGACTTGGAAGTATAGTGAACAGTGAGGAGGATAGTGATAGACTTCAGGAAGACACGTGGCTGATGAAATTTAACGCAGAACAATGTGAAATGATACATTTTGTTGGAAAGAATGAGAAGAGGACATATAAACTAAATGGCATAATCCTAAAGGGGGTGCAGGAACAGAGAGACCTAGGGCTATGTGTGTGCACAAATCGTTGAAGGTGGCAGGGCAGGTTGAGAAATCAGTTAAAAAGGCTTCCAGGATCCTGGGAATCATAAATAGAGGTACAGAGTACAAAAGTGTGGAAATTATGACGACCCTGTCTAAAACACTGGTTCGGCCTCAACTTGAACACTGTGTCCAATTCTGGGCACCACACTTTAGGAAGGATGTGTAGGCCTTAGAGAGGGTGCATAAAATATTTACGAGAATGGTTCCAGCAATGAGGGACTTCAGTTCCGTGGATAGACTGGAGAAGCTGGGGTTGTTCTCCTTGGAGCAGAGAAGATTGAGAGCAGATTTGATAGAGATGTTCAAAATCATGAGGGGTCTGGACAGAGTAGATAGAGAGAAACTGTTAACATTGGCAGAAGGGTCGGGAACCAGAGAACACAGATTTAAGGTGATTGGCAAAAGAGCCAAAGATGACATGAGGAAAAACTTTTTTTATGCAGCGAGTGGTTAAGATCGGGAATGCACTGCCTGAAAGGGTGGTGGAGGCAGATTCAATCTTATCTTTCAAAAGGAAGTCGGATAAGTATCTGAAGGGAAAAATTGCAGGGCTCCGGGGAAAGGGCAGGGGAGAGGGACTAGCTGAGAGCCGGCACGGGCTCGACGGGGCGAATGGCCTTCTTCCGTGTTGTAATCATTCTATGATTCTAAGAAATGTCAGTGATCGATTCTCTTTATTGAACAACTTGCAGTCTGCTCTCTGCACTGAACCCTGGTATTGGATCAGAAATATGTGTTCAGGGGTAACAGGAGTTTTAAGGTCCGCTGGATATCGTTAATGACACTGATCTGTGGAAAACAGCTCTGACAGATAGATCACAAATACAGTGAAATATGGGACAATATCCACTAATGATTCAGCTCCAGGCAGCTGTCTTACTTTCCACCGTCTCCCGCTCTACCTCACGGTCACTGACTCCAGATGGTCAGGACAGGATTAAACTGTAATATATGTTCCAGTGAAATGTCTATTCAGTTGTGTTTGAACTGATTTATTTCCATTGTTCAGCCACAGTTCAGGAGATCTCGGTGAGGTCCGCACGGACTGTCCAACATCTCCTGTTGGTGGGAATGTTTTCAGCCGATTGAATAGTGAAATGTTTAGATATTTCCAGTCTCAGAATCCCTCTAACAATTGGTGATCTGTTCAGTTCTCACAGCAGGTGAAAGGCAGCAGGTTAACATGGCTCCAGCTGTGTTCAGACACTTTCTGAAACCCCACCGTGACATCTTACAATGTGGGTCATATTATCAGTCTATTTAAAGCGATAGTCCTTTCTTTAAAGATTATTTGTAATGTACTCGGAAAGTTCTCCTCTAAGACATTTATAACGTGTGTGTTAAATACATTGGACGTGAAGGTTCTGATATCTACAAATAATTCAATAATTGATTACATTTTCAGCACACAATTGAAGTCATCGTCTTAGGCCCTCGCCACGAACTCCGCACCCGCAACACAGACACCAATTCTCCTCCCTGGACACAGACTCCATTCACCTCCCTGGACACAGACTCCATTCTCCTCCCTGGAAAAAGACTCCATTCCCATCCCTGGACACAGACTCCATTCCCATCCCTGGACACAGACTCCATTCACCTCCCTGGACACAGACTCCATTCCCATCCCTGGACACAGACTCCATTCTCCTCCCTGGACACAGACTCCATTCCCATCCCTGGACACAGACTCCATTCACCTCCCTGGACACAGACTCCATTCCCCTCCCTGGACACAGACTCCATTCCCCTCCTTGGACACAGACTCCATTACCCTCCCTGGACACAGACTCCATTCCCCTCCCTGGATACAGACTCCATTCACCTCCCTGGACACAGACTCCATTCACCTCCCTGGACGCAGACTCCATTCCCCACCCTGGACACAGACTCCATTTCCCTCCCTGGACAAAGACTCAGGCAATTAACAATTGCGGTTCACATTTGCACCCCTATTGAAATATTTTGTTGAGATTTTTTCTTTTTTCATTGTTGTCCCTGGCAAGGTTCCATTTATTGTCCATCCCGAGGTGACCTGAAAAGCTGGAGCTGGGTCTTCTGACTGAGCACTGATGAAGGGAAGGGGATACATGTACAAGTAAGGATGGCGTGTTAGAATATAAGAACATGAGAAAAAGGATCAGGAGTTGGCCATAGGGCCCCCCGAGCCTGCTCCCTCGTTAAATAAGATCGTGACTGATCTTCGACCTCAACCTCACTTTCTAGCCCGATCCCTGTATCTCCAAAGCCCCGTACATTTGTATCGACACTTCCTTACTCTTGTACTCCAACCCCTTTCAACATGCCAATTGCCTTCCTAATTGCTTGCTGTACCTGCACCCTAACTTTCTGAGTTTCCTGTACGAGGGCACCTAAATCTCCCTGAACACCAACATTTAAATGTTTCCCACCATTTAAAAAAAAAAATTTCTATTCTTCCCACCAATGTGAATAACCTCACATTTTCCGATATGATACTCCATCTGCCACCTTCTTGCCCACTCACTTATCCTGTCCATATCCCTTTGCAGGCTCTCTGTGTCCTCCTCACAGCTTACTGTCCCAACTAGCTTTGTACCATCAGCAAACTTGAACACATTACACTCATCTCTGACCTAAGTCGTTGATATAGACTGTTGGAACTGATGGTTCTCAAGACATTACTGCTCTTCTCCTTCTCGCTCTGAAGGTCACAGGGGAGGGAGGTGCTGTCAAAGTAACTTGGTGAGTGAGGCAGTGCATTCTGTAGACCGAACTTAACGAAAGAATAACTACATTTATTTAGCGCCCTTCACGACCTCAGGAAGATCCAAAGCGTTTTACAGCCAATGAAGTCACTCTTACTGCGCCCGCAGTGCTGGAGGGGGTGGATAATGAATACAGTATAACACGGACCTCGATCACACAAACTGCTCTGTCCTGGATGGTGTTGAGCTTCCTGTGTGTTGATGTAGATGCAACAGCCACGTGAGTGGTGATTATTACATCACATTTCTGACCTGAGGGTTCTGGGTGAATGAGAGTCTTTGAGGATCAGGCGTTGAGTCACTCGTCACAGAGTGTCCAACCTCTGCCCCGCCCCTGCCCAGTCTCTGACCAGCCTCTGTCCAGCCTCTGCCCCGCCCCTGCCCCGCCTCTGCCCAGTCTCTGACCAGCCTCTGCCCCACCTCTGCCCAGTCTCAGCCCCTGCAAAGTCTCTGTCCAGCCTCTGTCCAGCCTCTGCCCCGCCTCCGCCCCGCCCCTGCCCAGCCTCTGCCCCGCCTCTGCCCCGCCCCTGCCCAGCCTCTGCCCAGCCTCTGCCCCGCCTCTGCCCCGCCTCTGTCCAGTCTCTGTCCAGCCTCTGCCTAGTCTCTGCCCAGCCTCTGCCCCGCTTCTGTGCAGTCTCTGCCCAGTCTCTGCCCAGCCTCCGCCCAGTATCTGCCCAGCCTTTGCCCCGCCTCTGCCCAGTCTCTGCCCAGCCTCTGCCCCGCCTCTGCCCAGCCTCTGCCCAGCCTCTGCCCAGCCTCTGCCCTGACTCTGCCCCGCCTCTGCCCAGCCTCTGCCAAGCCTCTGCCCAGCCTCTGCCCCGCCTCTGCCCCGCCCCTGCCCAGCCTCTGCCAAGCCTCTGCCCAGCCTCTGCCCCGTCTCTGCCACGCCCCTGCGCAGCCTCTGCCCAGCCTCTGTCCAGCCTCTGCCCAGTCTCTGCCCAGCCTCTGCCCAGCCTCTGCCCCGCATCGGCCCCGCCCCTGCCCAGCCTCTGCCCCGCCTCTGCCCCGCCTCTGTCCAGCCCCTGCCCAGTCTCTGACCAGCCTCTGCCCAATCTCTGCCCCGCCCCTGCCAAGTCTCTGTCCAGTCTCTGCCCAGCCTTTGCCATGACCCTGCCCCGCCTCTGCCCAGCCTCAGCCCCGCCTCTGCCCCACCTCTGTCCAGCCCCTGCCCAGCCTCTGCCCAGCCTCAGCCCCTGCCCAGTCTCTGTCCAGCCTCTGTCCAGCCTCTGCCCCGCCTCTACCCAGCCTCTGTCCAGCCTCTGCCCCGCCTCTGCCCCGCCCCTGCCCAGCCTCTGCCCAGCCTCTGCCCAGTCTCTGTCCAGCATCTTCCCAGCCTCTCACCCAGCCTCTGCCCAGCCTCTGCCCCGCCTCTGCCCCGCCCCTGCCCAGCCTCTGCCCAGCCTCTGCCCCGCCTCTGCCCCGCCTCTGCCCAGTCTCTGTCCAGCATCTGCCCAGTCTCTGCCCCGCCCCTGCCCAGCCTCTGCCCCGCCTCTGCCCCGCCTCTGTCCAGCCCCTGCCCAGCCTTTGCCCCGCTTCTGTTCAGCCCCTGCCCAGTCTCTGAACAGCCTCTGCCCAATCTCTCCCCAGTCTCTGGCCAGACTCTGACCAGTCTCTGCTCAGCATCTGCCCAGCCTCTGCCCCGCCCCTGCCAAGTCTCTGTCCAGTCTCTGCCCAGCCTTTGCCCCGCCCCTGCCCCGCCTCTGCCCAGCCTCTGCCCAGCCTCTGCCCAGCCTCTGCCCAGCCCATGCCCCGCCTCTGCCCAGCCTCTGCCCAGTCTCTGCCCAGCCCCTGCCCCGTTTCTGTCCAGCCCCTGCCCAGCCTCTGCCCAGTCTCTGCCCAGCCTCTGTCCAGCCCCTGCCCAGTCTCTGCCCAGCCTCTGTGCAGCCTCTCTCCAGCCTCTGCCCAGCCTCTGTCCAGCCTCTGTCCAGCACCTGCCCAGCCTCTGCCCAGTCTCTGCCCAGTCTCTGCCCAGCCTCTGCCCAGTCTCTGCCCAGCCCCTGCCCAGCCTCTGCCCAGCCTCTGCCCAGCCTCTGTCTAGCCCCTGCCCAGCCTCTGCCCAGTCTCTGCCCAGTCTCTGCCCAGCCTCTGTCCAGCCTCTGCCCCGCCTCTGCCCCGCCTCTGTCCAGCCTCTGCACCGCCTCTGCCCCGCATCTGTCCAGCCCCTGCCCAGCCTCTGTCCAGCCTCTGCCCAGTCTCTGCACAGGCTCTGTCCAGCCTCTGCCCAGCCTCTGTCCAGCCTCTGTCCAGCCTCTGCCCAGCCCCTGCCCAGTCTCTGCCCAGCCTCTGACCAGTTTCTGCCCAGCCTCTGCCCAGCCTCTGCCCAGCCCCTGCCCAGCCTCTGTCCCGCCCCTGCCCCGCCCCTGCCCAGTCTCTGCCCAACCTCTGCCCAGTCTCTGCCCAGCCTCTGCCCAGTCTCTGCACAGCCTCTGCCCGGTCTCTGCCCAGCCTCTGCCCAGTCTCTGCCCAGCCTCTGCCCAATCTCTGCCCAGCCTCTCCCAGCCTGTGTCTAGTCTCTGTCCAGCCTCTGTCCAGCCCCTGCCCAGTCTCTGCCCAGCCTCTGCCCAGTCTCTGCCCAGCCTCTGTCTAGCCTGTGTCCAGCCTCTGTCCAGCCTCTGACGAGCCCCTGCCCAGTCTCTGCCCAGTCTCTGCCCAGCCTCTGCCCAGCCCCTGCCCAGTCTCTGCCCAGTCTCTGCCCAGCCTCTGCCCAGCCCCTGCCCAGCCTCTGCCCAGCCTCTGCCCAGGCCCTGCCCAGCCTCTGCCCAGCCCCTGCCCAGCCCCTGCCCAGCCTCTGCCCAGTCTCTGCCCAGCCTCTGCCCAGCCTCTGTCCAGCCTCTGCCCAGCCTCTGCCCAGCCCCTGCCCAGCTTCTGCCCAGTCTCTGCCCCGCCTCTGCCCCGCCCCTGCCCAGCCTCTGCCCAGACTCTGCCCAGCCTCTGCCCAGCCTCTGCCCAGTCTCTGCCCAGCCTCTGCCCCGCCCCTGCCCAGCCTCTGCCCAGCCTCTGCCCAGCCTCTGCCCCGCCTCTGCCCAGCCTCTGTCCAGCCTCTGCCCAGCCTCTGCCCCGCCTCTGCCCAGTCTCTGCCCAGCCTCTGCCCCGCCCCTGCCCAGCCTCTGCCCACCCTCTGCCCAGCCTCTGCCCAGCCTCTGTCCAGCATCTGCCCAGCCTCTGCCCCGTCTCTGCCCAGCCTCTGCCCCGCCCCTGCCCAGCCTCTGCACAGCCTCTGCCCACTCTCTGCCCAGTCTCTGCCCCGCCTCTGCCCCGCCCCTGCCCAGTCTCTGCCCAGCCTCTGACCAGCCTCTGCCCCGCCTCTGCCCCGCCCCTGCCCCGCCCCTGCCCAGCCTCTGCCCAGCCTCTGCCCAGTCTCTGCCCAGTCTCTGCCCAGTCTCTGCCCCGCATCTGCCCCGCCCCTGCCCAGCCTCTGCCCAGCCTCTGCCCCGCCTCTGCCCAGCCTCTGCCCCGCCTCTGCCCCGCCCCTGCCCAGCCTCTGCCCACTCTCTGCCCAGTCTCTGCCCCGCCTCTGCCCCACCCCTGCCCAGTCTCTGCCCAGCCTCTGACCAGCCTCTGCCCCGCCTCTGCCCCGCCCCTGCCCCGCCCCTGCCCAGCCTCTGCCCAGCCTCTGCCCAGTCTCTGCCCAGTCTCTGCCCAGTCTCTGCCCAGCCTCTGCCCAGCCTCTGTCAAACCTCTGCCCCGCCCCTGCCCATCCTCTGCCCAGTCTCTGCCCAGTCTCTGCCCCGCCTCTGCCCCGCCCCTGCCCAGTCTCTGCCCAGTCTCTGCCCAGCCTCTGCCCAGTCTCTGCCCAGCCCCTGCCCAGCCTCTGCCCAGCCTCTGCCCAGCCTCTGTCTAGCCCCTGCCCAGCCTCTGCCCAGTCTCTGCCCAGTCTCTGCCCAGCCTCTGTCCAGCCTCTGCCCCGCCTCTGCCCCGCCTCTGTCCAGCCCCTGCCCAGCCTCTGTCCAGCCTCTGCCCCGCCTCTGCCCCGCATCTGTCCAGCCCCTGCACAGCCTCTGTCCAGCCTCTGCCCAGTCTCTGCATAGGCTCTGTCCAGCCTCTGCCCAGCCTCTGTCCAGCCTCTGTCCAGCCTCTGCCCAGCCCCTGCCCATTCTCTGCCCAGCCTCTGACCAGTTTCTGCCCAGCCTCTGACCAGCCTCTGCCCAGCCCCTGCCCAGCCTCTGTCCCGCCCCTGCCCCGCCCCTGCCCAGTCTCTGCCCAACCTCTGCCCAGTCTCTGCCCAGCCTCTGCCCAGTCTCTGCACAGCCTCTGCCCGGTCTCTGCCCAGCCTCTGCCCAGCCTCTGCCCAGCCTCTGCCCAGCACCTGCCCAGCCTCTGCCCAGCCTCTGCCCAGTCTCTGCCCAGCCCCTACCCAGCCTCTGCCCCGCCCCTGCCCCGCCCCTGCCCAGTCTCTGGCCAACCTCTGCCCAGTCTCTGCCCAGCCTCTGCCCAATCTCTGCCCAGCCTCTCCCAGCCTGTGTCTAGTCTCTGTCCAGCCTCTGTCCAGCCCCTGCCCAGTCTCTGCCCAGCCTCTGCCCAGTCTCTGCCCAGCCTCTGTCCAGCCTGTGTCCAGCCTCTGTCCAGCCTCTGACGAGCCCCTGCCCAGTCTCTGCCCAGTCTCTGCCCAGCCTCTGCCCAGCCCCTGCCCAGTCTCTGCCCAGTCTCTGCCCAGCCTCTGCCCAGCCCCTGCCCAGCCTCTGCCCAGCCTCTGCCCAGGCCCTGCCCAGCCTCTGCCCAGCCCCTGCCCAGCCCCTGCCCAGCCTCTGCCCAGTCTCTGCCCAGCCTCTGCGCAGCCTTTGTCCAGCCTCTGCCCAGCCTCTGCCCAGCCCCTGCCCAGCTTCTGCCCAATCTCTGCCCCGCCTCTGCCCCGCCCCTGCCCAGCCTCTGCCCAGCCTCTGCCCAGCCTCTGCCCAGCCTCTGCCCAGTCTCTGCCCAGCCTCTGCCCCGCCCCTGCCCAGCCTCTGCCCAGCCTCTGCCCAGCCTCTGCCCAGCCTCTGCCCCGCCTCTGCCCAGCCTCTGCCCAGCCTCTGCCCCGCCCCTGCCCAGCCTCTGCACAGTCTCTGCCCAGCCTCTGCCCCGCCCCTGCCCAGCCTCTGCCCCGCCTCTGCCCCGCCCCTGCCCAGCCTCTGCACAGTCTCTGCCCAGCCTCTGCCCAGCCTCTGCCCCGCCTCTTCCCCGCCCCTGCCCAGCCTCTGCCCCGCCCCTGCCCAGCCTCTGCCCAGCCTCTGCCCAGCCTCTGCCCAGCCTCTGTCCAGCCTCTGCCCAGTCTCTGCCCCGCCTCTGCCCAGTCTCTGCCCAGCCTCTGCCCCGCCCCTGCCCAGCCTCTGCCCTCCCTCTGCCCAGCCTCTGCCCAGCCTCTGTCCAGCCTCTGCCCAGCCTCTGTCCCGTCTCTGCCCAGCCTCTGCCCCGCCCCTGCCCAGCCTCTGCACAGCCTCTGCCCCGCCTCTGCCCCGCCCCTGCCCAGCCTCTGCCCACTCTCTGCCCAGTCTCTGCCCCGCCTCTGCCCCGCCCCTGCCCAGTCTCTGCCCAGCCTCTGACCAGCCTCTGCCCCGCCTCTGCCCCGCCCCTGCCCCGCCCCTGCCCAGCCTCTGCCCAGCCTCTGCCCAGTCTCTGCCCAGTCTCTGCCCAGTCTCTGCCCAGCCTCTGCCCAGCCTCTGCCAAACCTCTGCCCCGCCCCTGCCCATCCTCTGCCCAGTCTCTGCCCAGTCCCTGCCCCGCCTCTGCCCCGCCCCTGCCCAGTCTCTGCCCAGCCTCTGACCAGCCTCTGCCCCGCCTCTGCCCAGTCTGTGCCCCGCCCCTGCCCAGCCTCTGCCCAGCCTCTGCCCCGCCTCTGCCCAGTCTCTGCCCCGCCCCTCGCCAGCCTCTGCCCAGCCTCTGCCCAGCCCCTGCCCAGCCTCTGCCCAGCCTCTGCCCAGGCCCTGCCCAGCCTCTGCCCAGCCCCTGCCCAGCCCCTGCCCAGCCTCTGCCCAGTCTCTGCCCAGCCTCTGCCCAGCCTCTGTCCAGCCTCTGCCCAGCCTCTGCCCAGCCCCTGCCCAGCTTCTGCCCAGTCTCTGCCCCGCCTCTGCCCCGCCCCTGCCCAGCCTCTGCCCAGACTCTGCCCAGCCTCTGCCCAGCCTCTGCCCAATCTCTGCCCAGCCTCTGCCCCGCCCCTGCCCAGCCTCTGCCCAGCCTCTGCCCAGCCTCTGCCCCGCCTCTGCCCAGCCTCTGTCCAGCCTCTGCCCAGCCTCTGCCCCGCCTCTGCCCAGTCTCTGCCCAGCCTCTGCCCCGCCCCTGCCCAGCCTCTGCCCACCCTCTGCCCAGCCTCTGCCCAGCCTCTGTCCAGCATCTGCCCAGCCTCTGCCCCGTCTCTGCCCAGCCTCTGCCCCGCCCCTGCCCAGCCTCTGCACAGCCTCTGCCCACTCTCTGCCCAGTCTCTGCCCCGCCTCTGCCCCGCCCCTGCCCAGTCTCTGCCCAGCCTCTGACCAGCCTCTGCCCCGCCTCTGCCCCGCCCCTGCCCCGCCCCTGCCCAGCCTCTGCCCAGCCTCTGCCCAGTCTCTGCCCAGTCTCTGCCCAGTCTCTGCCCCGCATCTGCCCCGCCCCTGCCCAGCCTCTGCCCAGCCTCTGCCCCGCCTCTGCCCAGCCTCTGCCCCGCCTCTGCCCCGCCCCTGCCCAGCCTCTGCCCACTCTCTGCCCAGTCTCTGCCCAGCCTCTGACCAGCCTCTGCCCCGCCTCTGCCCCGCCCCTGCCCCGCCCCTGCCCAGCCTCTGCCCAGCCTCTGCCCAGTCTCTGCCCAGTCTCTGCCCAGTCTCTGCCCAGCCTCTGCCCAGCCTCTGTCAAACCTCTGCCCCGCCCCTGCCCATCCTCTGCCCAGTCTCTGCCCAGTCTCTGCCCCGCCTCTGCCCCGCCCCTGCCCAGTCTCTGCCCAGTCTCTGCCCAGCCTCTGCCCAGTCTCTGCCCAGCCCCTGCCCAGCCTCTGCCCAGCCTCTGCCCAGCCTCTGTCTAGCCCCTGCCCAGCCTCTGCCCAGTCTCTGCCCAGTCTCTGCCCAGCCTCTGTCCAGCCTCTGCCCCGCCTCTGCCCCGCCTCTGTCCAGCCCCTGCCCAGCCTCTGTCCAGCCTCTGCCCCGCCTCTGCCCCGCATCTGTCCAGCCCCTGCACAGCCTCTGTCCAGCCTCTGCCCAGTCTCTGCATAGGCTCTGTCCAGCCTCTGCCCAGCCTCTGTCCAGCCTCTGTCCAGCCTCTGCCCAGCCCCTGCCCATTCTCTGCCCAGCCTCTGACCAGTTTCTGCCCAGCCTCTGACCAGCCTCTGCCCAGCCCCTGCCCAGCCTCTGTCCCGCCCCTGCCCCGCCCCTGCCCAGTCTCTGCCCAACCTCTGCCCAGTCTCTGCCCAGCCTCTGCCCAGTCTCTGCACAGCCTCTGCCCGGTCTCTGCCCAGCCTCTGCCCAGCCTCTGCCCAGCCTCTGCCCAGCACCTGCCCAGCCTCTGCCCAGCCTCTGCCCAGTCTCTGCCCAGCCCCTACCCAGCCTCTGCCCCGCCCCTGCCCCGCCCCTGCCCAGTCTCTGGCCAACCTCTGCCCAGTCTCTGCCCAGCCTCTGCCCAATCTCTGCCCAGCCTCTCCCAGCCTGTGTCTAGTCTCTGTCCAGCCTCTGTCCAGCCCCTGCCCAGTCTCTGCCCAGCCTCTGCCCAGTCTCTGCCCAGCCTCTGTCCAGCCTGTGTCCAGCCTCTGTCCAGCCTCTGACGAGCCCCTGCCCAGTCTCTGCCCAGTCTCTGCCCAGCCTCTGCCCAGCCCCTGCCCAGTCTCTGCCCAGTCTCTGCCCAGCCTCTGCCCAGCCCCTGCCCAGCCTCTGCCCAGCCTCTGCCCAGGCCCTGCCCAGCCTCTGCCCAGCCCCTGCCCAGCCCCTGCCCAGCCTCTGCCCAGTCTCTGCCCAGCCTCTGCGCAGCCTTTGTCCAGCCTCTGCCCAGCCTCTGCCCAGCCCCTGCCCAGCTTCTGCCCAGTCTCTGCCCCGCCTCTGCCCCGCCCCTGCCCAGCCTCTGCCCAGACTCTGCCCAGCCTCTGCCCAGCCTCTGCCCAGTCTCTGCCCAGCCTCTGCCCCGCCCCTGCCCAGCCTCTGCCCAGCCTCTGCCCAGCCTCTGCCCAGCCTCTGCCCCGCCTCTGCCCAGCCTCTGCCCAGCCTCTGCCCCGCCCCTGCCCAGCCTCTGCACAGTCTCTGCCCAGCCTCTGCCCCGCCCCTGCCCAGCCTCTGCCCCGCCTCTGCCCCGCCCCTGCCCAGCCTCTGCACAGTCTCTGCCCAGCCTCTGCCCAGCCTCTGCCCCGCCTCTTCCCCGCCCCTGCCCAGCCTCTGCCCCGCCCCTGCCCAGCCTCTGCCCAGCCTCTGCCCAGCCTCTGCCCAGCCTCTGTCCAGCCTCTGCCCAGTCTCTGCCCCGCCTCTGCCCAGTCTCTGCCCAGCCTCTGCCCCGCCCCTGCCCAGCCTCTGCCCTCCCTCTGCCCAGCCTCTGCCCAGCCTCTGTCCAGCCTCTGCCCAGCCTCTGCCCCGTCTCTGCCCAGCCTCTGCCCCGCCCCTGCCCAGCCTCTGCACAGCCTCTGCCCCGCCTCTGCCCCGCCCCTGCCCAGCCTCTGCCCACTCTCTGCCCAGTCTCTGCCCCGCCTCTGCCCCGCCCCTGCCCAGTCTCTGCCCAGCCTCTGACCAGCCTCTGCCCCGCCTCTGCCCCGCCCCTGCCCCGCCCCTGCCCAGCCTCTGCCCAGCCTCTGCCCAGTCTCTGCCCAGTCTCTGCCCAGTCTCTGCCCAGCCTCTGCCCAGCCTCTGCCAAACCTCTGCCCCGCCCCTGCCCATCCTCTGCCCAGTCTCTGCCCAGTCCCTGCCCCGCCTCTGCCCCGCCCCTGCCCAGTCTCTGCCCAGCCTCTGACCAGCCTCTGCCCCGCCTCTGCCCAGTCTGTGCCCCGCCCCTGCCCAGCCTCTGCCCAGCCTCTGCCCCGCCTCTGCCCAGTCTCTGCCCCGCCCCTCGCCAGCCTCTGCCCAGCCTCTGCCCAGTCTCTGCCCAGCCTCTGCCCAGTCTCTGCCCAGTCTCTGCCCAGCCTCTGCCCAATATCTGCACAGTCTCTGCACAGTCTCCGCCCAGTCTCTGCCCAGTCTCTGTCCAGTCTCTGCCCAGCCCCTGCCCCGCCTCTGCCCAGTCTTTGCCCCGCCTCTGACCAGTCTCTGCCCCGCCCCTGCCCAGCCTCTGCCCCGCCTCTGCCCAGTCCCTGCCCCACCCCTGCCCAGCCTCTGCCCATCCTCTGCCCAGTCTCTGCCCCGCCTCTGCCCAGTCTCTGCCCAATCTCTGCCCCGCCTCTGCCCAGCCTCTGCCCAGCCTGTGCCCAGCCTCTGCCCAGCCCTGCCCATCCCCTGCCCAGCCTCTGCCCAGCCCCTGCCCAGCCTCTGCCCAGCCTTTGTCCAGCCTCTGGGCTGCCTCTGCCCTGCTCTTGCAGTCACAGTGTTCATATGGCTGGTCCAGTTCAGCTTCCGGTCAATAGTGATCCCCAAGTGTTTGTGGTTGTGGACTCGGTGAAATTCATGCGGAGGTGGATGATCTTTGTGTTGAACAATATACCTGGTACTTATGACGCTGGCTTGTTACCTGCCACGTATCATTCCAAGCCTGGATCTTGTCCAGATCCTGCTATCAGAGGAGTTGTAAATGGTGCTGAATAACGGCAGAATCTTCAGTGAGTGGACCACTCCTGACCTTATGACGGCGGAAGGTCATTGATGAGGCAGCTGGAGGTCACTACTCTGCGGACACTTCACTGAGGTACGACAACAACGGCCACTTTCCTTGTAGCAGGTTTGACCTCAGTCAATGGAAAATTTCCCCCCTTGGACCCCCATTGAAAATATGTCTGTATCGAGGCTGTGATGAGGTTTGCATCCGGGTGCGTCTGGCAGAACCCAAACTGAGTATCGGTGAGCCGGGTATTGGTGAGTAGATGTGACTTTACGGCACTACTTATAACTCCTCAATCACTTTAATGATAATCAATAGAGAACTGATAGGGTGGTAATTGGTCGGGTTAGATTTATCTCGTTGTTGTGGATGGGATATACCTCGCCTCTTTTCAGTTGTCTGGTAGATGTCAGTCATAGTCATTGCGTCATAACGGCACAGGTGGAGGCTATTCGGCCCATCAAGTCCGTGACGACTCTCTGTAGACCAATCCAGTCAGTCCCATTCCCCCGCTCTGTCCCCATAGCCCTGCAAGTTTATTTCCCTCACGTGCCGATCCAGTCTACCCTTGAAAACATTGAGTGTCTCCGCTTCCACCACTTCCGTCGGCAGCGAGTTCCAGGTCCTCATCACTCGCTGCGTAAAAAAGTTTTTCCCTCACATCTCCCCTGTATTTCTTGCCCAAAACCTTAAATCTGTCTCCCCTAGTCCTTGTACCATCAACTAGTTGGAACAGCCTTTCCCCGTCTAGCCTATCCAAACCCGTCATAATTTTGTACACCTCTATCAAATCACCCTTAAACTGCTTTGCTCTATTGGAAACAAATCCAGCTTCTCCAACCTGTCCTTGTAACTAAGTGTCATAACTCGAACGGCCTGGAGAGGGAGCTGCGAGCTCTGTTGTGAAGGGCTTCAGCACTACATCCGGGATCTTGTCAGGATCAACGACCTTCGCTGTGTCCACTTCATTCAGCTGCTTCTTCACATCACGTGGACTGAAACGCATTAGCTGGATTCTGTTCTCTGTGATGGCGGAGATCTCAGGTGGACTGACTCGGCCCATCCATTCAGCACCTTGGACTGAAAATGCTGGCAGTCACATCGAACTTCATGCCTCCTGTCCCCCGTTTTTCAGGATGGTGATGTTTATGTAGCCTCCTCCTTCTGTTAATTAGCGAACTGTCCACCACCAATCTCGGCTGGATATGATTGATCTTCAGAGTTTTGCTCTGATTCCCCTGGTTGTGGGAGCACATAGCTCTGTGCTAAACTGCTGCTTTTGATCTTTAACATGCAGATAGCCCTGTGCATATCTGAATCTGAGCTATGCCTGGTTCTGCTACCGGCACGACCCTCCACACTGAACTACGATTGGTCTAATGGGACAATTCTGATGAAAATTCATCGACCTAAAACGTAAACTTCATCTTTCTCTCTCCACAGATGCTGTCTGGCCTGCTGAGGGGTTCCAGTATTTTCTGTTATTATTTTTGATTTCATGGCATGATGGTGATAATGGAGTGAGGGATGTGTCAGGCCATTAGGTTACAGATTATGGTGGTTTACTAATCTGGGGCTTGTGATCCACAGCACCCAGTGGAGACCCAGTTTTAGGGTCACTGATCCGTCCCTCTGATCCCGGTGGATACCAATCCTGGGGATTACTGATCCGTCCCTCTGATCCCGGTGGAGTCCAATTCTGGGGGTCACTGATCCATCCCTCTGACCCCGGTGGAGTCCAATCCTGGGGGTTAATGATCCGTCCCTCTGATCCAGGTGGAGTCCAATTCTGGAGGTCACTGATCCGTCCCTATGACCACGGTGGAGTCCAATTCTGGGGGTCACTGATCCGTCCCTCTGATCCCGGTGGAGTCCCATTTTGGGGTCACTGATCCGTCCCTCTGATCCCGGTGGAAACCCATTTTGGGGTCACTGATATGTTCCACTGACCCCGGTGGAAAACCATTTTGGGGTCACTGATCTGTTCCACTGACCCTGGTGGAGTCCCATTTTTGGGTCACTGATCTGTTCCACTGACCCCGGTGGAAACCCATTTAGGGGTCACTGAACTGTTCCACTGACCCTGGTGGAGTCCCATTTTGGGGTCACTGATCTGTTCCACTGAACCCTGTGTAGGCTCATTGTGGGGTCAATGATCTGCCCCTCTGACCCTGGATGTTCCGCTGTACTACCTGATGGAGGAGGTCCACACGGAGGAGATGAGATGTTGTTTTCACAAGGACTGTGCGGCCATTATTTCTAATAATTCTATAGTGGACACTCGTTTCTGCGACTTGTAGTTTGGTGAAGATAACATCAAGTAGATTACTGCCTTGTGATGCTTCGTTCACCATGTGACACAGCCGTAGTCTGGCAGCTGTTTCCTTCAGGACTCCCCCAGCTCGGTCAGGGGTGGTACCCCCGGGTCACTCTTGGTGTTGGACATGGAAATCCGCAACCAGAGTGCATTCTGGGAATTTGTTACCCTGTGAGATTCTTCCAAGTGAAGTTCCACAGTTGAGGGGACGGTAGGTAGTGATCGGCAGCAGGTTTCCTTGACCTTGTTTGACCTGAAGCCTTGAGATGTCATGAGCTCCAGAGGCCGTGCTGAGGATTCCCAGGGGATTCCCACCCGGCAGTATAAAACTGTGCCCAATCACTACACCAAGTGCTGCTCCCCACCGCCCCCCCCTCTCCGCCAACCGCGGAGCATTGGCTACTGGTGCCCCAAATCCTCAAATTAAATCTCCTCATTCTTCTGCTTAAATGCCTTCATGGATCTTGCCGATCCTTCTCTCTGTAACTTCATCAAGCCCTACAGCACACGCGCCCCCCGCGAACTCTCGATTCCTGTAACTCCATTCAACCTCATCTCCTCTCGAACGGTCTGCCCGTGTCTCCAGCCTCTTGTCCACCCTGCTTTCCCATCGCTCCACTAGCGGCGGCCATGAATTCAGCCGCCGAGATCTCACCTTCTGGAATTTATTCCCTAAATCCTTCTTCCTCTCCACCTGCCTCCCCACATGGAAGGATCCCATTAAAACCCAGATTTTTGCTCACTCCTCCTAATCTCTCCATCTTTGGCTTCGCGTCCCATTTCCGTTTTTGTGTTTTTCCCCAAATTAAAGCCGCTCTATTATGTAAATTTCTTGTAATTACTGACGGAATCAATATTTGTTATTAATTCTTTGCAATATCAGTTTATTTAAAATATTGCCACTTCTCCACAGTTGAATATTTTATTGCTGTCGTGGTTTAAGGTTCCACCAGCGTCACATCCGAGTCTCATTCAGCGCCACACGGCCCATCCACTGGGTCATTCAGTCCTGACCCAACACCCACACGGCCCATCCACTGGTTCATTCACAGAATCACAGAATCCCCACAGTGCAGATAGAGGCCATTTCGGCCCATCGAGCCTGCACCGACACATATCCCACCCTATCATAGATACATAGATACATAGAAGATAGGAGCAGGAGTAGGCCATCCGGCCCTTCGAGCCTGCTCCGCCATTTAATGAGATCATGGCTGATCCTTCAATTCAGTATCCCGTCCCCGCCTTCTCTCCGTAACCCTTAACCCCTTTTGCCTGTAGAAATATATCTAATTCCCTCTTAAATATATTTAATGAGCTGGCGTACACTGCCCTCTGTGGCAATGAGTTCCACAGGTTCACCACTCTCTGAGTGAAGAAATTCCCCCTCATTTCTGTCCTAAATGGTTTAGCCCTTATCTTTAAATTATGTCCTCTAGTTCTGTTCTCACCCGCCAAGGGAAACATTCCTTCTGCATCTAATCTGTCTAGACCTGTCAGAATTTTATACACTTCTATGAGGTCCCCTCTCAATCTTCTAAACTCCAGTGTGTACATCCCTAAACTACATAGTCTCTCCTCATAGGTCAATCCCGCCATTCCTGGTATCAGCCTGGTGAATCGCCGCTGCACCCCCTCCATGGCAAGAACATCTTTCCTCAGATGAGGCGACCAAAACTGTACACAGTACTCGAGGTGTGGTCTCACCAGTGCCCTGTACAGCTGCAGCAAGGTATCCCTGTTCCTGTATTCCAACCCTTTTGCTATGAAGGCCAGCATACCGTTTGCCTTCTTGACCGCCTGTTGCACCTGCATGCTCGCCTTCAGTGACTGGTGTACAAGAACACCCAGGTCTCTCTGTACTTCCCCCTCTCCCAATTTATTGCCATTTAAATAATAATTTGCCCTCCCGTTCCTGCACCCAAGGTGGATAACTTCGCACTATCCCCGTAACCCCACGTATTTAATCCCCCCCTAACACTAAGAGTCAATTTTATCATAGCCAATTCAACCTAACCCGCACATCTTTCGACTGTGGGAGGAAACGGGAGCACCCGGAGGAAACCCACGCAGACACGGGGAGAATGTGCAAACTCCACACAGACAGTCACCCGTGGCCGGATTCGAAACCAGGTCCCTGACGCTGTGAGGCAACAGTGCTAACCACTATGCCACCGTGTTGTCCTGACCTAACACCCACACGGCCCATCCACTGATTCGTTCAGTCCTGGCCCAACACCCACACGTCCCATCCACTGGTTCATTCAGTCCTGAGCCAACACCCACACGTCTCATCGACTGGTTCATTCAGTCCTGACCCAACACCCACACGTCCCATCGACTGGTTCGCTCAGTCCTGACCCAACACCCACAAGTCCCATCCACTGGTTCATTCAGTCCTGACCCAACACCCACACGACCCATCCACTGGTTCATTCAGTCCTGACCCAACACCCACACGTCCCATCCACTGGTTCACTCAGTCCTGACATAACACCCACACGTCCCATCCACTGGGTCATTCAGTTCTGACCCAACACCCACACGTCCCATCCACTGATTCATTCGGTTCTGACCCAACACCCACACGTCCCATCCACTGCTTCATTCAGTCCTGACCCAACACCCACACGGCCCATCCACTGGTTCATTCAGTTCTGACCCAAGACCCACACGGCCCGTCCACTGGGTCATTCAGTCCTGACCCAACTCCCACACGGCCCATCAACTGATTCATTCAATCCTGGCCCAGCACCCGCACGACCCATCCACTGCTTCATTCAGTCCTGAGCCAACACCCACAGGTCCCATCGACTGGTTCATTCAGTCCTGACCCAACACCCACACGTCCCATCGACTGGTTCACTCAGTCCTGACCCAACACCCACACGTCCCATCCACTGGTTCATTCAGTCCTGAGCCAACACCCACACGTCCCATTCACTGGTTCATTCAGTCCTGACCCAAAACCCACACGACCCATCCACTGGGTCATTCAGTCCTGACCCAACACCCACACGTCCCATCCACTGGTTCATTCTGTCCTGAGCCAACACCCACACGTCCCATCCACTGGTTCATTCAGTCCCGACCCAACACCCACACGACCCATCCACTGGTTTATTCAGTCCTGACATAACACCCACACGACCCATCCACTGGTTTATTCAGTCCTGACATAACACCCACACGACCCATCCACTGCTTCATTCAGTCCTGACCCAACACCCACACGTCCCATCCACTGGGTCATTCAGTCCTGACCCAACACACACACGGCCCATCCACTGGTTCATTCAGTCCTGACCCAACACCCACACGTCCCATCCACTGGTTCACTCAGTCCTGACATAACACCCACACGTCCCATCCACTGGTTCATTCAGTCCCGACCCAACACCCACACGACCCATCCACTGGTTTATTCAGTCCTGACATAACACCCACACGACCCATCCACTGGTTTATTCAGTCCTGACATAACACCCACACGACCCATCCACTGCTTCATTCAGTCCTGACCCAACACCCACACGTCCCATCCACTGGGTCATTCAGTCCTGACCCAACACACACACGGCCCATCCACTGGTTCATTCAGTCCTGACCCAACACCCACACGTCCCATCCACTGGTTCACTCAGTCCTGACATAACACCCACACGTCCCATCCACTGGGTCATTCAGTCCTGACCCAACACCCACACGTCCCATCCACTGGTTCACTCAGTCCTGACATAACACCCACACGTCCCATCCACTGGTTCATTCAGTTCTGACCCAACACCCAAACCTTCCCATCCACTGGTTCATTCAGTCCTGGCCCAACACCCACACGTCCCATCCACTGGTTTATTCAGTCCTGACTCAACACCCACACGTCCCATCCACTGGTTCATTCAGTCCTGACCCAAAACCCACATGACCCATCCACTGGTTCATTCAGTCCTGACCCAACACCCACACCTCCCATCCACTGGTTCATTCAGTCCTGACCCAACACCCACACGACCCATCCACTGGTTCACTCAGTCCTGACCCAACACCCACACGTCCCATCCACTGGGTCATTCAGTTCAAACACAACACCCACACGTCCCATCCACTGGTTCACTCAGTCCTGACCCAACACCCACACGTCCCATCCACTGATTCATTCAGTTCTGACCCAACACCCACACGTCCCATCCACTGGGTCATTCAGTCCTGACCAAAAACCCACACGGCCCATCCACTGATTCATTCAGTCCTTACCCAACACCCACACGACCCATCCACTGCTTCATTCAGTCCTGACCCAACACCCACACGACCCATGCACTGGTTCATTCAGTTCTGACCCAAGACCACACGTCCCATCCACTGATTCATTCAGTCCTGACCCAACACTCACACGACCCATGCACTGGTTCATTCAGTTCTGACCCAACACCCAAACCTTCCCATCCACTGGTTCAATCAGTCCTGGCCCAACACCCACACGTCCCATCCACTGGTTTATTCAGTCCTGACTCAACTCCCACACGTCCCATCCACTGGTTCATTCAGTCCTGACCCAACACCCACACGTCCCATCCACTGGGTCATTCAGTCCTGACTCAACACCCACACCTCCCATCCACTGGGTCATTCAGTCCTGAGCCAACACTCACACGTCCCATCCACTGGTTCACTCAGTGCTGACCCAACACCCACACGTCCAATCCACTGGATCACTCAGTCCTGACCCAACACCCACACGTCCCATCCACTGGATCACTCAGTCCTGACCCAACACCCACACGTCCCATCCACTGGATCACTCAGTCCTGACCCAACACCCACACGTCCCATCCACTGGGTCATTCAGTCCTGACCCAACACCCACACGTCCCATCCACTGGTTCATTCTGTCCTGACCCAACACCCACTTATCCCATCCACTTTGTAAGGGGTATCTTAATCGCTCCCACACCCCTCCAGTTCCTAGACTTTGGACTTATTTAGGGGTTGTGAGCAAAATTGCAGTAAACGACAGGTTCTAATGAAAGAATTTTACTTTATTAAAAGAAAAAAGGTAACAAACTTGAAACACACTTATTACTTAAACAAAGATTTGGGGAGCACATGGTACAAGCGAGGGAAATGACAATATATCAAACAAAACCTTATCCCTCCCAAAGATCCCACTATCTAGCTAGGTTTTTGTTTTCAGGAGATCAGGGATAATGCTCACCAACGAATCCTTGACAGGATTTTTAGAGTCTTTTGTTTAAAAGACACCGAAAGGCCCTTGTTGCTGCGAGGTGTTCGATGGTCACTGAGGCAGTCGCTTTGGTTTCTTCTTGCGTGCTGGTCTGTTTTCTGCCCCTCTTCCTCGTGGCTTGTGGAAGGTTTTGCTGGAGCAGGGAGAGAGCTGTGTCCGCGTCGTCAGTCAGTCCGAAAGAGAGAGAAATTACGGCACAGGCTTTCAAATTATACTGTTTCCTTTTCGCGCCCAAAAAACCCTTACTAAAACGGATTCCTTTTGGTTGCAAATGAACCTTGCTTAGTCCAATTGTCTAATTTTGGCGGGCTTGCCAGTTCCGATGGCTGTTGCTCAGTGTTAAACAAGAATTGATCCTTTTCCGACTTAAACACAGCCTTATCTACGCGCCAAATCTCCCCCTATTGTCCTAGTTCTGTTGGCGGGCTTTTAAATCTGTTCTGTGGATACCTGGTTGATTGGTTGTTTTGATGGGATAATGGCTTGGAAACTGTGTGATCGAAGTTTTCTTGTCAGGAATCGTTTTTAGATTTCCAGCCTCTTGTTTGCCACTGGGGATTCATATTTGAATGTGTTTGTGAGTTTTTGCTTTGTCTCTTGCACCTTGGTAGGATTCGCAGTGTAAACAATTCCCAGACAGCTTGATCTGTTCACTGCATGGCCACGCCCCTCGCAGCTTGTGTCTGTGAAAGGTGTCTCTCCCAACAGTAAGATTCAAAAAGTCAGTTTCCTCAGGTTTTTTTCATCCCTGATCTTTAGATTTTACATCTAATCACTTCACTTAGGCCCCATCATTCCAAGTTTGCATGAAAAGTCCAAAAATCACTCCCTTTAGGGTTCTGTTCGAGTTTCTGGGGGATTTTGCGAAGCCTACAACTGGTTGATTCAGTCCTGACCCAACACCCACTCGTCCCATCCACGGGTTCATTCAGTCCTGACCCAACACCCACTCGTCCCATCCACGAGTTCATTGCCCCAGTGCTTTCCAAGCTTCCACTGGGGGCGCTGCGCACACTCCACTGCTCCTGGCTATCTCTCAGTATCCCGCTCGAATTCACTCTCTTTTTTCATGGTTTATTAAAAATAATTATTGCATTTTCCTTGCCTCTAATAGAGATGCTGTCTGTTACTGGGATTCAGTGGAAGAGTTTCCTTCTGTAAGTGCCACTCTTCGAAAGCCATTCACTAGATATAAAAGGCTTTGGGAAGTAAGTTTTTGTTGTTTCTTTCATAAAACTGCCACTGATATTCCACTGAGGTGAACTTTTAAAATATTGAACCATTTCCCTTGCGATGAATACACAACCCAGCCTAAATATGGTTATCCTAAATGTTTACATATGCAGTTTCCAGCAGGGTCACAGGAGAGTGATCCGGATTAGAAACCCTGGGTTATTGTCGCTCCTAAACCAAGGTCATGGAGGCCATTGTAGATTCCAACTGCCAGCCCCGTGCAGCCAGGAATTGGAGCTGGTTTCCTGCTACACCAGGGCGGTGTTTCACTGTAAACCCTCTCTCCAGCAGAAAGTACTCTCACTGGTAAATTAATTAGATTCTGTCCCTGGATTCAATAATAACACTGCACATTTCACCAAGAATTCTGTCATTGCTGCTGTTGCTCTCAGTCTGAAGAATACGTTCCCTGTTTTTCTCTTCCTTGCAGTGAACTTGGTGACGATTGTGCTCCTGTCTCGAGGAAGGTGCGGTCTCTCCAAATGTGTCACCCGTTACCTGGTGTTCATGGCAGCGGCGGATCTACTGGTCGTTATCACTGATCTCATATTCAGGCAGATTCCTATTCTTTATTGGGATCAGTTTCAGTTCCTGGAGAAGATTAAAATGTGCAATATCCACGCCATCCTGCTTTACACAGTCACAGACTGGTCTGTCTGGTTCACAGTCACTTTCACCTTTGATCGATTTGTGGCCATTTGTTGCCAGAAACTGAAAATGAAATATTGCACCGAGAAAACGGCGGCTGTGGTTCTCGGAACAGTGAGTGTGCTGTTCTGTGTAAAGAACACTTTCTGGTACTTTCTGTATGGAGGTGGATATGTGTTTGATAATAATCCCTGGTTTTGTCTTGTATCATCGGAAATTGCTGAGTCACTAGTCTGGGCAGTAATTGAAACTCTTCATTATATTTTAACTCCATTTATTCCATTTGTTCTGATTCTGCTGCTCAATGCTTTAACCGTCAGACACGTTTTAGTGTCGAGCAGAGTCCGCAGGAGACTCCGGGCCCACAGCAGTGGGGAGAGTCCCCGTGACCCAGAGATGGAGAAGCGAAGGAAATCCATCATTTTACTGTTTGTTATATCGGGGAATTTTATCCTGTTATGGGCCGTGTTTCTGCTGTATTCTGTGTGTAGCCGGTTGTATATGTTAGATTTGATGTCTGTATATCTACCTCAATATGTACAGGAACTGGGATTTATGCTTCAGCTCCTGAGTTGCTGCACCAACACGTGTATTTATGCCGTGACCCAGACTAAATTCAGAGAGGAGTTGAAGAATGTGGTGAAATATCCCTTTACTGTAATTGTTAAATTCATTAAATGATGAGAAGACTTTGCACCATCACAACGTGTTGGTCTGGTGTTCTGCCCAATCCCCTCATCTCTGTGAGACACACACAGTGAGGTCGGTTTCCATCATTCACCGCCCGGATTCAGCGACTGACAGGACCGGTAGAGGTGGGGAGTCCACGGCGATCAGTCCCGCTGGATTCCTGCTGGTTTGTAGCCTCGCTAACTCCTCTGGTGCGGCCTGGGGCGGGTTTATGAAGCTCCCGACCGCCAGGCTCGAGTTTCATGTGTTTACCCAAAGGGGCGGCGCGGGGAAGGTCGCTCTGTCAGTTTACAGTCCACGGGCGGACGGGCCGCTCAGTCCCCAGCACCCCCAGGGAAACCTCAAGGGAAATAGCCTGGGACCAACCTGCAGCCGGGGAGCGAGGCTTTAAAAGTGTCAAAAGTCAGCACAGCGAGAGCGGGGTCAGTGACCGAGAGCGGCGGGGAGAAAAGGAGTGACGTCACAGGACAGCAGCTCGGTGAGGATTACCGTTATCTCCCTTTTTAATCTCGGGAAGTAGCTTTAAACTAAGAGCTGGGAAAATATAACAATAACTTTATTAAACCAATACATTAAACTAGATTAACTCATTAGTTAAAACAACTAAAAACTTTGAGTGAATAAAAAGCTTAACTAATTCAATCTATAAAACAAGTTTAGACTGGGATGACAGGTCAGGTGGTTTGTCGCAACTACAGCCTGTGGGAGTTGGAGGAGACCAATGAGATCCCGGGAAACCACATCTGCAGTAAGTGTCTGCAACACGAGTCTCTTAGGCTCAGAGTTGTTGAGCTGTAGTCCGAGCTGCAGACATTACAATGCATCAGGGAGGGGGAGAGTTGGCTAGAAAATTTGATCCATGAGTCAGTGACGCTGCGTAGGTCAGCCAGTTCATAGAATCATAGAATCATAGTATGTTACAGCACGGAAGGAGGCCATTTCGGCCCATCGTGTCCGCTCAGGCCAACAAAGAGCTATCCAGCCTAATCCCACTTCCCAGCTCTTGGTCCGTAGCCCTGCAGGTTACAGCATCCCAAGTGCACATCCGAGTACTTTTTAAAAGTGGTTAGGGTTTCTGCCTCTACCACCTCTCAGGCAGTGAGTTTCCAGACCACCACAACGCTCTGGGTGAAGATTATTCCCCTCAAATCCCCTCTAAACCTTCCACCAATTACTTTAAATCTGTGCCCCCTGGTTTTTGACCCCTCTGCCAAGGGAAATAGGTCCTTTCTATCCACTTTATCTAGGCCCCTCGTAATTTTATATACCTCAATATAGTCTCCGCTCAGCCTCCTCTGTTCCAATGAAAACAAACCCAGCCTATCCAGTCTTTCCTCATAGCTAAGATTCTCTACTCCCGGCAACATCCTTGTAAATCTCTTCTGTATCCTCTACAGTGCAATCACATCTTTCCTGTAATGTGGTGACTAGAAATGCACGCAGTACTCTAGCTGAGGCCTAACTAATGTTTTATACAGTTGAAGCATAACCGCCCTGCTCTTGTATTCTATGCCACGGCTAATAAAGGCAAGCATAGAAACATAGAAGATAGGAGTTGGAGTAGGCTCTTTGGCCCCTCGAGCCTGTTCCGCCATTTAATGAGATCATGGCTGATCATCAAAATTCAGTACCCTGTCCCTGCTTTCGACCCATATCCCTTGATCTCTTTAGCCTTAAGAAATATATCTAACTCCTTCTTGAATATATTTAATGAATTTACCTCAACTGTTTTCCGTGGTAGAGAATTCCACACGTTCACCACTCTCTGGGTGAAGAAATTCATCCTCACCTCAGTCCTAAATGACTTTCCCCTTATCCTTAGACTGTGACCCCTGGTTCTGGACTCCCCCGGCCATCGGGAACATCCTTCCTGCATCTAGTCTGTCTAGTCCTGTTAGAATTTTATAAGTTTCAATGAGATCCCCTCTCATTCTTCTAAACTCTAGCGAATATAAGCCTAATCGACCCAATCTCTCTTCATACGTCATTCCTGCCATCCCAGGTATCAGTCTGTTGAATCTTCGCTGCACTCCCTGCAAGGCAAGAACATCCTTCCTCAGATAAGGCGACCAAAACTGCACACAATACTCAAGGTGTGGTCTCACCAAGGCCCTTTACAACTGCAGCAAGACATCCTTGCTGCTGTACTCGAGTCCACTCGCTGTGAAGGCCAACATGCCTTGCGTTTTTAAACGCCTGCTGCACCTGCATGTTTACCTTCAGCGACTGGTGTACAAGGACAGCCAGGTCTCGTTGCACTTCCCCTTTTCCCAATCTATTGCCGTTCAGATAATAATCTGTCTTCCTGTTTTTGCCACCAAAGTGGATAACCTCGCATTTATCCACATTATACTGCATCTGCCATGCATCTACCCAATCACCCAACCTGTCCAAATCATACTGGAGTTTCTCTGCATCCTCCTCCCAGCACACACGCCCACCCAGCTTTGTGTAGTCTGCAAACTTGGAAATATTACATCTAGTTCCCTCGTCTAGATCATTAATATATATTGTGAATAGCTGGGGTCCTAGCACCGATCCCTGCGGTAACCCTCTAGTCACTGCCTGCCATTCGGAAAAAGACCTGTTTATTCCAAATCTTTGCTTCCTATCTGAAAAACAGGTCTCCATCCAAGTCAATACCTTACCCCCAATTCCATGTGCTTTAACTTTGCACGCTGATCTCTTATGCGGGACCTTATCGAAAGCCTTCTGAAAGTCCAAATACACCACATCCATTGGTTCCCCCTTATCCATTCTACCAGTTGCATCCTCAAAAAATTCCAGTAGATTAGTCAAGCATGATTTACCTTTTGTAAATCGATTTTGACTTTATCCGATCCTGTCACTGTTTTCCAAATGCTCTCCTATTACATCTTTTATAATGACTCTAACATTTCCCCACTACCGATGTCAGGCTTACCGACCGATAATTCCCCGTTTTCTCTCTACCACCTTTTTAAATAGTGGGGTTACATCAGCTACCCTCCAATCCATGGGAACTGTTCCAGAGTCTATAGAATTTTGGAAGATAACCAGCAATGCAGCTACTATTTCTAGGGCCACTTCCTTAAGTACCCTAGGATGTAGATTATCAGGCCCTGGGGATTTATCGGCCTTCAATCCCGTCAATTTCCCTAACACCATTTCCCTGCAAATACTGATTTCATTCAATTCCTCCCTCTCATTAGACCCTATTATCCCCGACATCTCTGGGATGTTATTTGTTTCCTCCTTTGTGAAGACAGAACCAAAGTATGTATTTAATTGGTCTGTCATTTCTGTGTTCCCCATTATAATTTCCCCTGATTCTGACTGCAAGGGACCTACGCTTGACTCCACCAATCTTTTTCTCTTCACATATCGATCGAAGCTTTTACAGTCAGTTTTTAATTTTCCGTGCAGGCTTACTCTCATATTCTATTTTCCCCCTCTTAATTAATCCCTTTGTACTCCTTTTCTGAATCCTAAACTGCTCCCAATCCTCATGTTTGCTTTCGTATGCCTTCTTAGGCACCTTATCTACCTGGCCTGCTACATTCAGGGATCTGTGGACATGCACTCCAAGATCCCTTTGTTCTTCTACGCTAATCAGTGTCCTACCATTTAATGTGTATTCCCTTTCCTTGTTAGCCCTCCCCAAATGCATTACCTCACACTACTCCGGATTGAATTCCATTTGCCACTCTGCTGTCCACCTGAACAATTTATTGATATTTTCCTGCAGTCTACAGCTTCTTTCTTCAGTATCAACCACACAGCCGATTTTAGTATCATCTGCAATCTTCTTAATCATACCCCCCATATTCAAGTCCTGATCATTGATATATACCACAGAAAGCAAAGGACCTAGTGCTGAGCCCTGCGGAACCCCACTGGAAACAGCCTTCCAGTCACAAAAACACCCATCAACCATTACCCTCTGCTTCCTGCCTCCGAGCCAGTTTTGAATCCAACTTGACACTTTGCCCTGGATCCCATGGGCTTTTAACTTCATGTCCAGTCTGCCATGTGGAACCTTATCAAAAGCCTTGCTAAAGCCCATATACACTACATCAAACGCACTACCCTCATCTGCCCTCCTTGTTACTTCCTCAAAAAATTCAATCAAGTTTGTCAGACACGACCTTTCCTGAACAAATCCGTGCTGACTATCCTTGATTAATTCTTTCTAAATGAAGATTTATCCTGTCCTTCAGAATTCTTTCCAACAGTTTTCCCACCACCGAGGTTTCGCTGACTGGCCTGTAATTATTTGGTCTATCCTTTTCTCCCTTTTTAAACAAGGGTACCACATTAGCAGTCCCCCAGTCCTCCGGCAGCACACCTGAAGCCAGAGAGGATTGGAAAATGATGTTCAGTGCCAGTGCCATTTCCTCTTTTGCTTCGCTTAACAGCTTGGGATACATTTCATCCGGGCCTGGGAATTATCCAATTTTAAAGCTGCTGAACCCATTAATACTTCCTCTCTCACTATGTTTATTTCATCTAATATTTCACACTCCTCCCAGCTGATAGCAATGTCTGCTTTGCCCCTCTCCTTTGTGAAAACAGACGCAAAGTATTCATTAAGAACCCTATTGACGTCTCGTGCCTCCACACACAGATTACCCTCATGACCTCTAATAGGCCCTACCATTTCTTTAGTTTTCCTCTTACTCTTAATATATTTATAAAACATCTTTGGGTTTTCATTGATTTTACTTGCCAAGAATTTTTCATGCTCTCTCTTTGCTTTCCTAATATCCTTTTTAATTGCACCCCTGAACTTTCTGTACTCCTCTAAAGATTCTGCAGTATTTAGCCCTCGGTATCTGCCATACGCCTTTCTTTTTTTCTTTATCCTACCCTGTATGTCCCTAGACATCCAGCGTGCTCTAGATTTATTAGTCCCACCTTTTTTCTTTAATGGCACATATTTGGTCTGAACCCTCCGGATCTCCTCCTTGAATGCCTCCCACTGCTCTGACACTGATTTACCTTCAAGTAGCTGTTTCCAGTCCACTATGGCCAAATCCCCTCTGGGCTTAACAAAATTTGCTTTTCCCCAATTTAGAATTTTTATTCTTGGTCGATCCTTGTCCTTTTCCATAACTACATTAATCTAACAGAATCATGGTCACTAGCACCAAAATGCTCCCCCACTGATACTCCTTCTACCTGCCCAGCTTCATTCCCTAAAAGGAAGTCCAGAACCGCCCCCTCCCTTGTTCGGCTTGCTACATACTAGATACAAAAGTTCTCCTGGATGCATTTTAGGAATTCCGCACCCTCTATACCCTTCACAATAATTTTATCCCAGTTAATATTAGGGTAGTTGAAATCCCCTACTATTACTGCCCTATAATTTTTGCACTTCTCAGAAACGTGTCTACATATTTGCTCTTCTATCTCCCTCTCACTGTTTGGGCGTCTGTAGTACACACCCAGCAGTGTAATCGATCCTTTTTTGTTTTTCAATTCGACCCATATGGCCTCGTTTGACGATCCCTCTTACATATCATCACTCCTCAAAGCTGTAATAGATTATTTAATCAATACCGCGACCCCCCCTCCCTTTTTACCTCCCTTTCTATCCCGTCTGAAAATCCTGTAACCAGGAATGTTGAGCTGCCATACCTGCTCCTCTTTCAACCACGTCTCTGTAATAGCTACAATATCATAGTCCCAAGTATCTACCTGTGCCCTCAGCTCATCTGCCTTGTTAGCTATAATCCGTGCTTTGAAGTAGAAGCCATTTAGTACAGGCAAACCTCCTTGTTGACTACTATCTAGCCCTTGATTCCTCTGTCCTTCCAATTTACTTTCTATGCTTTTGTTTTCCAATTCCAGGTTTCTTCCCTCCCTACTGACTCTTGTCTTAGCTTCCCATCCCCCTGCCAAGCTAGTTTAAACCTTCCCCAACAGCACTAACAAACCGACCCCCCCACCCCGCGTGGACATTGGTCCCAGCTCTGTTGAGGTGCAAACCGTCCGGCTTGTACAGGTCCCACCTCCCCCAGAAACGGTCCCAATGCCTCAGGAATCTGAAGCCCTCCCTCCAGCACCATCCTTCCAGCCACGCATTCATCTGCTCTATTCTCCTATTTCTGGACTCACTAGCACGTGGCAACGGGAGTAAACCGGAGACTACTATCTTTGATGTCCTGTTTTTTAATCTGACACCTAGCTCCCTAAACACTTGTAAGGGGTATCTTAATCGTTCCCACACCCCTCCGGTTCCTAGACTTTGGACTTATTTAGTGGTTGTGAACAATATTGCAGTAAACAGGTTCTGATGAAAGAATTTTACTTTATTAAAAGAAAAAGGTAACAAACTTGAAACACACTTATTACTTAAACACAGATTTGGGGAACACACGGTACACGCGAGGGAAATGACAATATATCAAACAAAACCTTATCCCTCCCAAAGATCCCACTATCTGGCTAGGTTTTTGGTTTCAGGAGTTCAGGGATAATGCTCACCAACGAATCCTTGACAGGATATTAGAGTCTTTTGTTTAAAAGGACTCCATAAGGCCCTTGTTGCTGCGAGGTGTCTGATGGTCACTGAGGCAGTCGCTATAGTTTCTTCTTGCGTGCTGGCCTTCTTCCTCGTGGCTGGCGGTAGGTTTTGCTGGAGCAGGGAGAGAGCTGTGTCCGCGTCGTCAGCCAGTCCGAAAGAGAGAGAGAGATTATGGCACAGGCTCTCAAATTATACTGTTTCTTTTTCGCGCCCAAAAAACCCTTACTAAAACGGATTCCTTTTGGTTGCAAAAGAAAGGGAGGAGGGGTAGCATTGCTGGTAAAAGAGGCGATAAATGCAATTGACAGGAAGGATATTAACTCAGTTAATACAGAATCTATATGGGTGGAGCTAAGAAATAGCGAGGGGCGAAAAACATTAATAGGAGTGGTATATAGGCCTCCAAATAGTAAAATAGAGGTTGGGGAGGGCATCACGAGGGAAATTAGAGAAGCGTGCAATAAGAGCACAGCTGTCATCATAGGTGACTTTAACTTACATATAGATTGGACTAGCCTAATCAGTAAAAATAATGAGGAGGAGGAATTCCTTGAGTGTTTAAGGGATGGTTATCTGGATCAATATGTCGAGGAACCAACTCGGGAACAGGCTATATTGGACTGGGTACTGTGCAATGAGAAGGGACTAATTAGTAATCTTGTTGTACGGGGACCCTTGGGTCAGAGCGATCATAACATGATCGATTTCTCACTCGAAATGGAGAGCGAAGAAATTGACTCAGAGACTAAGGGCCTGAATTTAAACAAGGGGAATTATGATGCCATTAGACGGGAACTGAGTAGGTCTGATTGGACAACGTTCCTGGGAGGACTGGAGGTAGATAAACAATGGCAAGCATTTAAAGATAGAATGACAAAATTGCAAAAATTGTTTATACCAATCTGGCATAAAAGGAAATCTAAAAAGGTGACTCAACCGTGGATAACAGGGGAAATTAGAGATAGCATAAAATCCAAAGATAGGGCGTATAAAATAGCCAAAAAAAGCGCCAGAGCGGAAGATTGGGAACAGTTTAAGATAGAGCAAAGGAGGACAAAGGGCTTAATCAAGAGGGGCAAAATAGCTTACGAAAGCAAGCTGGCGAAAATATAAAAACTAACTCCAAAAGCTTTTATAAGTATATCAAGAGGAAAAGACTGGTGAAAACCAAAGTTGGTCCATTGCAGTCAGATACGGGGGAATATATAACGGGAAATAAGGAAATGGCAGACCAACTAAATGCATATTTTGGGTCAGTCTTTACGAAGGAAGACACAAAAAACCATCCTGGGATATCGGGAAAAATAGGGACATTGGCAAAGGAGGAACTGACGCAAATCAATATCTCTAAGGATATGGTGTTAAGGAAGCTAAAGGGATTGAAGGCGGACAAATCCCCAGGGCCTGATAACATGCATCCTAGGGTACTGAAGGAGGTGGCCCTAGAGATAGCGGATGCACTAAGTATGATTTTTCAGAATTCATTAGACTCGGGAACAGTGCCCATGGATTGGAGGGTAGCTAACGTTACCCCACTATTCAAAAAGGGGGGTAGGGAAAAAGCAGGTAATTACAGACCTGTAAGCCTTACATCAGTTGTGGGTACAATGCTGGAGTCCATCATTAAGGATGAAATAGCGGAGCACTTAGCAAATGGGGACAGGATAGGACAGAGTCAACATGGATTTACAAAGGGTAAATCGTGCTTGACTAATCTATTGGAATTTTTTGAGGGAGTAACTGGTAAAATAGATGGGGGAGATCCAGTAGATGCGGTGTACCTGGAATTCCAAAAGGCCTTCGACAAGGTCCCACATAAAAGATTAGCATGGAAAGTTGAAGCTCATGGGATAAAGGGGAAAGTATTGACGTGGATAGAGAACTGGCTGTCAGATAGAAAACAGAGAGTTGGAATAAACGGCTCATTTTCTGAATGGCAGGCAGTAACAAGTGGGGTACCACAGGGATCTGTCCTGGGTCCCCAGCTGTTCACAATTTACATTAATGACCTGGATCAGGGAGTCGGGTGCAGCATTTCCAAATTTGCAGACGACACTAAACTAGGAGGGGGGGGTGAGCTCAGAGGAGGAGACCAGGAAGCTCCAGAGCGATTTGGACAGACTGGGTGATTGGGCGGATAAATGGCAGATGCACTATAATGTGGACAAGTGCGAAGTTATCCACCTTGGGTGCAGGAACGGGAGGGCAAATTATTATTTAAATGGCAATAAATTGGGAGAGGGGGAAGTACAGAGAGACCTGGGTGTTCTTGTACACCAGTCACTGAAGGCGAGCATGCAGGTGCAACAGGCGGTCAAGAAGGCAAACGGTATGCTGGCCTTCATAGCAAAAGGGTTGGAATACAGGAACAGGGATACCTTGCTGCAGCTGGACAGGGCACTGGTGAGACCACACCTCGAGTACTGTGTACAGTTTTGGTCGCCTCATCTGAGGAAAGATGTTCTTGCCATGGAGGGGGTGCAGCGGCGATTCACCAGGCTGATACCAGGAATGGCGGGATTGACCTATGAGGAGAGACTATGTAGTTTAGGGATGTACACACTGGAGTTTAGAAGATTGAGAGGGGACCTCATAGAAGTGTATAAAATTCTGACAGGTCTAGACAGACTAGATGCAGAAGGAATGTTTCCCTTGGCGGGTGAGAACAGAACTAGAGGACATAATTTAAGGATAAGGGCTAAACCATTTAGGACAGAAATGAGGGGGAATTTCTTCACTCAGAGGGTGGTGAACCTGTGGAACTCATTGCCACAGAGGGCAGTGTACGCCAGCTCATTAAATATATTTAAGAGGGAATTAGATATATTTCTGCAGGCAAAAGGGGTTAAGGGTTACGGAGAGAAGGCGGGGACGGGATACTGAATTGGAGGATCAGCCATGATCTCATTAAATGGCGGAGCAGGCTCGAAGGGCCGGATGGCCAACTCCTGCTCCTATCTTCTATGAAACTTGCTTAGTCCAATTGTCTAGTTTTGGCGGGCTTGCCAGTTCCGATGGCTTTTGCTCAGTGTTAAACAAGAATTGATCGTTTTCCGACTTAAACACAGCCTTATCTACGCGCCAAATCTCCCCCTATTGTCCTAGTTCTGTTGGCGGGCTTTTAAATCTGTTCTGTGGATACCTGGTTGATTGGTTGTTTTGATGGGATAATGGCTTGGAAACTGTGTGATCGAAGTTTTCTTGTCAGGAATCGTTTTTAGATTTCCAGCCTCTTGTTTGCCACTGGGGATTCATATTTGAATGTGTTTGTGAGTTTTTGCTTTGTCTCTTGCACCTTGGTAGGATTCGCAGTGTAAACAATTCCCAGACAGCTTGATCTGTTCACTGCATGGCCACGCCCCTCGCAGCTTGTGTCTGTGAAAGATGTCTCTCCCAAAAGTAGGATTTAAAAAAAATCAGTTTCCTCAGGTTTTTCTTCCCTGATCTTTAGGTTTTTACATCAAATCACTTCACTTAGGCCCCATCATCCCAAGTTTGTATGAAAAGTCCAAAAATCACTCCCTTTAGGGCTCTGTTGGAGTTTCTGGGGGAATTTGCAAAGCCTACACACTGCCTGCAGGGCCTCATCCCTCTTTCTACCTATGTCATTGGTACCGATATGGACCACGACATCTGACTGTTCACCCTCCCCCCAGAATGCTTTGCAGCCGTTCGGTGACATCCTTTACCCTGGCACCAGGGAGGCAACATACCATCCTGGAGTCACGTCTGTGGCCGCAGAAACGCCTGTCTGCTCCCCTCACTATTGAATCCCCTACCACTATTGGTCTTCCATATATTTCCTCCACCCCCACTGTGCAGAGGAGCCACCCGTGGTGCCGAGGAATTGGCTCTGACTACACTCCTCAGAGGGACCCATCGCCCCCACCAGTACTCAGAATAGAATACCGGTTGGAGAGCGAGATGCCCTCCGGGGCCTCCTGCACTGCCTGACTGGTCATCTTCTGTCTGGTGGTCACCCACTTACTCTCTGTTCACTCTCTTTTAGGCTGCTGTGTGACCACCTCACTAAACGTGCTATCCACGTAATCCCCAGCCTCACGGATGCACCACAGTGACTCCCGTCGCCGCTCAAGCTCCGTAAACCGTCGCTCGAGTCGTTGCAGCTGGTGACAATTACTGCACATGTAGTCATCCATGCAACGCGAAGCGTCCATGACTTTCCACATGCCACAGGATGTGCACTCCGCTAGACTGAGCTGCCCTGCCATTCCTTTCATCCCTGTAACTAACAGACGTTTTAAAAGACTAAGTACTACACTTTATATAAAGACTAAGAACTAACTTAACAGAATAAGCTTTAAACTAAAAAAAAACACTCACCCACTACTCACCAATCAGCTGCTTCCCTTTTGCCGACGTCAGACACCTCCCAGGGCCGCTCTCGCTGCTTTCGCTGTCGGTGAATCTGGGCGCTCGCTATCTCTCCCGCTCCTTACACACCCCGCTGTCGCTCAGGCTACTTCTAGTAACATAGTGAATGCATTCTAAAAGAATGAATGGCGATTCTACTAAACCAGCGATCAGACCAGATTCCCCGCTCTGTTTGGGATTTCGCTACCACAGAGAGACTAGTGAAAATCTTATCCTTCTGTGCAGAAGCTGGATAAGTACATGAAAGAGAAAGGAATAGAAGGTTATGCTGATAGGGTTAGATGAAGGGTGGGTGGGAGGCTCGTGTGGAGCATAAACACCGGCACAGACCAGTTGGGCCGAATGAACTATTTCTGTGCTGTAAATTCTATTTAATTTTATGTAAAACTCACTGCGCATTTTCACTTCCAGTTCGGTTCAGGTTGAACTTTGAAGCGATGATTTCCGCTTTCTTTAATCGTGTGTTCCTGATCTGAGCGATGGAGATTCCGTTATTCAGCGGGAATCCTCACTCACACAGACAGACGGAGAAGATGCCACTTAAACTGCACCCATCCCGGCGATGGTTATTATTTGTTCTGCTACCGCCAATACCCGGGCAGACAGCCCGAGTTTGCAGTCCAGAGGATACACGGACTTTTGCCTCCTTTCACCAGGCGTAAGATTTCTCAGGGTTTTCAGCGGGCGGAGATTCTGCAGAAAGCGGAACTCTCCACCCGCAGAGGCCCTTCTCCAGGGCAGGCGGAGATTCTGCAGAAAGCGGAACTCTCCACCCGCAGAGGCCCTTCTCCAGGGCAGGCGGAGGTTCTGCAGAAAGCGGAATTCTCCACCCGCAGAGACCCTTCTCCAGGGCAGGCGGAGGATCTGCAGAAAGCGGAACTCCCCACCCGCAGAGACCCTTCTCCAGGGCAGGCGGAGGATCTGCAGAAAGCGGAACTCTCCACCCGCAGAGACCCTTCTCCAGGGCAGGCGGAGGATCTGCAGAAAACGGAACTCTCCGCCCACAGAGACCCTTCTCCAGGGCAGGCGGCCGATCTGTCAAGCGCATGAGCTTGGCATATCTGAAACTGGCATTTCCGATGTCCCTATGGGTGTGTACACAACGCGTACTTACCCGTAGGGACCGGAATATACGGCCCAATGTTTGCTTTAAATATCAGTCGACAGTGTAGACAGCGGTAGGTCAGATGGGAAAGACCCCAATAATTCTAATAAATTTTTTAAACAATTCTCAATATTAAAAACACTTATACATATTAAAACTAAGATTCTATGCTCATATGTGCTAAACTTGCATCGGACCTTGGTTAGACCACACTTGGAGCACTGTGTACAGGTCTATTTGCCATATTATAAAAAGGATATAGAGGCACTGGAGAGGGTGCAGATAGGATTTACAAGGATGATACCAGAAATGAGAGGGTATACCTGTCAGGGAAGGATGAACAGGTTTTGTCACTTTTCTCTTGAAAAAAGAAGGCTGAGGGGTGACCTAATAGAGGTCTTTAAAATGATGAAAGGTTTTGATAGAGTAGATACAGAGAGAGTGTTTCCACTTGTGGGGAAGAGCATAACTAGAGGCCATCAATATAAGATAGTCACCAAGAAATCCAATAGGGAATTCAGGAGAAACTTATTTTGCCAGAGAGTGGTGAGAAAGTGGAACTCGCTACCACAGGGAGTGGTTGAAGCGAATAGTATCGATGCATTTAAGGGGAGGCTAGACAAGTATATGAGGGAGAAGTCAACAGAGGGTTATGCTGATAGCGTTAGATGGGGAAAGACGGGAGGAGGCTCGAGTGGAGCATAAACGCCGGCATAGACTGGTTAGGCCGAATGGCCTGTTTCGGTCCCGTATATCCAGTGTAATACTATGTAATCTGTATTTTAAGCCTGTCCGGGAGGTCACATTGAGTACAAGATTAGAAGCCGATGAACAAACAGTAATGGACTAATAATCTGCAAGGACAGACATTGTCTGCTCTGGGCACCGGCCAGATAGTCAGAAGACCGACTGCTAACAAGCCTAATAGAGACTGTATCAGAAAAGATGAGATGGTGAGGTGCAAACCGTGTAAAGAACAGAGCACAAAGACTAGATAACGTCGCGCAGAAAAACTAAAGATAATTATATAATTTACAAGATGATCTAATGGGTCAGCGTGTTATGTATTAATTACAAATAAGCAGAATGTGTTGACATGTTGGCATCACCTTAACAAGACGTTGCTAAGACTACAACAGGCTCAGCACAAATAAGATCAAAAAACCTGAAAGATACGAGCTTGAGGCAGTCAAGGAGCAAGATGTCGGCGATGCTCACATTAGAAACCGGTAAATTCACTTCTATTGTATCTGTGGTCTTAGCTGATAAGATTGCTGGTAATCTGACTTATTAACTGAACTTTGTCTTGTACTTAATAAAACTATTTAATTGTCACAACCGTTATGGCAAAATCACCATCTGAATGTCTGACAAGCGTAAGTCGTTAACATTATCTTCACCGAATTGAAGAAAACATTACTGGAGAGTAAGTCTAATTATTTCTACTCGATGGCGGCAATTCCCATGGAATCACCCGGCCGCCGATCTCTGCCCGTGTTATACAGGAGTTCACACACAGAGTCGGCCATTTACCACTGAACTAACGTTACTGGAAATAAGGTCACCCACCAGCAACTGAGTGATTTAAAATCATAGAAACATAGAAACATAGAAGATAGGAGCAGGAGTACGCCATTCGGCCCCCCGAGCCTGCTCCGCCGTTCGATGAGATCATGGCTGATCATCCAAACTCAGTACCCTGTACCTGCCTTCTCCCCATTTCCCTTGATACCTTTAGCTTTAAAAAATATATCTAATACAATCTTGAATATATTTAATGACTTGGCCTCAACAACCTTCTGTGGTAGATAATTCCACAGGTTCACCACTCTCTGGGTGAAGAAATTTGTCCTCATTTCTGTCCTAAATGGCTTACCCCTTATCCTTAGATTATGACCCCTGGTTCTGGCCTCTCCGACCATCGGGAACATTCTTCCTGCATCTAGTTTGTCCAGACCTGTCAGAATTTTATATGTTTCGATGAGATCCCCTCTCATTCTTGTATACTCCAGCGTGTATAAGCCCAATCGACCCAATCTCTCCTCATATATCATTCCTGCCAGCCCAGGTATCAGCCTTGTGAATCTTCGCTGAACTCCTTCCATGGCAAGAACATCCTTCCTCAGATAAGGAGACCAAAACTGCACACAGTACTCAAGGTGTGGTCTCACCAAGGCCCTGTACAACTGCAGCAGAACATCCCTGTTCCTATACTCAAACCCTTTCGCTATGAAGGCCAACATAGCATTTGCCTTCTTCACCGCCTGCTGCACCTGCTCGCAGAAATCACTCGAGCTAAATTGGTGAGTTCACCTGTCCTCAGAGGTATAGCTTGTGAGTGCGGCTGATGAATCTGGCGCACTCACAGACAGTCCAGAATGTCACCCGAGCACAACGCAATGCCATCTACGCTCTCAAGACCAACGGCAACATCGTCATCAAACCAGCGGACAAAGGAGGAGCCATCGTCATACAGAACAGAATGGACTATTGCAAAGAAGCATACGGACAACTGGACAACCAGGAACACTACCGACAGTTACCCGCAGATCCGACCAAAGAACACAGCCGCCAACTCAATAGACTGATCAAGACCTTCGATCCAGACCTTCAAAGCATCCTACGCGCTTTCAACCCACGTACTCCCCGCGTGGGAGACTTCTACTGCCTCCCAAAGATACACAAAGCCAACACACCCGGACGTCCTATCGTATCAGGCAACGGAACCCTGTGTGAGAACCTCTCTGGATACGTCGCGGGCATCCTGAAACCCATCGTACAGGGAACCCCCAGCTTCTGTCCTAAATGGCTTACAGAAACTCTGCACCCACGGACCAGTTAACCCAGGAACACTCCTCGCCACGATGGACGTCTCTGCACTCTGCACCCGTATCCCCCACGATGACGGCATCGCTGCGACAGCCTCAGTACTCAACACCAACAACAGCCAATCTCCAGACGCCATCCTACAACTCATCCGCTTCATCCTTGACCACAATGTTTTCACCTTCGACAACCAGTTTTTTTACCAAAACACACGGAACAGCCATGGGGACCAAATTCCCACCCCAATTCACCAACATCTTCATGCACAAGTTCGAGCAAGATTTCTTCGCTGCACAGGACCTCCAACCAACGCTGTACACCAGATACATCGACGACATTTTCTTCCTATAGACCCACGACGAAGAATCACTGAAAAGACTACACGATAGCATCAACAAGTTCCATCCCACCATCAAACCCACCATGGACTTCTCCTCAGAATCGGTTTCATTCCTGGACAAACGATTCTCCATCAAAGACGGACACCTCAGCACTTCACTCTACCGCAAGCCCACGGACAACCTCACGATGCTCCACTTCTCCAGCTTCCGCCCTAACCACGTTAAAGAAGCCATCCCCTGTGGACAAGCCCTGCGAATACACAGGATCTGCTCAGACGAGGAGGAACGCGATGGACACCTACGGACACTGAAAGACACCCTCATAACAACGGGATATGACGCTCGACTCGTCGATCGACAGTTCCGACGGGCCGCAGTGAAAAATCACATAGACCTCCTCAGAAGACGAACACGGGACACAACCAACAGAGTACCCTATGTCGTCCAGTACTTCCCCGGAGCGGAAGAACAACACCATGTTCTTTGCAGCCTTCAACATGTCATCGATGACGGGGAACACATCGCTAAGGCCATCCCCACGCCTCCACTACTCGCCTTCAAGCAGCTGCCTAACCTCAAACAGACCATTGTTCGCAGCAAATTACCCAGCTGTCAGGAGAACAGCGACCACGACACCACACAACCCTGCCACGGCAACCTCTGCAAGACATGCCAGATCATGAACACAGATACCGTCATCACACATGAGGACACTACCCACCAGGTACATGGTACATACTCATGTGACTCGGCCAACGTTGTCTACCTCATACGTTGCAGGAAAGGATGCCCCGGAGCATGGTACATCGGCGAGACCATGCAGACACTGCGACAACGTATGAACGGACACCGCACAACAATCATCAGGCAGGAGTGTTACCTCCCAGTTGGGGAACACTTCAGCAGTCAAGGACATTCAGCCTCCGAGCTTCGGATAAGCATTCTCCAAGGCGGCCTTCGAGACACACGACAACGCAAAATCGTCGAGCAGAACTGATAGCCAAGTAACGCACCCATGAGGACGGCCTCAACCGGGATCTTAGGTTCATGTCACGCTACATGTAACCCCACCTGACGTAGAGTCATCCAGACTCGAGTCGTCGTTGGCTTGTTTTCTCTACACAGATGCGGCCGGACCTGCTGTGATTTCCAGCAAAAAAAGTTTGTTGTTTTCCGTACAGACCCCAGCATCTGCCACATTTGACCCCTTGTGACCCCACCTCATTGTCTTTGATGTAATGTTTTCCTGACTGACTTGTTTGGACACCATCCACACCTTTGATTGCCGGGATTATCTCTCTCCCTAGGTGTGATAAAGGGCAGTTAAAAAGATTAACTGTAATCATCTGGCAGTGTTCTCTGACTATATATGCTGTGCCTATATACAGCTCTTGAATTCACCTGACGAAGGAGCAACGCTCCGAAAGCTTGTGATTTCAAATAAAACTGATGGACTATAACCTGATGTTGTGCGACTTCTCACATTTGTCCACCCCAGTCCAACACCGGCATCTCCACATCATGAATTACCAGAGGAGAGGCACTCTTTATAAATGTAGCATACCCTATTGCCCTCTGACTGAATTACCAGAGGAGAGACGCTCTTTATAATTTTAGCGTACCCTACTGACATCTGACTGAATTTACCGGAGGAGAGACGCTCTTTATAATTGTAGCATACCCTACTGCCCTCTGACTGATTTACCGGAGGAGAGACGCTCTTTATAATTGTTGCGTACCCTACTGCCCTCTGACTGAATTACCGGAGGAGAGACGCTCTTTATAATTGTAGCGTACCTTACTGCCCTCTGACTGATTTACCGGAGGAGATGCACTCTTTATAAATGAAGCGCTCCCTACTGCCTTTTTACTGAATTAGCGGAGGAGAGACGCTCGTTATAATTGTTGCGTACCCTACTGCCCTCTGACTGAATTACCAGAGGAGAGACACTCTTTATAATTGTAGCGCCTCCTACTGCCCTCTGACAGATTTACCGGAGGAGAGACGCTCTTTACACTTGTAGCGTACCCTACTGCCCTCTGACTGAATTACCAGGGGAGAGACATTGGGGTAAAAATTCAGTTGGTTGCGCCTCCCGTTAGCGCCTTAAAAGGGCGCTAATGGGGCGTTAAGGCGCTAACGCCCGGGCGCAGCGCTGTTTGCGCCGCTCGAGAACTTAACTTGAGATTGTGCGGCGGCGCTAAAACTTACCGCTGCGACCACCTGCGCGCGCAGATTGTGACGTCATTCCGTGGTGCAACGCCCTTGGGGCGCCCCGGAGCGGAAATTTAGTGGCGCCCCCTGCCTTACCGCCTGGCGCTTCCAACGACCGGAAGACTGGAACGTTATCAATCGGTGTGGGGCTGGGGGGGGCGCTATTTAAAGGGGGCCTCTCCTGTCTTTTTCTGTGGTTGACATTTATGCACCACTCGTTCTGAGAGAGAGAGAGAGATTCGGAGAGAGAGAGAGAGAGACTTCTACATTGACTCAACGCTTTGTGAGGTAGTTTTGCCTAGTTCATACTAACTTTGCTGCTACTTTCGTTGCTGTACCTCATTACTTTTCTGGCAAAGAGAATATGGGGGCTGCAATGATTGGGGGCGTCGTCCTGCTCCAGCTCAATCGGAGGATAGTGAGACGCAGACAGAGAGTGGCAATGATGGCCAGACGGAGGAGGGCCATCAGGCGCATGTACAGGAGAGCTTACCCTCCCAGGGTATATCGTGAACAGCTCTCCTACATCCACATGTCCGAGGAGCTGTGTTTGCGAAGGCTGCGATTCAGCAAGGAGGTGGTCACTGAGCTCTGCCACCTGCTGCAGCCAGATCTGCAGCCTCAGCTGAGGTCCAGGACGTCTCTGTCGGTGGCAGTGAAGGTCACAGTGGCTTTGAACTTCTACGCCACTGGCTCATTCCAAGCTGCTGTTGGGGACCTCGCCAATATCTCCCAGTTTGCGGTGCATCGCTGCATCCGGCAGGTCACCAATGCCCTCTTCACAAGGAGACGAGACTTCATCTCCTTCCCTATGACCCCAGACAAGCAGCATGACCGTGCTATGGGCTTTGCGAGGGTAGCGGGCTTCCCCATGGTGCAGGGCGCCATTGACTGCACGCATGTGGCTTTGCGTGCTCCGCGAGAGAATGCAGAGGAGTTCCGGAACAGAAAGGGGTTCCATTCCTTGAATGTGCAGTTGGTCTGTGACCACAGACAGGTGATTCTCGCTGTCAATGCCCACTATCCGGGCAGCTGCCACGATGCTTTCATCCTGCGCCAGAGTACTGTGGCAGAAATTTTCGAGGCACCGCATCAGCCAGTTGGTTGGCTTCTGGGGGACAAGGGGTACGCATTGAGCACCTGGCTGATGACACCGCTCCGTGCGCCAAACACCCCTGCTGAGCTGCGGTACCAGGAAAGCCAACAAGCAACCAGGAACATTATTGAGCGCACAATCGGCGTGCTCAAACAACGATTCCGCTGTCTGGACCATTCCGGAGGAGCCCTGCAGTACTCGGCTGAGCAAGTTTCCAAATTCGTAGTGGTGTGCTGCATGTTGCACAACATGGCAATCCTCAGGACGCAGCCAATGCCACCAGGCCTTGCAGCACCACAAGAGGAGGAGGAGGAAGAGGAGGAACAGGCCGACGACGATGATCAGCAGCAGCACCAAGGCAGGAGGGCGGCCCACAATGGTCAAACTGCAAGGGCCGTCCGTCAACGACTAATAGCAAGCCGCTTCTAGGGCCCCTGCCAGTGCTACAAACACGAATCCACCCAGCACGCAACCCCTAAGCCGGCCAAGGCACCAATAATTCCAACCACCAGCCATGTATATTTTGAATACAGAAACTTATTTATTGTACAAACTCTGTGTGTGTCAATTCCTCATGACAAACTCATAGAAATAAACACAAAAAAACAGTCAATAACATAACTGGTTCTCACAACCTGGAGATAATGTCCAAAACACTAAACAAAAGTTGGGCCATGAACCTCGGCCTTTAATAAAAAAATGACCAGCATTTTGGCACACCTCCTACTTTTTGCCCTTCGAGGGTGATCTCCTTCCCTTGTGCACTTCCCCCCTTCTAACCCTACTGCTCCTCCGTAATGGGACCTCAGTGGCTGCAGCAAGGCTGGTGGAAGGCTGCTGCTTGTCAGACCCTGACACTGCAGATGCCCCTGAAGGACGGCCTCGACCACTTCTGGGCCTGGAGGGCCCGACTGCAGACTGCACCAACTCTGCATGGGCGGCAGCAGTCTGTCCTACAGGCGGTGGCAAGTGCAGTGGAGAAGTGACAGTGTTGGCAGCAGGAATGATGTCATCGTGAGAGAGGACAGCAACTCCCTGCTCGCCCGACACACTGGCACTCCCCCGTGGCAGCACTTCAGCATCCGGAGCAATTTGCCGGAGAACAGATTGCTGGCCTGCTGCGGCGCGGTGACAGCCCCGGGGACATGTGCACGAACCATCGAGGATGGCAGCAGTCAGTGCTCGCGTGGCCTCAATCTGAGTCTGCATGAGAGCAGTCTCAGATGGGTTCCTGGCAGCCAGTGACTGAATTGCAGCACTAAGCTTTAGTGTGGCATCCGCCTGTGCTACAGCGAAGTGCTCCACACTCCTTGCCAGTGCCTCAATGCATTCGGGCACCCTTCCCACTGCACCCATGAGCTCAGTGTGCATGCCCACCGCCTGGCTGTTCATTTCTGCAATCAGCCGCTCCTCCTCTGCGTCCATTGCATTAGGAGTGTCTGGCATACTCTCCCTCTGGGGAGAAGGCTCCCGTTCTTCCCTCCCCCCCCCCCCCCCATGGCGTGGCTGCAGCCCGCTGGGTCCTGGAGCTTCACCATCATCAGCCCCTTCCCCCCTGCTCCCCCGTTCTTCCCTCCCCCCCCAATGGCGTTGCTGCAGCCCGCTGGGTCCTGGAACTTCACCATCATCAGCCCCTTCCCCCCTGCTCCCCTCCGAGGTAGGCGTGTTCCCAGTGTGGCCATGGGCTTCCTCGGGAGAGGGTGGCACTGATGCTCCGGCTTCCTCTTCCTCCTCAGCTGCAGCATCACTCCCAGTGGCAGCTTCAGGGACCATCTCCTCAGCTGGTGAATCACCATCTGAAAGCAGGGAGGTACAAGAGTGGCTTTAGCGTGAGGACAGGGTGGCAGTAAGGGAGGAATAAGTGCAGCGAGTTAGCAAGTTGGATTCAAAGTGTCAAAGGCTGGTATTGTGAGGGACAAGTGGAAGGACAGAGGACAAAAAGGTGATGACCTTACCATTGCTGTCCACAACGGGGTCGGCGTCTCCAGTGGCGACGGGACCGATCACCCGGCTTGCCACAATCCTGTGGACGCGCTCCTCCAGATCGCTGAGGGGTTGCAGCTGAAGCCGCCCTCCACCCGTCCGTTGCTGCTGTCTCCGATTTGAGCCAGCTTAGCCTGCAAGAAAAAGGACAGCATCTGAGTCAATATACAGCCATGGTCTTGCCTGATGTGCCTCCCATAGGTGAATAGCCCTTACAATATGCAGCCATGGTCTTGCCTGATGTGCCTCCCATAGGTGAATAGCCCTTACAATATGCAGCCATGGTCTTGCCTGATGTGCCTCCCATAGGTGAATAGCCCTTACTGTATGCAAAGTGTGGAATGTGTGTGTGTGTTTGATGAAAGGGCCATAGGTGTTGCATGAGTGTTGTGCATTGGGGTTTTAAGACCCTCTGGCCATAGAGTGAGGTTGAGATGGAGGGATGGAGAGGTATTGAGAAAAAGCCACTCACCCTGACGACCCGAGTGAGGTCGTTGAACTTTTTGCGGCACTGAACATGGGTCCTGGGCACCATGCTCCTGGAGGCGACGCTCTGAGCCACCTCCCTCCACACTCTTCTGAACTCGCATGGCAAAGGCCTCCTGCCACTCTCCGGGAACAGCATGCATCGTCTGTGCTCCACTGCGTCAACCAGAGCATCCAAGGCCCGCTCGGTGAAGCGATGAGCGCGTTCTCTCACCCTCTCCATGCTTGGCAGCAAAATGGATTGCAGGTCTCTCCAGGCTGAGATTCAAGGCTGCAATGAGCAGGGTGTGGCTGGGGAGCAAGTGGCCCCCCCCCGCTTTAAGAAGTGTCCGGCGCCAGTGTGTCTGTGTTCCCTCGATAACTGGCAGCAGCTGCGCTGCGCTCGTGCGCTGAGGTAGCGCCTCACTCCTAGGCATTTGCGCCTTAAGAGAGGTGTGCAGCGCCTAATTTAGCGCTCCACTCACCTCCCGGGGCGGTAAAAGTGAAGTTTCCTGTCAGTGCCGATAATTAGCGCCAGGCGCTAATATTTGCGCGCGGACGATATTTGCGCCCCAAATGGGGCGCGACCTAATTTCTACCCCATTGTTTATAGTTGTATCGCCCCTTAATGCCCTCTGACTAATTTACCGGAGGAGAGAAGCTCTTTATAATTGCAGCATACCCTACTGCCCTCTCACTGAATTACCAGAGGAGAGACGCACTTTATAATTGTCGCGGACCTTACTGCCCTCTGACTGAATTACCGGAGGAGAGACGCTCTTTATAATTGTAGCGCCCCCGACTGCCATCTGACTGAATTATCGGAGGAGAGATGCTCTTTATAATTGTAGCGCCCCTTACTGTTTTCTGACTGAATTACCGGAGGAGAGACGCTCTTTATAATTGTAGCGCCCCCTATTGCCCTCTGACTGAATTACCAGAGGAGAGGCACTCTTAATAATTGTAGCTCACCCAACTGCCCTCTGACTGAATTACCGGAGGAGAGAAGCTCTTTGCAATTGTAGCGCCCCCTACAGCCCTCTGACTGATTTACCGGAGGAGATTCACTCTTTATAAATGTAGCGCTCCCTTCTGCCCTTTGACTGAATTACCGAAGGAGAGACGTTCTTTATTATTGTTGCATACCCTACTGCCTCTGACTGAATTACCGGAGGAGAGGCACTCTTTATAATTGTAGCGCACTCTACTGCCCTCTGACTGAATTAGCAGAGGAGAGACACTCTTCATAATTGTAGCGCCTCCTACTGCCCTCTGACAGATTTAGCGGATGAGAGAGGCTCTTTACACTTGTAGCGTACCCAACTGCCCTCTGACTTAATTACCAGGGGAGAGACAGTATTTATAGTTATAGCGCCCCCTACTGCCCTCTGACTAATTTACCGGAGGAGAGAAGCTCTTTATAATTGCAGCGTACCCTACTGCCCTCTCACTGAATTTCCAGAGGAGAGACGCACTTTATAATTGTTGCGGACATTACTGCCCTCTGACTGAATTACCGGAGGAGAGACGCTCTTTATAATTGTAGCGCCCCCTACTGCCCTCTGACTGAATTACCGGAGGAGAGATGCTCTTTATAATTGTAGCGCCCCCTACTGCCCTCTGACTGAATTATCGGAAGAGAGACGCTCTGCATAATTGTAGTGTACCTTACTGCCCTCTGACTGAATTAGCAGAGGAGGGATGCTCTTTAAAATTGTTGCGCCCCCGACTGCTCTCTGTCTGATTTACCGGACAAGTGACGCTCTTTACACTTGTAGCGTACCCTCCTGCCCTCTGACTAAATTACCGGAGGAGAGACAGTATTTATAGTTACAGCACCCCCTACTGCCCTCTGACTGATTTACCGGAGGAGAGACGCTCTTTATAATTGTAGCGCCCCCTACTGCCTTCTGACTGAATTATCGGAGGAGAGCTGCTCTTTATAATTGTAGCGCCCCCTACTGTTTTCTGACAGAATTACCAGAGGAGAGTCACACTTTATAATTGTAACGTACCTTACTGCCCTCTGACTTATTGACAGAACGAAATGCACTCTTTATAAATGTAGCGCTCCCTACTGCCCTTTGACTGAATTACCGGAGGACAGACGCTCTTTAAAATTCTAGCGCCCCTTACTGTCCGCTGACAGAATTACCGGAGGAGAGACGCTCTTTATAATTGTAGCGTACCCTACTGTCCTCTGACTGAATTACCAGAGGAGAGTCACTCTTTATAACTGCTGCGTGCCTTACTGCCCTCTGACTGATTTATCGGAGGAGAGACGCTCTTTATACTGGTAGCATACCCTACTGCCGTCTGATTGAATTACCGGAGGAGAGACGCTCTTTACAATTGTAGCGTCCCCTACTGCCCTCTGACTAAGTTACCGGAGGAGAGGTGCTCTTTATAATAGTAGCGTACCCTACTGCCCTCAGACTGATTTACCAGAGCAGAGACGCTCTTTATAATTGTAGCGCCCCCTACTGTCCTATGACTGAATTACCGGAGGAGAGACGCTCTTTATAATTGTTGCGTACCCTACTGCCCTCTGACTGAATTAACAGAGGAGAGACACTCTTTGAAATTGTAGCGCCTCCTACTGCCCTTTGACTGAATTACCAGAGGAGAGACGCTCTTTACACTTGTAGCGTACCCTACTTCCCTCTGACTGAATTACCAGAGGAGAGACAGTGTTTATAGTTGTAGCGCCCCCTACTGCCCTCTGACTAATTTACCGGAGAAGAGAAGCTCTTTAAAATTGTTGCGTACCCTACTGCCCTCTGACTGAATTACCAGAGGAGAGAAGCTCTTTATAATTGTTGCGTACCTTACTACCCTCTGACTGAATTATCGGAAGATTGTCGCTCTTTATAATTGCAGCGTACCCTACTACCCTCTCACTGAATTACCAGAGGAGAGACGCTCTTTATAATTGTAACGGACATTACTGCCCTCTGACTTAATTACCGGAGGAGAGACGCTCTTTATAATTGTAGCGTACCTTACTGCCATCTGACTGATTTACCGGAGGAGAGACGCTCTTAATAATTGTAGTGCCCCTTACTGCCCTCTGACAGAATTACCGAAGGAGAGACGCTCTTTATAATTGTAGCGCCCCCGACTGCCAGCTGACTGAATTATCGGAGGAGAGATGCTCTTTATAATTGTAGCGCCCCCTACTGTCCTATGACTGAATTACCGGAGGAGAGACACTCTTTATAATTGTTGCGTACCCTACTGCCCTCTGACTGAATTAACAGAGGAGAGACACTCTTTGAAATTGTAGCGCCTCCTACTGCCCTTTGACTGAATTACCAGAGGAGAGACGCTCTTTACACTTGTAGCGTACCCTACTTCCCTCTGACTGAATTACCAGAGGAGAGACAGTGTTTATAGTTGTAGCGCCCCCTACTGCCCTCTGACAAATTTACCGGAGAAGAGAAGCTCTTTAAAATTGTTGCGTACCCTACTGCCCTCTGACTGAATTACCAGAGGAGAGATGCTCTTTATAATTGTTGCGTACCTTACTACCCTCTGACTGAATTATCGGAAGATTGTCGCTCTTTATAATTGCAGCGTACCCTACTGCCCTCTCACTGAATTACCAGAGGAGAGACGCTCTTTATAATTGTAACGGACATTACTGCCCTCTGACTTAATTACCGGAGGAGAGACGCTCTTTATAATTGTAGCGTACCTTACTGCCATCTGACTGATTTACCGGAGGAGAGACGCTCTTAATAATTGTAGCGCCCCTTACTGCCCTCTGACAGAATTACCGGAGGAGAGACGCTCTTTATAATTGTAGCGCCCCCGACTGCCAGCTGACTGAATTATCGGAGGAGAGATGCTCTTTATAAGTGTAGCGCCCCCTATTGCCTTCTGACTGAATTACCAGAGGAGAGGCACTCTTAATAATTGTAGCTTACCCTACTGCCCTCTGAGTGAATTACCGGAGGAGAGAAGCTCTTTACAATTGTAGCGCCCCCTACAGCCCTCTGACTGATTTACCGGAGGAGATGCACTCTTTATAAATGTAGCGCTCCCTTCTGCCCTTTGACTGAATTACCGAAGGAGAGACGCTCTTTATTATTGTTGCATACCCTACTGCCCTCTGACTGAATTACCGGAGGAGAGGCACTCTTTATAATTGTAGCGCACTCTACTGCCCTCTGACTGAATTAGCAGAGGAGAGACACTCTTCATAATTGTAGCGCCTCCTACTGCCCTCTGACAGATTTAGCGGATGAGAGAGGCTCTTTACACTTGTAGCGTACCCAACTGCCCTCTGACTTAATTACCAGGGGAGAGACAGTATTTATAGTTATAGCGCCCCCTACTGCCCTCTGACTAATTTACCGGAGGAGAGAAGCTCTTTATAATTGCAGCGTACCCTACTGCCCTCTCACTGAATTTCCAGAGGAGAGACGCACTTTATAATTGTTGCGGACATTACTGCCCTCTGACTGAATTACCGGAGGAGAGACGCTCTTTATAATTGTAGCGCCCCCTACTGCCCTCTGACTGAATTATCGGAGGAGAGATGTTCTTTATAATTGTAGCGCCCCCTACTGCCCTCTGACTGAATTATCGGAAGAGAGACGCTCTGTATAATTGTAGTGTACCTTACTGCCCTCTGACTGAATTAGCAGAGGAGAGATGCTCTTTAAAATTGTTGCGCCCCCGACTGCTCTCTGTCTGATTTACCGGACAAGTGACGCTCTTTACACTTGTAGCGTACCCTCCTGCCCTCTGACTAAATTACCGAAGGAGAGACAGTATTTATAGTTACAGCACCCCCTACTGCCCTCTGACTGATTTACCGGAGGAGAGACGCTCTTTATAATTGTAGCGCCCCCTACTGCCTTCTGATTGAATTATCGGAGGAGAGCTGCTCTTTATAATTGTTGCGTACCCTACTGTTTTCTGACAGAATTACCAGAGGAGAGTCACACTTTATAATTGTAGCGCCTCCTACTGCCCTTTGACTGAATTACCAGAGGAGAGACGCTCTTTACACTTGTAGCGTACCCTACTTCCCTCTGACTGATTTACCAGAGGAGAGACAGTGTTTATAGTTGTAGCGCCCCCTACTGCCCTCTGACTAATTTACCGGAGAAGCGAAGCTCTTTAAAATTGTTGCGTACCCTACTGCCCTCTGACTGAATTACCAGAGGAGAGATGCTCTTTATAATTGTTGCGTACCTTACTACCCTCTGACTGAATTATCGGAAGATTGTCGCTCTTTATAATTGCAGCGTACCCTACTGCCCTCTCACTGAATTACCAGAGGAGAGACGCTCTTTATAATTGTAACGGACATTACTGCCCTCTGACTTAATTACCGGAGGAGAGACGCTCTTTATAATTGTAGCGTACCTTACTACCATCTGACTGAATTATCGGAAGATTGTCGCTCTTTATAATTGCAGCATACCCTACTGCCCTCTCACTGAATTACCAGAGGAGAGACGCTCTTTATAATTGTAGCTTACCCTACTGCCCTCTGACTGAATTATCGGAGGAGAGACGCACTTTATAATAGTCGCGGACCTCACTGCCCTCTGACTGAATTACCGGGGGAGAGACGCTCGTTATAATTGTAGCGTACCTTACTGCCCTCTCACTGAATTACCAGAGGAGAGACGCTCTTTATAATTGTAGCGCCCCCTACTGCCCTCTGACTGAATTACCGGAGGAGATATGCTCTTTATAATTGTCACGGACCTTACTGCCCTCTGACTGATTTACCAGAGGAGAGACGCTCTTTATAATTGTAGCGTAGCCTACTGCCCTCTGACTGAATTACTAGAGGAGAGGCACTCTATATAATAGCAGCGTCCCTTACTGCCCTCTGACTGATTTACCGTAGGAGTGATGCTCTTTCTAATTGTAGCGCCCTTTACTGCCCTCTGATTGAATTACCAGAGGAGAGATGCTCTTTATAATTGTAGCACCCCCTACTTTCCTCTGACTGAATTACCAGAGGAGAGACGCTCTTTATAATTGTAAGGTTCCCGGCTACCCTCTGACTGAATTACCAGAGGAGGGAACCTCTTTATATTTGTAGCGCACCCTACTGCCCTCTGACTGAATTAACAGAGGAGAGACACTCTTTAAAATTGTAGCGCCCCCTACTGCCCTCTGACTGATTTACCGGAGGAGAGACGCTCTTTACACTTGTAGCGTACCCTACTGCCCTCTGACTGAATTACCAGAGTAGAGATGCTCTTTATAATTGCAGCGTACCCTACTGCCCTCTGACTGAATTACCAGAGGAGAGATGCTCTTTATAATTGTAGCGCCCCCTACTGCCCTCTGACTGAATTATCGGAGGAGAGACGCTCTTTATAATTGTAGCGCCCCCTACTGCCCTCTGACTGAATTACCAGAGGAGAGATGCTCTTTATAATTGTAGCGCCCCCTACTGCCCTCTGACTGAATTATCGGAGGAGAGACGCACTTTATAATTGTCGCGGACCTTACTGCCCTCTGACTGAATAACCAGAGGAGAGATGCTCTTTATAATTGTAGCGCCCCCTACTTTCCTCTGACAGAATTACCAGAGGAGAGACGCTCTTTATAATTGTAAGGTACCCGACTACCCTCTGACTGAATTACCAGTGGAGGGAACCTCTTTATAATTGTAGTGCACCCTACTGCCCTCTGACTGAATTAACAGAGGTGAGACACTCTTTAAAATTGTAGCGCCTCCTACTGCCCTCTGACTGAATTACCAGAGGAGAGACAGTGTTTATACTTGTAGCGCACCCTACTGCCCTCTGACTAATTTACCGGAGGAGAGAAGCTCTTTATAATTGTTGCGTACCCTACTGCCCTCTGACTGAATTACCAGAGTAGAGACGCTCTTTATAATTCCAGCGTACCCTACTGCCCTCTGACTGAATTACCAGTGGAGGGAACCTCTTTATAATTGTTGCGTACCTTACTGCCCTCTGACTGAATTACCAGAGGAGAGACGCTCTTTATAATTGTAGCGCCCCCTACTGCCCTCTGAATGAATTACCAGAGGAGAGACACTCTTTATATTTGTAGCGCCCCCTACTGCCCTCTGACTGATTTACCGGAGGAGAGACGCTCTTTATAATTGTAGCGTAGCCTACTGCCCTCTGACTGAATTACCAGAGGAGGGGCACTCTTTATAATTGTAGTGTACCTTATTGCCCTCTGACAGATTTAACGGAGGAGAGACGCTCTTTACAGTAGTAGCGTCCCTTACTGCCCTCTGACTGATTTACCGGAGGAGTGATGCTCTTTCTAATTGTAGCGCCCTTTACTGCCCTCTGATTGAATTACCAGAGGAGAGATGCTCTTTATAATTGTAGCGCCCCCTACTTTCCTCTGACTGAATTACCAGAGGAGAGACGCTCTTTATAATTGTAAGGTACCCTACTGCCCTTTGACTGATTTACCGGAGGAGAGAAGCTCTTTATAATTGTTGCGTACCCTACTGCCCTCTGACTGAATTACCAGAGTAGAGACGCTCTTTATAATTCCAGCGCACCCTCCTGCCCTCTGACTGAATTATCGGAGGAGATACGCTCTTTATAATTGTAGCGCCCCCTACTGCCCTCTGACTGAATTAGCGGAGGAGAGACACTCTTTATAATTGGAGCGTTCCCTACTGTCCTCTGATTGAATTACCAGATGAGAGTCACTCTTTATAACTGTTGCGTACCCTACTGCCCTCTGACTGAATTACCAGAGGAGAGGCACTCTTTATAATTGTAGCGTACCCTACTGCTCTCTGACTGAATTACCAGTGGAGAGAAGCTCTTTATAATTTTTGCGTACCTTACTGCCCTCTGACTGAATTATCGGAAGAGAGACAGTCTTTCTAATTATAGCGCCCCCTACTGCCCTCTGACTGAATTACCAGAGGAGAGACACTCTTTAAAATTGTAGCGTACCCTCCTACCCTCTGACTGAATTACCGGAGGAGAGACAGTATTTATGGTTATAGCGCCCCCTACTGCCCTCTGACTGAATTACCAGAGGAGAGACGCTCTTTATAATTGTTGCGTACCCTACTGCCCTCTGACTGATTTACCGGAGGAGAGACATTCTTTAAAATTGTAGCGCCCCCTACTGCCCTCTGACTGAATTACCAGAGGAGAGACACTCTTTATAATTGTAGTGTACCCCACTTCCCTCTGACTGATTTACCGAAGGAGAGACGCTCTTTATAATTGTAACGGACATTACTGCCCTCTGACTTAATTACCGGAGGAGAGACGCTCTTTATAATTGTAGTGTCCCGTATGGCCCTCTGACTTACTGACCGGAAGAGATGCACTCTTTATAAATGTAGCACTCCCTACTGCCCTTTGACAGAATTACAGGAGGAGAGACGCTCTTAAAAATTCTAGCGCCCCTTACTGCCCTCTGACTGAATTACCGGAGGAGAGACGCTCTTTACAATTGTAGTGTACCTTATTGCCCTCTGACTGAATTACCGGAGGAGTGCCACTCTTTACAATTGTAGTGTACCTTATTGCCCTCTGACTGATTTACCGGAGGAGAGACGCTCTTTATAATTGTAGCGTAGCCTACTGCCCTCTGACTGAATTACCAGAGGAGGGGCACTCTTTATAATTGTAGTGTACCTTATTGCCCTCTGACAGATTTAACGGAGGAGAGACGCTCTTTACAGTAGTAGCGTCCCTTACTGCCCTCTGACTGATTTACCGGAGGAGTGATGCTCTTTCTAATTGTAGCGCCCTTTACTGCCCTCTGATTGAATTACCAGAGGAGGGATGCTCTTTATAATTGTAGCGCCCCCTACTTTCCTCTGACTGAATTACCAGAGGAGAGACGCTCTTTATAATTGTAAGGTACCCTACTGCCCTTTGACTGATTTACCGGAGGAGAGAAGCTCTTTATAATTGTTGCGTACCCTACTGCCCTCTGACTGAATTACCAGAGTAGAGACGCTCTTTATAATTCCAGCGCACCCTACTGCCCTCTGACTGAATTATCGGAGGAGAGACGCTCTTTATAATTGTAGCGCCCCCTACTGCCCTCTGACTGAATTAGCGGAGGAGAGACACTCTTTATAATTGGAGCGTTCCCTACTGTCCTCTGATTGAATTACCAGATGAGAGTCACTCTTTATAACTGTTGCGTACCCTACTGCCCTCTGACTGAATTACCAGAGGAGAGGCAATCTTTATAATTGTAGCGTACCCTACTGCTCTCTGACTGAATTACCAGTGGAGAGAAGCTCTTTATAATTTTTGCGTACCTTACTGCCCTCTGACTGAATTATCGGAAGAGAGACAGTCTTTATAATTATAGCGCCCCCTACTGCCCTCTGACTGATTTACCGGAGGAGAGACATTCTTTAAAATTGTAGCGCCCCCTACTGCCCTCTGACTGAATTACCGGAGGAGAGACAGTATTTATGGTTATAGCGCCCCCTACTGCCCTCTGACTGATTTACCGGAGGAGAGACATTCTTTAAAATTGTAGCGCCCCCTACTGCCCTCTGACTGAATTACCAGAGGAGAGACACTCTTTATAATTGTAGTGTACCCCACTTCCCTCTGACTGATTTACCGAAGGAGAGACGCTCTTTATAATTGTAACGGACATTACTGCCCTCTGACTTAATTACCGGAGGAGACACGCTCTTTATAATTGTAGTGTCCCGTATTGCCCTCTGACTTACTGACCGGAAGAGATGCACTCTTTATAAATGTAGCACCCCCTACTGCCCTTTGACAGAATTACAGGAGGAGAGACGCTCTTAAAAATTCTAGCGCCCCTTACTGCCCTCTGACTGAATTACCGGAGGAGAGACGCTCTTTACAATTGTAGTGTACCTTATTGCCCTCTGACTGAATTACCGGAGGAGTGCCACTCTTTACAATTGTAGTGTACCTTATTGCCCTCTGACTGATTTACCGGAGGAGAGACGCTCTTTATAATTGTAGCGTAGCCTACTGCCCTCTGACTGAATTACCAGAGGAGGGGCACTCTTTATAATTGTAGTGTACCTTATTGCCCTCTGACTGAATTACCGGAGGAGTGACACTCTTTACAATTGTAGTGTACCTTATTGCCCTCTGACTGAATTACCGGAGGAGTGACACTCTTTATAATTGTAGCGTACCCTCCTACCCTCTGACTGAATTACCGGAGGAGAGACAGTATTTATGGTTATAGCGCCCCCTACTGCCCTTTGACAGAATTACCGGAGGAGAGACGCTCTTAAAAATTCTAGCGCCCCTTACTGCCCTCTGACTGAATTACCGGAGGAGAGACGCTCTTTACAATTGTAGTGTACCTTATTGCCCTCTGACTGAATTACCGGAGGAGTGACACTCTTTACAATTGTAGTGTACCTTATTGCCCTCTGACTGAATTACCGGAGGAGTGACACTCTTTATAATTGTAGCGTACCTTACTGCCCTCTGACTTATTGACCAAAGGAGATGCACTCTTTATAAATGTAGCGCTCCCTACTGCCATTTGACTGAATTACCGGAGGACAGACGCTCTTTAAAATTCTAGCGCACCTTACTGCCCTCTGACAGAATTACTGGAGGAGAGACGCTCTTTATAATTGTAGCGTACCCTACTGTCCTCTGACTGAATTACCAGAGGAGAGTCACTCTTTATAACTGTTGCGTACCCTACTGCCATCTGACTGAATTACCAGAGGAGAGGCACTCTGTATAATTGTAGCGTACCCTACTGCGCTGTGACAGATTTACCAGAGCAGAGACGCTCTTTACAATTGGAGCGCCGCCTACTGCCCTCTGACTGATTTACCGGAGGAGTGATCATCTTTCTAATTATAGCGCCCTTTACTGCCCTCTGATTGAATTACCAGAGGAGAGACGCTCTTTATAATCGTATAGCCTGTTACTGCCCTCTGACTGATTTACCGGAGGAGAGACACTCTTTATAATTTTAGCACCCCCTAATTTCCTCTGACTGAATTACCAGAGGAGAGTCACTCTTTATAACTGTTGCGTACCCTACTGCCCTCTGACTGAATTACCAGAGGAGGGACCCTCTTTATAATTGTAGCACACCCTACTGCCCTCTGACTGAATTACCAGAGGAGGGACCCTCTTTATAATTGTTGCGTACCTTATTGCCCTCTGACTGAATTACCAGAGGAGAGACGCTCTTTATAATTGTAGCGCCCCCTACTGCCCTCTCACTGAATTACCAGAGCATGACGCTCTTTATAAAGGTAGCGCCCCCTACTGCCCTCTGACTGAATTACCAGAGGAGAGACGCTCTTTATAATTGTAGCGTACCCTACTGCCCTCTCACTGAATTACCAGAGGAGAGACGCTCTTCATAATTGTAGCTTACCTTACTGCCCTCTCACTGAATTACCGTAGGAGAGATGCTCTTTATAATTGTCGCGGACCTTACTACAGTCTGACTGAATTATCGAAAGAGAGACGCTCTTTATAATTGCAGCGCCCCCTACTGCCCTCTGACTGAATTACCAGAGGAGAGACGCTCTTTATAATTGTAGCGCCCCCTATTGCCCTCTCACTGAATTAGCAGAGGATGACGCTCTTTATAATGGTAGCGCCCCCTACTGCCCTCTGACTAATTTACCGGAGGAGAGATGCTCTTTATAATTGTTGCGTACCTTACTACCCTCTGACTGAATTATCGAAAGAGAGACGCTCTTTATAATTGTAGCGCCCCCTACTGCCCTCTCACTGAATTACCAGAGGATGACACTCTTTATAATTGTAGCGCCCCCTACTGCCCTCTGACTGAATTACCAGAGGAGAGATGCTCTTTATAATAGTTGCGCCCCTTACTGTTTTCTGACTGAATTACCGGAGGAGAGACACTCTTTATAATTGGAGCGTTCCCTACTGTCCTCTGACTGAATTACCAGAGGAGAGTCACTCTTTATAACTGTTGCGTACCCTGCTGCCTTCTGACTGAATTACCAGAGAAGAGGCACTCTTTATAATTGTAGCGTACCCTACTGCCCTCTGACTGAATTACCAGAGGAGGGACCCACTTTATAATTGTTGCGTACCTTATTGCCCTCTGACTGAATTACCAGAGGAGAGACAGTGTTTATAGTTGTAGCGCCCCCTACTGCCCTCTGACTAATTTACCGGAGGAGAGATGCTCTTTATAATTGTTGCGTACTTTACTACCCTCTGACTGAATTATCGAAAGAGAGACGCTCTTTACAATTGCACTGTACCCTACTGCCCTCTCACTGAATTACCAGAGGAGAGACGCTCTTTATAATTGTAGCGTACCCTACTGCCCTCTCACTGAATTACCAGAGGAGAGACGCTCTTTATAATTGTAGCTTACCTTACTGCCCTCTCACTGAATTACCAGAGGAGAGACGCTCTTTATAATTGTAGGGCCCCCTACTGCCCTCTGACTGAATTACCGTAGGAGAGATGCTCTTTATAATTGTCGCGGACCTTACTACCCTCTGACTGAATTATCGAAAGAGAGACGCTCCTTATAATTGCAGCGCCCCCTACTGCACTCTGACTGAATTACCAGAGGAGAGACGCTCTTTATAATTGTAGCGCCCCCTATTGCCCTCTCACTGAATTGCCAGAGGATGACGCTCTTTATAATGGTAGCGCCCCCTACTGCCCTCTGACTAATTTACCGGAGGAGAGATGCTCTTTATAATTGTTGCGTACCTTACTACCCTCTGACTGAATTATCGAAAGAGAGACGCTCTTTATAATTGTAGCGCCCCCTACTGCCCTCTCACTGAATTACCAGAGGATGACACTCTTTATAATTGTAGCGCCCCCTACTGCCCTCTGACTGAATTATCGGAGGAGAGATGCTCTTTATAATTGTCGCGGACCTTACTGCCCTCTGACTGAATTACCAGAGGAGAGACGCTCATAATAATTGTGTCGCCCCCTACTGTCCTCTGACTGAATTACCAGAGGAGAGACGCTCTTTATAATTGTAGCGCCCCCTACTGCCCTCTCACTGAATTACCAGAGGATGACGCTCTTTATAATGGTAGCGCCCCTTACTGCCCTCTGACTGAATTACCAGAGGAGAGATGCTCTTTTTAATTGTAGCGCCACTTACTGTTTTCTGACTGAATTACCGGAGGAGAGACACTCTTTATAATTGGAGCGTTCCCTACTGTCCTCTGACTGAATTACCAGAGGAGAGTCACTCTTTATAACTGTTGTGTACCCTGCTGCCTTCTGACTGAATTACCAGAGAAGAGGCACTCTTTATAATTGTAGCGTACCCTACTGCCCTCTGACTGAATTACCGGAGGAGAGACAGTATTTATAGTTATAGCACCCACTACTGCCCTCTGACTTAATTACCAGAGGAGAGACGCTCTTTATAATTGTTGCGTACCTTACTGCCATCTGACTGATTTAACGGAGGAGAGACACTCTTTATAATTGTAGCGCCCCCTACTGCCCTCTGACTGAATTACCAGAGGAGAGACACTCTTTATAATTGTAGCGTACCCTACTTCCCACTGACTGATTTACCGGAGGAGAGACGCTCTTTATAATTGTAACGGACATTACTGCCCTCTGACTTAATTACCTGAGGAGAGACGCTCTTTATAATTGTAGCGCCCCTTACTGTTTTCTGACTGAATTACAAAAGGAGAGTCACACTTTATAATTGTAGCGTACCCTACTGCCCTCTGACTGAATTACCAGAGGAGAGGCACTCTTTATAATTGTAGCATACCCTACTGCCCTCTGACAGATTTAACTGTGGAGAGACGCACTTTACAATTGTAGTGTACCTTATGCCCTCTGACTGAATTACCAGAGGAGTGACACACTTTATAATTGTAGCGTACCTTACTGCCCTCTGACTTATTGACCGGAGGAGATGCACTCTTTAGAAATGTAGCACTCCCTACTGCCCTTTGACTGAATTACCGGAGGAGAGACGCTCTTTATAATTCTAGCGCCCCTTACTGCCCTCTGACTGAATTACCAGAGGAGAGACGCTCTTTATAATTGTAGCGCCCCCTACTGCCCTCTGACAGATTTACCAGAGGAGAGACGCTCTTTGTAATGATAGCGTACCCTACTTCGCTCTGAGTGATTTACCAGAGGAGAGACATTCTTCAAAATTGCAGCGAACCCTACTGCCCTCTGACTGAATTACCAGAGGAGAGACCATCTTTATACTTGTAGCGCCACCTACTGCCCTCTGACTGAATTACCGTAGGAGATACGTTCTTTAGAAGTGTAGCGCCCCTTACTGTTTTCTGACTGAATTACCGGAGGAGAGGTACTCTTTATAATTGTAGCACCCCTACAGCCCTCTGACTGAATTACCAGAGGAGAGATGCTCTTTATAATTGTAAGGTACCCTACTACCCTCTGACTGAATTACCAGAGGAGGGACCCTCTTTATAATTGTAGCGCACCCTACTGCCCTCTGACTGAATTACCAGAGGAGAGATATTCTTTAAAATTGTAGCGCCCCCTACTGCCCTCTGACTGAATTAACGGAGGAGAGACGCTCTTTACAATTGTAGCGTCCCCTACTGCCCTCTGACTGATTTACCGGAGGAGAGAAACTCTTTATAATTGTAGCGCAGCCTACTGCCCTCTGACTGAATTAACAGAGGATGAGACACTCTTTAAAATTGTAGTGCCTTCTACTGCCCTCTGACTGATTTACCGGAGGAGAGACGCTCTTTACACTTGTAGCGTACCCTACTGCCCTCTGACTGAATTACCAGAGGAGAGACAGTGTTTATAGTTGTAGCGCCCCCTACGGCCCTCTGACTAATTTACCGGAGGAGAGATGCTCTTTATAATTGTTGGGTACCTTACTAACCTCTGACTGAATTATCGAAAGAGAGACGCTCTTTATAATTGCAGCGCCCCCTACTGCCCTCTGACTGAATTACCAGAGGAGAGACGCTCTTTATAATTGTAGCGCCCCCTATTGCCCTCTCACTGAATTAGCAGAGGATGACGCTCTTTATAATGGTAGCGCCCCCTACTGCCCTCTGACTAATTTACCGGAGGAGAGATGCTCTTTATAATTGTTGCGTACCTTACTACCCTCTGACTGAATTATCGAAAGAGAGACGCTCTTTATAATTGTAGCGCCCCCTACTGCCCTCTCACTGAAATACCAGAGGATGACACTCTTTATAATTGTAGCGCCCCCTACTGCCCTCTGACTGAATTACCGGAGGAGAGACACTCTTTATAATTGGAGCGTTCCCTACTGTCCTCTGACTGAATTACCAGAGGAGAGTCACTCTTTATAACTGTTGCGTACCCTGCTGCCTTCTGACTGAATTACCAGAGAAGAGGCACTCTTTATAATTGTAGCGTACCCTACTGCCCTCTGACTGAATTACCAGAGGAGGGACCCTCTTTATAATTGTTGCGTACCTTATTGCCCTCTGACTGAATTACCAGAGGAGAGACAGTGTTTATAGTTGTAGCGCCCCCTACTGCCCTCTGACTAATTTACCGGAGGAGAGATGCTCTTTATAATTGTTGCGTACTTTACTACCCTCTGACTGAATTATCGAAAGAGAGACGCTCTTTACAATTGCACTGTACCCTACTGCCCTCTCACTGAATTACCAGAGGAGAGACGCTCTTTATAATTGTAGCGTACCCTACTGCCCTCTCACTGAATTACCAGAGGAGAGACACTCTTTATAATTGTAGCTTACCTTACTGCCCTCTCACTGAATTACCAGAGGAGAGACGCTCTTTATAATTGTAGGGCCCCCTACTGCCCTCTGACGGAATTACCGTAGGAGAGATGCTCTTTATAATTGTCGCGGACCTTACTACCCTCTGACTGAATTATCGAAAGAGAGACGCTCCTTATAATTGCAGCGCCCCCTACTGCACTCTGACTGAATTACCAGAGGAGAGACGCTCTTTATAATTGTAGCGCCCCCTATTGCCCTCTCACTGAATTGCCAGAGGATGACGCTCTTTATAATGGTAGCGCCCCCTACTGCCCTCTGACTAATTTAACGGAGGAGAGATGCTCTTCATAATTGTTGCGTACCTTTCTACCCTCTGACTGAATTATCGAAAGAGAGACGCTCTTTATAATTGTAGCGCCCCCTACTGCCCTCTCACTGAATTACCAGAGGATGACACTCTTTATAATTGTAGCGCCCCCTACTGCCCTCTGACTGAATTATTGGAGGAGAGATGCTCTTTATAATTGTAGCGCCCCCTACTGCCCTCTCACTGAATTACCAGAGGATGACGCTCTTTATAATGGTAGCGCCCCTTACTGCCCTCTGACTGAATTACCAGAGGAGAGATGCTCTTTATAATTGGAGCGTTCCCTACTGTCCTCTGACTGAATTACCAGAGGAGAGTCACTCTTTATAACTGTTGTGTACCCTGCTGCCTTCTGACTGAATTACCAGAGAAGAGGCACTCTTTATAATTGTAGCGTACCCTACTGCCCTCTGACTGAATTACCGGAGGAGAGACAGTATTTATAGTTATAGCACCCACTACTGCCCTCTGACTTAATTACCAGAGGAGAGACGCTCTTTATAATTGTTGCGTACCTTACTACCCTCTGACTGAATTATCGGAGGAGAGATGCTGCTTATAATTGTAGCGCCCCTTACTGTTTTCTGACTGAATTACCGGAGGAGAGACACTCTTTATACTTTGGAGCGTTCCCTACTGTCCTCTGACTGAATTACCAGAGGAGAGTCACTCTTTATAACTTTTGCGTACCCTGCTGCCCTCTGACTAAATTACCAGACAAGAGGCACTCTTTATAATTGGAGCGTACCCTACTGCGCTCTGACTGAATTACCAGAGAAGAGACGCTCTTTATAATTTTAGCGTACCTTACTGCCCTCTGACTCAATTATCGGAAGAGAGACACTCTTTTTAATGTTAGCGTACCCTACTGCCCTCTGAATGAATTACCAGAGGAGCGACATTCTTTATAATTGAAGCGTACCCTACTTCCCTCTGACTGATTTACCGGAAGAGAGACGCTCTTTACACTTGTAGCGTACCCTACTGCCCACTGACTGAAATACCGGAGGAGAGACATTATTTATAGTTATAGCGCCCCCTACTGCCCTCTGACTTAATTACCAGAGGAGAGACGCTCTTTATAATTGTTGCGTACCTTACTGCCATCTGACTGATTTACCGGAGGAGAGACGCTCTTTATAATTGTAGCGCCCCCTACTGCCCTCTGACTGAATTACCAGAGGAGAGACACTCTTTATAATTGAAGCGTACCCTACTTCCCTCTGACTGATTTACCAGAGGAGAGACGCTCTTTATAATTGTAACGGACATTACTGCCGTCTGACTTAATTACTGGAGGAGAGACGCTCTTTATAATTGTAGCGTCCTTTACTGTTTTCTGACTGAATTACCAGAGAAGAGTCACACTTTATAATTGTAGCGTACCCTGCTGCCCTCTGACTGAATAACCGAAGGAGAGACGCTCTTTATACTTGTACCGCCCCCTACTGCACTCTGACTAAATTACCGTAGGAGAGACGCTCTTGAGAAGTGTAGCGCCCCTTACTGTTTTCTGACTGAATTACCGGTGGAGAGGTACTCTTTATAATTGTAGCACCCCTACAGCCCTCTGACTGAATTACCAGAGGAGAGATGCTCTTTATCATTGTAAGGTACCCGACTACCCTCTGACTGAATTACCAGAGGAGGGACCCTCTTTATAATAGTAGCGCACCCTACTGCCCTCTGACTGAATTACCGGAGGAGAGACATTCTTTAAAATTGTAGCGCCCCCTACTGCCCTCTGACTTAATTACCGGAGGAGAGACGCTCTTTACAATTGTAGCATCCCCTACTGCCCTCTGACTGAATTACCGGAGGAGAGAAACTCTTTATAATTGTTGCGTACCTTATTGCCCTCTGACTGATTTACCAGAGGAGATGCACTCTTTATAATTGTAGCGCTCCCTACTGCCCTCTGACTGAATTACCAGAGGAGAGACACTCTTTAAAATTGTAGTGTACCCTACTGCCCTCTCACTGAATTACCAGAGGAGAGACGCTCTTTATAATTGTAGCGTACCTTACTGCCCTCTCACTGAATTACCAGACGAGAGACGCTCTTTATAATTGTAGCGCCCCCTACTGCCCTCTGACTGAATTATCGGAGGAGAGACGCACTTTATAATTGTCGCAGACCTTACTGCCCTCTGACTGAATTACCAGAGCAGAGACACTCTTCATAATTGTAGCGTACCCTACTTCCCTCTGACTGATTTACCGGAGGAGAGACGCTCTTTATAATTGTAGCGCCCCCTACTGCACTCTGACTAAATTACAGTAGGAGAGACGCTCTTGAGAAGTGTAGCGCCCCTTACTGTTTTCTGACTGAATTACCGGTGGAGAGGTACTCTTTATAATTGTAGCACCCCTACAGCCCTCTGACTGAATTACCAGAGGAGAGATGCTCTTTATCATTGTAAGGTACCCGACTACCCTCTGACTGAATTACCAGAGGAGGGACCCTCTTTATAATAGTAGCGCACCCTACTGCCCTCTGACTGAATTACCGGAGGAGAGACATTCTTTAAAATTGTAGCGCCCCCTACTGCCCTCTGACTTAATTACCGGAGGAGAGACGCTCTTTACAATTGTAGCATCCCCTACTGCCCTCTGACTGAATTACCGGAGGAGAGAAACTCTTTATAATTGTTGCGTACCTTATTGCCCTCTGACTGATTTACCAGAGGAGATGCACTCTTTATAATTGTAGCGCTCCCTACTGCCCTCTGACTGAATTACCAGAGGAGAGACACTCTTTAAAATTGTAGTGTACCCTACTGCCCTCTCACTGAATTACCAGAGGAGAGACTCTCTTTATAATTGTAGCGTACCTTACTGCCCTCTCACTGAATTACCAGACGAGAGACGCTCTTTATAATTGTAGCGCCCCCTACTGCCCTCTGACTGAATTATCGGAGGAGAGACGCACTTTATAATTGTAGCGCCCCTTACTGTTTTCTGACTGAATTACCAGAGGAGAGTCACACTTTATAATTGTAGCGTACCCTACTGCCCTCTGACTGAATTACCAGAGGAGAGGCACTCTTTATAATTGTAGCATACCCTACTGCCCTCTGACAGATTTAATGGAGGAGAGACGCTCTTTACAATTGTAGTGTAACGTACTGCCCTCTGACTTATTGACCGGAGGAGATGCACTCTTTATAAATGTAGCACTCCCTACTGCCCTCTGACTGAATTACCGGAGGAGAGACGCTCTTTATAATTCTAGCGCCCCTTACTGCCCTCTGACTGAATTACTGGAGGAGAGACGCTCTTTATAATTGTAGCGCCCCCTACTGCCCTCTGACTGATTTACCGGAGGAGAGACGCTCTTTGTAATGATAGCGTACCCTACTGCCCTCTGACTGATTTACTGGAGGGGAGACGCTCTTTATAATTGTAGCGCCCCCTACTGCCCTCTGACTGATTTACCGGAGGAGAGACGCTCTTTGTAATGATAGCGTACCCTATTGCCCTCTGACTGATTTACTGGAGGAGAGACGCTCTTTATAATTGTAGCGTACCCTACTGCGCTCTGACTGATTTACCAGAGGAGAGACAGTATTTATGGTTGTAGCGCCCCCTACTGCCCTCTGACTGAATTACCAGAGGAGAGACCATCTTTATAATTGTAGCGTACCCTACTGCCCTCTGACTGAGTAACCGAAGGAGAGACGCTCTTTATACTTGTAGCGCCCCCTACTGCCCTCTGACTGAATTACCGTAGGAGAGATGCTCTTTAGAAGTGTAGCGCCCCTTACTGTTTTCTGACTGAATTACCGGAGGAGAGGTACTCTCGAGAATTGTAGCACCCCTACAGCCCTCTGACTGAATTACCGGAGGAGAGACGCTCTTTATAATTGTAGCGGACCCTACTGCCCTCTGACTGAATTACCAGAGGAGAGACCCTCTTTATAATTGTAGTGCCCCCTACTGCCCTCTGACTGAATTACCAGAGGAGAGACACTCTTTATAATTGTAGCGTACCCTAATGCCCTCTGACTGAATTATCAGAGGAGAGATGCTCCTTATAATTGTAGTGCCCCTTACTGCCCTCTGACTGAATTACCAGAGGAGAGACGCTCTTTATAATTGTAGCGCCTCCTACTGCCCTCTGACACCTTTTTCGCCAGGAGAGAAGCCTTTTATAGACGTAGTGCACCCTATTGCACAGTCATATTTTGCATATGACAGGAGGCGATAAATATAAATGTATCAGCCCCTGCTAACCTCAGACGGATTTGCCACAGGATGAGGGACTCTCTGTCTTATTTTAGCGGCCCCTACTGCTTTCTGATTTATTTTACGCATGAAGAAATGCGCTCCATCCAATTATAGTGCCCCTACTGCCCTCTGACTGACTTCCGTCAGACCAAGAGGCACTCTGTCTTCCTGTAGCTCCCACTACTTCCCTCTGACTGATTTTCCGCATGACAACGGTCGCTCTGTATGAATTTAGCGCCTCCTAATATCCTCTGACGGATTTTCTAATATAGTCTAACGTCGTAAAGTTGAGCTGGAAAGTGGCAGCCTTAATTCGTTTGTTTACGTGACTGTAACTAACAGTAAAATTGCATAATCTAATTGGATCACTAGGGATTGACATTCGGTATAAATAAGGGATCATTAGAATGAAACACAGCTCATGTTGGAGCTGTAGTCTCTGGCATATCGTTTCTCACAGAGAATGCATGCCCCAGGAAACAGTCTGATACTTGCCTTTTACTGTACTCTTCTCGCTGCTGTCGGTGTCCCAGGTAAGGTATTACAGCAAGTCATTGGTTGTTTTTTGATATCACGGCTTCTGCTGATTATCTGGGTCTTCACCAGATCTGTCTTGATGTGTTTCCAGATTTTGCTTCACAGCCGCCTTTGTTCAATGAGTTCTGACGAAAGGTCTTCGACCTAATACATTAACTCCGTCTCTCTCTCCACAGATACTGCGTGACCCGCGGAGTGCTTCCCGCATTTTCTGTTTTTATTTCAAATTTCCCGCATCCGCAGAATTTTGCTTCTATATCAATTCAATCCATACCGTCCCTTAACTTTCTATTCCCTGTTCAGTGTGAAACAAAATATTTTACAGATTATTCTCCATCATCAGTGACTTCCTAGCCCAGATCTAGATTCGCGTTGCCTTCAGGTTAAATTTTCTGTTCATGCCCAAATGTCGTCATTTGTTTTCAAATGAGAATGATTGTCAATTGAGCCGGTGCGAGCAACAATACGTCTATAATTCTTTGATATGTGTCTCAATCTTTTCAGCCCAGCCGCTTCCCGGTTTCAAGGAGTGGGTGCACTTTCCAGCCACTTTGCATCAGTGCAGATGTTTCTGGTGATCAGGCACAGGTCCCGGTGGTCTGTCTACGGAGTGTGGTCCATACATTCTGTCCACAGGAGGTCCAGAAATGCTTTTTGTAACGTTTTATTAAAATGCATCTATTTCGGACCATTGCTTTGAAATGATCGAATTCCTGAACTGATTTAGCGATTGAATGATTAGCATGTTGACTTTAACCAGCTCATTTATTGAAGGAATATTCTGAGTCAGTGAATGGTTGACAATCTGTGAATGATGAACGATTTTATTCACGAAGCTGTACCTAGAACTCCATGATTTGTTCTCAGTGCCCTGATCCTCATTCATTGGTTCAATCCCGCGCTCCTTTATATTCACTGTTCCTGCTTCTCATCCTCAAACACTATTCAACTCCTAACAGATAAATCTGTGCCGATAGGTAACTAGATCCGTCCCATCGGGTGGTGAATTATCAAAGATTGAAATGTTATTAAAGTAACAAACATCTAACAGGAGTTATACATAATTTTCCTATTTTTCTTTACTCTCTTACTTGCAGCTAACCTGGCGACGATTGTGATCCTGTCCTGTGGAAGGTGCGGTCTCTCCAGATGTATCAGTCGGTACCTGGTGTCTATGGCGATGACGGATCTCCTGGTCATTATCACCGCTGTGATATTAAACCGGATCAGTGGAATTTATTTTCCATTTAGTCTGCTGTCTACCACTCCGGTCTGTAGTCTAACCTCTGTCCTAACTTATACAGCAAGAGATAGTTATGTCTGGTTAACAGTCGCTTTCACCTTTGATCGATTTGTGGCCATTTGTTGCCAGAAGCTGAAAACAAAATATTGCACCGAGAAAACGGCGGCTGTGGTTCTAGGAACGGTCTGTGCCTTAAGCTGTGTTAAAAAACAACCCTTCTTCTCTCACTTACGAACCTATGTTCATAATTAACAGTGTCCCGTGGTTGTGTAACATCAAAGTAATATTTTATACTTCTCTCGTATGGACAGTATATGACTGGTTTGACCGAATTTTAACCCCGTGTCTCCCGTTCCTGTTGATCTTGCTGCTCAATGCTCTGACCGTCAGGCACATTCTAGCGGCCAGCAGAGCCCGCAGGAGACTCCGGGCCCACAGCAATGGAGAGAATCAGAGTGACCCAGAGATGGGGAACCGGAGAAAATCCATCGTTTTACTCTTCACCATCTCGGGCAGTTTCATCCTGCTGTGGCTGACGTATCTTGTAAATTTCTTGTATGTTGGGGTTACAAAGGATAATTATTTCTCAGGTTCAAATTTCAATGACCCAAAGTTCATTCTGCAAGAAACCGGAAATACTCTTCAGCTTTTGAGCTCCTGCACCAACACGTGTATTTATGCAGTGACCCAGAGTAAATTCAGAGAGGAGTTCAAGAATGCGCTGAAATATCCACTGATTATCGTAGCAAAATTATTTTAAAAATGAAAATGATGTATCTGAGCCTTAATTCGACCTTATATCACCCCCAGTGGGCCGTCCTGTCATGTCGGTGCCGGGTCAGGCCTTGCCCAGCTCCAGCAGCCACGATAACTTTGGCCATCTTGACATCCATGTGTGAGAAGACAATCCCATATCTGATTTTCTGCTAATATCGTTTATTTTTTAATTAAAAGCCCTTATTTTACTCCTGGCGGCGGTTTGGTTCTTGAGATTAGGATTTTCAATACAATGTTAACTCATACTGTGCCCACCCATCGTTCTCCACTGACCCACCATCGGCTCACAGTCGGGATCATGTGCCTATGTGCCAGCTGGTTGTTGTCCTGTATAGACCGCTCTGCATAACGTTGCTCCATAACTGTCAGGAATAGAAGTTCTCGATATTACAGGAGGCGCCCCAGGGCATCAGTCTCTGTGATCCTGTAAAATATAGAAACGTATGAGCAGGAGTAGGCCATTCAGCCCCTCAAGCCTTTTCCGCCATTCAGTTACATTCTGACTGATCTGAATCAACTACATTTACCCGTTTTAGTTCCATATCCCTGAAGCACCTTAGCTAACAAAAACATATTTATAGTCACTTAGCACCATAGCAACTTACAGCAGTGAAGGAGGCCATTCGGCCCGTCGTGCCTGTACCTGCTCTTTGAAAGAGGACGACTGCTTAATCCCACATGCCCGCATTTTTTCCGTAACCCTGTAAGTTCCACACCTGGTGTATTGTGTACAGATTTGGTCTCCTTACCTAAGGAAGGGTATACTTGCCATAGAGGGAGTGCAACGAAGGTTCACCAGACTGGTTCCTGGGATGGGGTGATTGTCCTATCAGGACAGACTGAGTAGACTAGGCCTATCTTCCCTAGAGTTTAGAAGAATGAAAGGTGATATAATTGAAACATACACAATTCTTACAGGGCTTGACAGGGTAGATGCAGGGAGGATGTTTCCCCTGGCTGGGCAGACTAGAACCAGGGGTCACAGACTCAGAATAAGGGGTCGGCCATTTAGGACTGAGATGAATAGAGAAATTTCTTCACTCAGAGGGTGGTCAATCTTTAGAATTATCTGCCCCAGAGGGCTGTGGCGATTTAGTCGTTGATTATATTCAAGACAGTGATCGATAGATTTTTGTATATTAAGGGAATCAAGGGATATGGGGACAGTGCAGGAAAGTGGAGATGAGGTAGAAGATCAACCATGATCTTACTGAATGGCGGAGCAGGCTCCTATTTCTGATGTTCTTATGACCTCATCCTCCAGTACCTGTCCAACATCCTTTTAAAATGATTTTTGGAATCAGCTTCCACCGCCTTTTCAGTTAGAGCGTTCTAGATCCCGCCGATTATCAGAGTGAAAAAAAATCTTCTCATCTCCCCTCGAGATCTTTCGCCATTGATTTTGAATCTATGACCTCTAGTTATTGACCCAATCGCAAGAGGGAATATTCTGCCCTCCCTTCGTGAGGTGCGGTGCACAGAACTGAACATTACTTCAGATGAGATTACTTCAGATGAGAGCTTTACACAACTGCTGCATCTCTGCCAGCGCTTTATATTCCAGCCCGCTTGAGAAATAGGCTAACATTCCATTAGTCGTTTTCATTAATGTTTCTACCTGTACACTAGTTTGTAGTGATTTCTGGATACGGACCCTTAAATCGCTCTGCCCTTCCACGGTTCCTAGCTTTTAATCATTTATAAAATATACTGATCGATCTTCCTTAGATCTAATGTCGATGACCTCACGCTTCCCCACACTGAACTCCTTCTGCCAGTTTTGCCAACTCACTGAATCTATCAATGTCGCTTTGCGACTTTTAGCTCCCATCTACAATATTAAATGTACTACCTAACTTAGTATCGACAACAAACTTGGATATACAGCTCTCTGTTCCTTCATCTAAGTCATTGAGAAATATAATGGAAAGCCGAGGCTTCAGTACAGATCCCTGGGGAACACCACTAGCCACATCCTGCCAACTGGTGCACATACCCAATACCCTACTCTCTGTATCCTACTTCCGAACGAATTCCCTGCCAAGCAATGGGTTGCCTCTAATCCAATGGGCTTTCATTTTTGCCAGCAGTCTGTTGTGTGGAACCTTATCGAATGGCTTCTGGAAGTCAATATAAGTAACATCCACAGACATTCCCTTATCTACCACTTTAGTGACCGTCTCAAGATTGCGACTAGGCTAGTTAGACATGATTTACCCTTTCACAAATCCATGCTGGATTTGTCTGTTCAGTTAATATTTCTCCAAGTGACAACGGGTGAGTGATTCAGACAGCATGGACCCCCCGAATCTCTGATTACTGGAGATCTTTTCCCATCGATGGAACTCTATCACATTGTTTATGGTAGGCATAAGACGTAGAGTTAATCTCGGACACTACCACAACCTCTTTCTGTCTCTCTGTCCCCCCTCTCTCTCTGCCCTTTTGTCTTTCTCCCTGTCTCTCTTTGTGTGTATCTCTCTCCCTGTGTTTCTGTCTCTCTGTCCTTCTGTATTTCGCTTTGTCACGGTTTCTATCTCGTTCTCCTGCGTTTCCCTCTCTCTTTGTCTCTGTTTATGTCTATCTAGCTGTCTCTCTCTCCCTCTCTCTCTGTCTCTCTATCTGTCTCTGTCTATCTCTCTATCAGTCTCTTACACCGCAAAGCCTTTCCACCATCTACAACGCACAAGTCAGGAGTGTGATGAAATACTCTTCACTTGCCTGGATGAGTGCAGCTCCAACAACACTCAAGAAGCTCGACACCATCCAGGACAAAGCAGCCCGCTTGATTGGCACCCCATCCACCACCTTAAACACTCACTCCCTCCACCACCGGCGCACCGTGGCTGCAGTGTGTACCATCTACAAGATGCACTGCAGCAACTCACCAAGGCTCCTTCGACAGCACCTCCCAAACCTGCGACCTCTTCCACCTAGAAGGACAAGGGCAGCAGGCACATGGGAACACCATTACCTCCAAATTCCCTCGAAGATACGCACCTTCCTGACTTGGAAATATATTGTCGTTCCTTCATTGTCGCTGCATAAAACCTTGGAACACCCTCCCTAACAGCACTGTGGGAGTACCTTCTTCACACGGACTACAGCGTTTCAAGAAGGTGGCTCCCCACCACCTTCTCAAGGGCAATTAGGGATGGGCAATAAATTCTGGCCTTGCCAACGACGCCCATATCCGAAGAACGAATGAAAAAAATGACGAGGGATGCTCCTTGTAAATGTGGCGCCCACTACTGCTCTGATTTATCACCGCACGAGGCTTGTTCTGTCTAATTGTAGCACCCCCTACGGCCCTCTGACTTCTTTACCACAGGACGATGGACTCTGTCGAATTGTAGTAGCCCCGACTGCCCTCGGACTGATTTACCACAGGGCGAGGGACGATCTGTCTATGTGGAACGCCTCTTACTGCTCTCTGACTTACTCACCACAGGACGAGGGACAGTCTAATTGGAGTGCCACCTACTGCCCTCGGACTGATTTATCACATGATGTGACGCACTCTCTAATTGTAGTGCACCCAACTACCCTCTGACTGATTTCCCACAAGATGTCTAGCGCCCGCTACTGCTTATGAATGATTTACCACAGCACGAGGGATGCTCTGTCTAATTGTAGTGCGCCCTACGTCTCTCTGATTACCATAGGATGTAGGATGCGCTGTCTAAATTTAGCGTGCCCTACTGCCCTGTGAGTGATTTACCACAGGACGTGGGAAGCTTGGTCTAAGTGTAGCGCCCCCTACTGACCTGTGACCTACCACAGGGCGAGGGTTGCACTCGGTCAGTGGAGCGCCCCATACGGCTCTCTTATTTACCACAGGGCGAGGGACACTTTGCCCAAATGGAACGCCCCCTATTGCTCTGACTGATTTAGCACAGTACGAGGGAAGTTTTGTCTGATTGTAGCGCCACCTACTGCCCTCTGACTGATTTACGACAGGACGAGAAACTTTGTCTAAGTCTAGCGCCCCTGCTGCTCTCTGACTGATTTACCACAGAACATGACGCTCTGTTTAATTAATGCCCCAACTGCCCTCTGACTGAATTACAACAGGATGAGAGACGCTGTATCTAAGTGGCGCTCCCTATACTGCCCTCTGACATTTACCACAGGACGCGGGATGCTCTGTCTAAGTTTAGCAACCGCTACTGCTTCTGACTGATTTACCACAGCACGTGGGGCGCTCTGTCTAAATGTGGCGCCCCCTACTGCCTTCTGACAGATTTACCACAGCACGTGGGGCGCTCTGTCTAAATGTGGCGCCCCCTACTGCCTTCTGACAGATTTACCACAGAACGAGGGTTGCTCGATATCAGTGGAGTGCCCCCTATTGCTCTCTGCTTTAGCACAGGATGAAGGAAGCTCTGTCTAAATTGTCCGCCCCCTACTGCTCTGACTGATTTAACAAAGGACGAGAGATGCTCTGTCAAAATGGAGCGCCCCCTACTGCTCTGACTGATTTACTACAGGCGAGGGATGCTCTGTCTAATTGTAGTACCACCTACTGCCCTCTAACTCACTTAGGATAGGACGAGGGATACTCAATCTGAATGGGGCGCACCTACTGCCCTCTAACTGATTAACCACAAAACGAGGGACGCTCTGTCTAAGTGGAGGACCCCTGTTGCTTCTGACAGATTTAACGCAGCACAAGGGACGCTCTGTCCAATAGTAGTGCGCCCTACTGGTCTGTTATTTACCACAGGACATAGGATTCTCTGTCTAAATGTGGCACCCCCTACTGCCCTGTGACTGATTTATCACAGGACGAGGAACTGTCTGTCAAAGTGGAACGCCCCCTTCTGCCATCTGAATGATTTCACACAGTACGTCGGATGCTCTGTCCAAGTGGAGCACACCGTACAGCCCCTGACTGATTTATTACAGGTAAAGGGATGCTCTGTCTGTGGAGCGCCCTTTCTGTCCTCGGACTGATTTACCACAGGATGAGGGATGGTCTATCTAAGTATATTGCCCCCTACTGCCCTCTGACTGACTTACTACAGGACAAGGCCCGCTCTGTCTAAGTGGAGCGCTCCCGCTGCCCTCAGACTGATTTACCACAGAGCCATAGACGCTCGGTTTAATTGGAGCGCCCCCTCCTGCCCTCTGACTGACTTACCACAGGACAATGGCCGCTCTGTTTAAGTGGAGCGCCCCCGCTGCCCTCAGACTGATTTACCACAGGACGAGGGATGCTCGGTTTAAGTGCAGCGCCCCCTGCTGCCCTTTGACTGAATTACCACAGGACCAGGGATGCTCGGTTTAAGTGGAGCGCCCCCGCTGCCCTCTGACCAATTTACCACAGGACAAGGGATGCTCGGTTTAACTGGAGCGCCCCCTAATGCACTTTGTCTGATTTACCACAGGACGATAAAGAAAGAAGGTCTTGTCTTCTTGCAACAGCAAATTTCTGATTAGTCCCCTTGGAGGACAAGACACACCCAGCAGTTTGTCTGGAATGTGTAATTTGATCCTGTCTGCTGGAGAGTAATCATCATCTTTGCAATATTTAATTTGATCCATTCACTGTGACAGCCAGGCTCCAGTGCTCACTGTGCTAAAACTATTGCTTTCAGAGACAGACAGGGCGCACCCTCCCGAGTTAGGAGCACTCACAGCGCTCACACTGCCGACTTCAGGTAGGAAGGGGTGAGGGCATGGAGGGATTGTATCATGAGGATGAGAATATTTAAATCACATGTTGATGTACAACGTTCCCCCTATTTTTTTTGGTGCACGGCCCCTTTAATAGGCCGCACGGCCCATTCAAACTTTGGCACATTTAGTTCAAAAGCCGGTAAGCGGCCTGCGTGTGCCCGCCAGACAGCTCAGTGGGAATGTTGTTGGTGGAACATGAGCCAATGTAGATCAAGGAACACGTGGGTGGTGAGTGAATGGGACTTGCCGCGTGTTAGGATGAGGTCAAGTTCATTGAGGGTGAAAGATGGGCGGCAGGCCAGGACAACATTGGAGTAGGGCTTTAAATTAAAAAAGAGGGAGGGGTCAGGTGTGGGGAAATTTAGAAATCTAAAGAGAAAGGTCAAGGCATTAGTGCAGTGGAGCGATTTGGTTAAAAATAAGCAGATTGTGAAAGGAAGGGACAGAGAGTTTATTGGTAGCAGTGCAGCAGAGAATAAGGTCAAAGCAGGGAATAATGGTTAAAAATTTAAATTAAAGGCTCTTTATCTGAATGCACGACGCATTCGTAACAAGATAGACGAACTAATGGCACAAATAGAGTTAAATGTGTTTGATCTAATAGCCACTACAGAGACATGGTTGCAAGGTGGCCAAGGTTGGGAAATAAATGTTCCAGGGTACGTGACGTTTCGAAAAGACAGGCAGACTGGAAAAGGAGGGTGAGTAGCACTGATAGTAAAGGATGACATAAGGAAAGTAGCGGGAAAGGATCTTGACATAGAAGATCAGGAAGTAGAGTCAGTCTGGGTGGAGATATCAATAACAAGGGGCAGAAAACACTGGTAGGAGTATTATATAGCCCTCCTAACACTAGATATAACGTTGAACAGAATATTAATCAAGATATAGTAGGAGCTTGCTACAAAGGTAATGCAATAATCTTGGTGGACTTTAATCTTCATATAGACTGGGTAAATCAAATTGGCAAAGGTAGTCTGGAGGACGAATTCATGGAATGCATTCGGGACACTTTCCTAGAACAATATGTCATGGAACCAACAAGGGAACAGGCTATTTTAGTTCTTGTATTGTGCAATGAGACAGGGTTGATTAGCACTCTAATAGTAACGGATATTCTGCGGCAGAGTGATCATAATATGATAAAATTTCACGTGAATTTTGAGAGTGACTTGCCTAAGTCCGAAACTATAGTCTTAAACTTAAATAAAGCTAATTAAATATGTATTAGGGGCGAGTTGGCTTAGGTAGATTGGAAAATAGATTAAAAGGTATGACCGTAGATAAGCAGTGGCTAGCATTTAAAGAAATATTTCATAATTCTCAACATAAATACATTTCATTGAGAAACAAAAACTCCACGGGAAGAGTGATCCAACCGTGGCTTACTAAATAAGTTAAGGATAGCATTAGATTGAAAGAAGAAGCTTATAATGTTGCAAAGAATAATAGTAACCCTGAGGATTGGGAGAGTTTCAGAAACCAGCAAAGGTTGACTAAAAGATTGATAAAAAGGGAAAAAATAGAACATGGGAGAAAACTAGCAAGAAATACAAAAGCCGATTGTAAGAGTTTCTACAAGTATGTAGAAGGAAAAGTGTAGCAAAAGTAAACTTTGGTCCCTTAGAGGCAGAGACAGGAGACATTATTATGTTAATAAGGAGATTGCAGAAATGTTAAACAAGTATTTGCATCTGTCTTTACAGTAAAAGACAAACCAAGCATACCAAAATGGTTGGGAACCAAGGGTCTTAGGAGGGTGATGAACTTAACGTCATTAATATAAGTAGAGAAAAATTAACAGAGAAACTAATGGGACTAAAAGCCGAAAAATCCCCTGGACCTGACGGCCTACATCCTAGTGTTCTAAAATAGGTGGCTGACGAGATAGTGGTTGCCTTGGTTTTGTTCTTCCAAAAATCCGTAGATTCTGGAACGGTCCCAGCGGATTGGAAGGTCGCAAATGTAACACCGCTGTTCAAGGAGGAGGGAGTGAAGAAACAGGGAACTATAGGTCAGTCAGCCTGACATCAGTCGTCGGGAAAATGCTGGAATCCATTGTTAAGGAAGTGGTATCAAGTCAATTAGAAAACCATAACATGATTAGACAGAGTCAACATGGCTTTATGAAAGGGAAATCGTGTTTGACAAATTTATTGGAGTTTTTTGAGGATGTAACTAGCAGGATAGATAAAGGAGAACCAGTGGATGTAGTATATTTGGATTTCCAAAAGGCATTCGATAACGTGCCACATAAAAGGTTATTACACAAGATTAGGGCTCACGGGTTTGGGGGTAATATAGCAGCATGGATAGAGGATTGATTAACGGACAGAAAACAGAGAATAGGGACAAACGGATCATTTTCAGGTTTGCATTCTGTAACCAGTGGGGTGCTGCAAGGATCGATGTTGGGACCTCAGCTATTTACAATCTATATTAATGACCTAGATGAAGGGGCCGAGCGTAATGTATCTAAGTTTGCCGATTATGCAAAGCTAGGTGGGACAGTAAGCTGTGAGGAGAAAACAAAGAGTCTGCAAAGGGATATAGATAGAATAAGTTAGTGAGAAGTAACGTGGCAGATGGAGTTTAATGTAGGGAATTGTGAGGTTATTCACTTCGGTAGGAAGAATAGAAAAACAGAATTGTTTTAAATGGTGAGAAACTTTTAACTGTTGGTGTTCAGAGAGATTTGGGTGTCCTCGTGCAAGAAACACAGAAAGCTAGCATGCAGGTACAGCAAGCAATAAGGAAAGTAAATGGCATGTTGGCTTTTATTGCAATGGGGTGGAGTACAAGAGTAAGGAAGTCTTTCTACAATTGTACAGGGCCTTGGTGAGACGACACCTGGAGTACTGTGCACAGTTCTGTTCTCCTTATCTAAGGAAGGATCTACTTGCCTTGGAGGCGGTGCAACGAAGGTTCACTACATTTATTCCTGGGATGAGCGGGTTGTCTTATGATGAGATGTTTGTAGAATGGGCCTATACGCTCTGGAGTTTAGAATAATGAGAGGTGATCTCATTGAGACATACAAGATTCTGAAGGGGATTGACAGGGTAGATGCTGAGAGGTTGTTTCCCCTGGCTGGAATGTCTAGAAATAGGGGGCACAGTCTCAGGATAAGGGGTAGGCCATTTAAGACTGAGATGAGGAGGAATTTCTTCACTCAGAGGGTTGTGAATCTTTGAAATTCCCTGCCCCAGAGGACTGTGAATGATGAGTCTTTGAGTATATTCAAGGCTGAGATAGATAGATTTTTGGACTCTAGGGGAATCAGGGGATATGGAGATCGGGCGTAAAAGTGGAGTTGAGGTCGATGATAAGTCATGATCTTATTAAATGGCGGAGCAGGCTCGAGGGGCCGTGTGACCTACTCCTGCTCTTATTTCTTAAGCTCTTATGTTCTTATGTTCTAGTCGAATCCGGTAAATAACACATAAATGCAATGTTATGCATGTTGGAAGACCACCTCAGAATATGCTCTCATTTTTTAAACATTAATTTATTTATTGGCCATTCCTAGTTGCCCTTGAGAGGGTGGGGGTGAGCTGCCTCCTTGAACCACTGCGTTCTGGGGCGGGGGGAGAAGAGAGCGAACGTGGTGCAGTTGTAAAGGGGTTGGGGTGGAATAACGTGTTCCAGGCCTAGCAAAGGGCGGGAGAACGTGATCTATCTTCCGATTTCGATCACGATCTTGCTCTCTTCCACCCTCCTTCAGACCGGGATGACTTTCTACCCCTTCATCACTGTTCTCACTGGGCTCCCCCACCACTACAAGTTCCTGGCCTTTTCTTCCCGTGTTCCTGACCTACGATCCCGCCCCGAGCTCCTGCCCTTCCCCCGTACCCCGAGCTCCTGACATTCTCCCCCAAGCTCCTCAGCTTCTCCCGCACCGAGTTCCTGAACTTCTCCACCCCTTCCCGTGTTCCTGACATTCTACTCCCTCTCCGAGCGTCTCTCTCCCTCTTAGAGCTCCTCTCCGAGTTCCTCTGAGCTCATCTCCCCTCGTACCTCTCTCCCCTTCGATCCTCCCTTCCCCCTCCGATCCTCTCTCCCCCCTCGATCCTCTCTCTCCCCTCGATCCTCTCTCCCCTCCAATCCTATCCCCCCTCGATCCTCTCTCCCCTTCAATCCTCTCCCCCCTCGATCCTCTCTCCCCCTTCGATCCCCTGTCCGCTCTCAAATCCCCTTCTTCGATCCGCTCTCCTCTCACGACCCCATCCGGTCCCCTGACCTTCTCGGCATGAAGTCGAGTTAAGTGTGTCAGTGCAGGCAGCAACTGCCGCAACGTTGCGCAAGGCGAATGCATGAACGGATCGGGTGTGCATACGCAGTGCCCAACGGAAGCGCATGTGTAGAGGGACCAGCACACCGGGAAAATAATCAGAATGTTTCTCTTCTGAATGGCTTTGCTCTGAATTTAAGGTTATCTTCCCTTGTCGTAGACTCCCCCACCAGCGGAAAAAATCCACCACCTACCCTAAATATCCGTTTCAAAATCCTAAGAATCTCAATCAAATCAGCCTTTAAGCCTTCAAGCTTTTATATTCAGTCGATTACGAGACCTCATAATTTAAAACGTAGCCCTGGTAACATTCTGGTGAATCCTTCAAAGTACACATTTCTAAGGAGCGATGCCCAGAACTGTACACAGTACTCCAGATGTGTTCTAACCAGGGCTATGTACTGACTACTACATTTTAGTGACCTATGTACGCGGATCTCTAAAGCTCTTTTTATCTCCACTGTCCCCAGCATTTCCCCATTTCAGTAATACTCGGATCTATTCTTTTATGGTCCAAAACGGATGACCTCACACTTACCTGCGTTGAAATGCATCTGAAAGAAAGACTTGCATTTACATAGCGACTTTCACGACCACCTGACGTCTCAAAGCGCTTTCCAGCCAATGAAGTACTTTTTGAAGTATAGTCACTGTTGTAATCTGCCACAGTTTCGCCCACTCACTTAAACTATCAATGATTCTTTGTAATTTTATGCTCTCGTCTACACTGCTTACTATACCACCAATCATTGTGTCATCGGCAAACTTGAATATATGGCTCGCTAATGTGTCATTAATAAATATAGTTTAGGCCCTAGAACAAGTCATTCTGCGACACCACTAGTCACTTCCTTCCAATGTGAGTACGTACCCATTATCCCTACTCTCTGTCTTCTGCCGCTTAACCAATCTCCTAACCAGGTCAATAATACGCCATCAATTCCATGAGCTTTGATTATAGCTAACAGTCTCTTATGTAGAACCTTATCGAATGCCTCCTGTAGTCCATATAAACTACCTCCATAGACATTCTCCTGTCTACAACTTTCGATACTTCCTGAGTAAATTCATTTGTGTTCGTTAGACATGACCTACCCTTTACAAATCCACGTTGGCTGTCTCTAATCAGCTCAAATTTCTCTTTGTATTCATCACTCTGTCTTTAATAGATTCCAATAACTTCCCTATAACAGATGCTGGACTAACTGTTTTATTATTTCCTGGTTTCTCTCTCATCTTTCTTTAAAAAAAATATTCGTTCATGGGATCCGGGCGTCGCTGGCAACGCCAGCATTTATTGCCTCTCCCGAATTGCCCTTGAGAAGTTGGTGGTGAGCTTCCTTCTTGAACCTCTGCAGTCCGTGCGGTGAAGGTACTCCCACAGTGCTGTTTGGGAGGGAGCTCCAGCGACGTTGAAGGAACAGCGATATACTTCCAAGTCAGGATGGTGTGAGTGACTTAGAGGGGAACTTGGAGGTGTTGGTGTTCCCATGCACTTACTACCCTTGTATTTCTAGGTCGTCGAGGTCGCGGGTTTGGGAGTTACATTTGCATTTTTCCAATCTAAAGGGACAATTCCTGAATCGAGAGAGCTTTGGAAGATTACGGCTAAAGCATTTGCCATTTCTTCGCCTACTTTCTTTAATACCTTGGGGTGGAATCCATCAGGTCCTGGATATTTGTCAGGTTTTAATACCGTCATTTTTTCTAATGTTGTTTTCTTGCTTAAGTTAACTTTAGTGAGTTCCAGTCCTTGATTCATTATTATTGACCCTGGAATGTCGGGTATGTTATCCTCTTCCTCCACTGAGAAGATTGACACAAAGTAATTATTCATCACGTCTGTAATTTCCTTATTTTCATTTTCAATATTACCCGCATTTATTTTTAAAGGGCTCACATTACCCTTGACTACCCATTTTCTTCTAATATAATTGTAAAAACTTTGTCCTAAAATTTGCGATCGGAGGCTTCCCGTGGGCGGATGCCTCCGACCTGTAAAAAATCTATGCATTTATCTGGTGGCCCGGAAGATACGGAGGCTTGCGATCCTGGGCCTCTCAGTGTGCGCGCGGGCAGAGGCCTACGTAACCCAGAGGCGCAGGTGGTTCGCAATTGCCCCTGGGATCATGTGGGCCACCCAACCAATAAAAGAAGGGAATCTCCATTCATACTTAAGGGAGTTGCGGACGTATGAAATTCCCGTAAGAATGAATGGGGATTAATTAAAAAATACACGAACACATGAAATACATTTTTAAAATTACATATTTAAAATTAATTAAAATAGCATTTAATTAAATAATTTAAACGAAAATTTAAATGTTTGAAAAAATATTACATGTTTTAACGGGGCTAACGATAAACTTACCTTATTGGACAGGGCTTTTAATGTACAAATGAGTGATAACATTTTATTTTTCTAGTTTTTGAAACGTTAATGCTGGTAAAAGCAGGCCTTACCCCTGCTTTTACCAGGCGGAAGAATTTCACAGGCATTCAGTGGAAGTTGGACTAATAGCGCAACTCCCCGCCCGCAGAGGCCCATCTCCCGGGAATGCGGAGGATCTGTCAGATCTTGACAGATCGCAAGTACCGGCTTTCAGCGCATGCGCTTCGCATAGTTAAACCCGGAACTTGCGCCGCCCCTGCGGGCGCGTACGCACCTCATACGCACCTGTTGGGGTCGCAAAATACAGCCCAATTTATGTTAATCTTGAAAGCCCTCGAAAGTTTCTTTTCGTATTCCTTTTTGCACCTCTTGTTATCTCGATTGTCTTCCTTTTCTGAACTTTATATCTCTCCAAGTTCCTATGATTTGCACTTTTATATGCTCTTTCCATTAGTTTTATTGTAGCTCTCACCTCTTTTGTCGACATGGTTCTTTTATTTGGTAATCGAGTTCTTTCTACTTAGGAAGCTATAGTGGTCCTGTATTAAGATACTTTCTTTTTTGCACAACTCCCAATGTTCATCTGTTTTTCTACCCGATAGCGGGTTTGTCCAGGTCTTCGACCTGAACCGTTAACTCTGTTTCTCTCTCCACGGATGCTGCCTGGCCTACTGAGTTTTCAGCGTTTTCTGTTGTTATAACAGGTTAGACCAGTTTGCTGTCGTCAGTCTCTGTCTCATCCCGTTAAAGTTAACTTTACCAAAAACTCAAATCTCAGTAATTGTGTTAAGTTTCACCTATTCAAAGCTGACGTTGAACTCGATCATATTATGATCACCGATAGATACATGTTCCCTTACTATTAGATTATTGACTGATTCTGGCTCATTGCTCATTACTAAATCTGGTAAGTCCTGCCCTCTTTTGGTTCTCGACCATGTTGCTCCAGAAAAGTATCTTGAATACACTCAAGAAATTCAGCACCTTTTTGACTTGAGCTACTCTGCTCTTTCCAATCTATATGACAATTAAAGTCTACAATTAAAACAACTTTGCTTTTGCTACAAACTTCTCCAATCTCTGAATTAACACATTCTGGCACTACATTACTGCTATCAGGAGACCTGTAGACATCTCCTATTATAGCTTTAAGTCCTATTATTCCTCAACTCTAACCATAGAGACTCCACTGCTTGTTTCCCCTTAACTATGTCCTCTCTTACTCATGTTGTAATAGTGTATTTAATCAATAAGGCTACCCCTCCTCCTCTTCCTGTTTCCCTATCCTTTCTAAATACCTTATAACCTGCAATATTTAACTCCTTATTATGACCAGCTTGCAGCCAGATCTCAATAATGGCCACCACGTCATACGCTCTAAGCTGTGTTCGAGCCTCCAATTCACTCAATTTATTTCATATACTTCATGCTTTAGTGCATAAAACATTTATTTGGGCAAGAGACCCCAACCTGTCCTTCTGCCCTGTTGCTGTCTTTCTCGTAGCATTAAATTTGACACTTTTCTTATTTTACACTCCTGCTGTACCTACTTAAGTTATTTTAGTATGCCCTGCTGGAATATCTATATCACTGTTTGTGACCTGAAATCTGCTCTTGTCACTTTATTATCTTTGAACTATCATTTATACTATTGTTTCCGAGTGAACTCTCTGCCCTCCACCAACATTTATTAATTTAGAGTCTTTTTTTATCACCCTATTTATCTTTTCCACGAGGACCACATGGGCAACACGGTGGCATAGTGGTTAGCACTGTTGCCTCACAGCGCCAGGGACCCAGGTTCGAATCCGGCCTCGGGTGACTGTCTGTGTGGAGTTTGCACATTCTCCCCGTGTCTGCGTGGGTTTCCTCCGGGTGCTCCGGTTTCCTCCCACAGTCCAAAGATGTGCGGGTTAGGTTGATTTGGCTATGATAAATTGACCCTTAGTGTTAGGGGGATTAAATACGTGGGGATAGGGTGGGATATGTGCCGGTGCAGGCTCGATGGGCCGAAATGGCCTCTATCTGCATTGTGGGGATTCTGTGATTCTGTGTGTGACCTTGTTCCAAGCCCGTCCCAACGGTGCAGCTCCCTCCTGTCCCACTACTGGTGCCAGTGCCCCATGAAATGGAACCCCTCCTTCTCTCACCACTTCTTTAGCCATATGTTCACCTTCCTGATTTGTTTGTCAACATGACAATTAGCACGTGGTTCGAGTAATAACCATGAGATTACCACCCTTGAGGTGATGCTTTTAAATTTAGCTCCTAACTCTTGAACAGCAGAACCTCCACCCTTTTCTACCCCATGTCATTGGTCCCGACATGGAGCAATACAACTGGACCTTCCCTTGTTTCCAAATTCCTTTCAAGCCGCGTTGAGAAATCTCTCCACCCTGGCATCGGGTCGACAGCATACGCTTCTGTACTCTCGATCCTGGCTACAGAGGCTGCGAACTATCACCCGAATTATTGAATCCCCTATAACTACTACATTTCGATTCTGCTCCTCCCCACTTTGGACAACCTCCTGCTCCACGGTGCCTAGGTCAGCACGATGGCTGTCCTCCCCGCAGTATTTCTCCTTATCCTCTGTATAAGTTTGCGACCATCCAGCGTCAACCCTGCCCACTTCGAAGACTGCCCTGCGTTCCTTCCTCGGACTGCTGGGGCATCAGCGGACCTTCATCCTTCGATTCGCGGAGTCTGCTGCACCACTTTATGAACTACTTAAAGGTGATGGCGACCAGGTGCGACACGGTTGGACTGAGGGGTGAACGGAAGCAGTGACACAATTGAATAACGCTGTCGTCCAGACCACGTATTTTATCTCATCTAATCCCGACAAGCCCTTCCACATGGAAATAGAAGCCACAGAGAAAAGCCTCGCTGCCGTCCTATGCCCAGAAAACCAGGGCAGACTACTACCCATTGTGTATGCTCCCAGGATCCTAAGGGAATTGAACTTGCCATCGAAAGACACTGTTCGCCACGTTCTGGGCCGTCAAACATTTTACCTGCACCACGCGTTCAACCGAGTGATGCAGCACAGTCCACCTACTCCCCTAAACCTGCTGCTCCGACCTTGGGACACACTGGTGTCATCAGCTCGGCGGAGCCATTGGACATTGGAACTGACTCAACGCGACCCGGAAGTCACTCCCAAAAGAAGTAATTTGCTGCCTCAGCATCTCCTGTACGACGGACCACCGCAAGAATATTCCCTTCCCCCGTTCGACTTCAACACCCCTTCGGTCTGGGCAGAATCGACTAAAGAGGTACTGGATGCACAATCCGCCGAGGTGGCTGCATTCCTCACTGCTATTCAAGTTACCAGTTCTGAAAGCATTAACATTTGGCCCCACAATTCCTATGCTATCAACACCCTGCTGTCCTCACCATTGGATGCGCGGTATAATTTTTGTACTACCGACGGTAAACCCTTGCTGCACGCCGTCTTATTTCGGATCGGTATTGCGAGAGCGAACGGCGCCCGTCTATGTAGGCAAATTTAGAGCACACTCCCGCTCCACAGAACCACTCGCCGAGGGTAATTATATGGCATAAAAGGCCCCAAAGCAAGCCGCCATAGATGCCCTTATGTGGGAAATTCCCCCAGGAACCCGACCTGTCTCAGCTGTAAGCCTGGCCAATGACTCAGCCTCCTTGCAAGCCATGTACGACACTTACTCAGTTGTCATGGCATCAGCAGGGCCTGCCCTTGAGCCCAACTCACCTCCCTCTACCAGGATGCAGCTGGCAGCCCGCCGCCCATTTGATGTATGGTGACTGCCCTGGTGTTTGCGTTGCCTGCGGCCCACCGGCTATGGGAGACGAATTACTTGAATTATTGTATACGCCCCCCGTAGGAGGTCATTAATCAGCAAAGACCACCCTGGAGAAACTATCCAACATGGTACCCGGGTTGTGCAGGGGCGTTTGAGATCAGAACTCAGAGGTGCCTTTCATGTCTCCAGCATAACCTGGGCAATTATTCCAATCGGGCATTATTGCAACAACCGCCCCCGCCGGACGGGCCCTGGACGCACATTCTGATAGACTTTATAGGCCGGCTCGCCACGGCTACAAATATTGTCTGGTTCTGTTGGACAAAGTCACAAAATGGATTGAGGCCTTCCCCTGTAAGATGAACAAGGAATTACCGGGAAAATCTTCTCAGAGCTCCAACGATTATGAAAATCACTCACAAATTGCACGTGGCGCATCACCCACAATAATCGGGGGTGGAGGAAAGGGGCAACCGAAATTTAAAGCATTTTTTTAAAAATTCTGTGCAGACTGCCCCACACAATGGGTTAATGGGCCGAAAATTGATCCCGGGACGCGAGAGTACGCATTGCGTACTCTCGCGTATTCCCACTCCAATTGCCGGTTTTCTGCATGCCCTGCGCATGCGCTGAAAACCGGCAATTGCTCTTCTGAAAAGTAGGCGGGTCCTGGGTGCATCGCGTGCGCGCTACAGGCTGCGCGCACGCTGTGCACTTCATGCTTTGGACGCGCAGGTAAGTAGGGAAGATTTTGGAAATGTAAAAAGGAGGAGTAAGACCCGCTTTTAAGAAGGTAAGTAGTGAATTAAGTATTTTTTTGAATTTTTTTTTACAGGTATATCTTTTTTAGAGACTTTAAAGACAGGTAAGTTTATTTTTATAACTTTTTAAAAGATTTTAAATGTTTTCAAAAATTTAATTTTTTATTTAAAATGGTTAATTTAATTAACTATACTTATTTTATTAATGTGATGGTTTTTTTTTAATTTAATTGAGGTTTAGCTGTTATTTTGGGGGGGGTGTAAGATTCATAGATTTCACAGGGTGCTGTGAAACTTATGAATGGAAGATGGTGTGCTGCCATTGGCTCTAACTGAGTCACGTGATCCCACAGCTCGCACGTATTCACTACGCCGCTGGGATACGCAAGCACTGCCCAGCTGATCTCTAGAACATGAAGTTCGTGCGAGCTGGATCTGAAAAAGCACAAGCGAGGTGAGAGATCGCGGGAAAGCCTTACCCCCGCGGGAACAGAGCGAGATCAATTTCTGGGCCAATATGTTACCCATGTGCCTGATGGTCATGAGAGCAATCCCACAGAGCAGCACAGGTATTTCACCTTACCCGACTATGATGGGATGTTAAACGAGGACGCCTGCCCACCTCCTCACGCCATCCCTCACCCCACTCTTGCAGGGGATGGCAAACCAGAAACGGCTGGAATCAATGATAGAACACATTCAGAAGACGAATGAGTTCGTGGCCCGGAACGCCGGGAAAAAGTCAACAACACACAAAAAATTTCGATGACAAAAGGTCCGGCTATTTGAATATCAGGTGGGAGATGTAGTCATGGTCCTAAACTATCTGAAGAAGGAGCATGCCTTTGAAGCTAAGTGGGTGGGACCCTGTCCAATTGTGGACAGAGCCAGACCCGCTGTATACTTGGTTCAGATCCCGGATAAAAAGGGGAGAAAGGGATCCAAATGTTACAACATCCATCAGATAAAAACTGTAAAGGAATAAATACTCCACAATTTCTGTTTGCAGATCGACACAGGAAGGATTCCGCTCAAGATCGCGAGAGAACTGACAGTGCTCGTCGGCGTCATCCAGCCAATGGTCATCATCATGAAGCGAGGATCGACCCTCCGGCCCTCTGATACGAACACACAGAAGAACCGTGAGAATCAAGACGACATTTGGGAAATCCCGGAGAACGGGTGCAATATGACTGCCCATTGTAATTATTGTGGCTGGGAAAGACCCAGCGCCGACAAACCACCCGTGATACGGGTACAGGAGGGAGAAGGGCTGAAGGTAGCGTACTGAAAATGACATCAGGGTAACACCGAGGTTCCAACTGGGAAAAGGAAAATGGGAAGACTTAGGGTTCTGATTCATGGATTTGGTCATATCACCCCAAAAAACATAGGGGTCCCATACCTGGGACAACACAAGGATACCCTAAACTGGCCGAAGATGAGTAAAAGGCATCAAGAGATGGTGGGATATATTAACACCGAACTCTTTGGCAAAAGCGATCCAGGCACAAGGCAAGGAATAATCCAACAAATTAAGATGAGGAAAAAGGAAGGCCAGGGAAGGAATAGCACTTGAATAGAGGAGTGCCCACTGTTAGAAAAAGGGCCCGCAAGTGGATTCGTGTTCACCTGCACTTATAAACGGCTATACACCGATGTGAGTTACGAAACAGTGCCTGTCATACTCCACTTCGGGAACATCCACCTCCCGCAAGAGTTATTTCCAAACGGGGTATCGAGCGTACTTTGAACAGCTAGTAGAAACGATGGTGAAGGGTTTTCTAGCAAAGAATCAGGCATAGCATAATTGGGGATCATGGGATAAGAAGGAGATGTGAGCAGAGGTAAATATGACAGAGGCTGGAAAGAGTGGAAGAAAGAGAAGAGGATTGGGGGAGTGGATTGGAATAGGAGCAGCGGCGGGGACTGCCGCGTGGAATCGAGTCGATGTAGAGCACATGTGGGAACATAACGAGGCAATGAGAAAACAATTAATAGGGATCCTGTCTGGGATGAACAAAGAGAGACAGGACGCGATCCAGGAGCCGTCCCAAAACCTCTTGACAGTAAGAGACGAGGAAAAGATGTTCCAGCAAATATAGAAAACAATTAATGAGGTTATTAAGGATAAGGGAGAAGCATAAAAGAACATATCAAAGGCGACAGTCTGTTCTGTCTACTAGAGTTATATGCTCGATCTGATAAGGAATGGACATAACGATATAGGAAGAGACCGGATCCCATCCTTCATAAATGATAGCCTGATTAAAGAATGGTTTGCGGTTATAATGACACCATGGGGGCCAGACTGCAGGGCTCATCCTGTTTGGTGAAGGGAAACGGGGCTCAGGGTAACATGGCACCGGTAGTCTTGTGGCTACCTCACCTCCAGGCAGAGTATGAATGGGAAGTATCCAAGGTAGAATCCATAGGGACTATGGACCAGGATGCCCATACGTTGTAGGAAACTCCTCCCCCGAGTTTCATCAACCAGGATCAGACCTGGGATAGCCCGAATAGCGAATGCTGCTCCGAACGAGGAGGAGCATATTTATGCCGCTGTGATGTAAGAAATCCGGTAGACCAGCCTGTGGCTTCACCCTGGATTCAGAGTCGCCCACCTGCGACATGAGCGTCCAGCGGTGGGGAGAAATCAGCGTAATATATGCAAACCTCAGACGGGAAAACACTGCGTTACCACCAATGCCAGGATAATGAAACATAGGAGCAAGAAACACCCTATTCGGGATCCTACTTTCCGTTTTAAGCCTACCCACACGACTAGGATAGGGAATCATGTCCTGCTTCCCGTCTCAACCCACAACATCACAGAGCCGAGAATGAACATCTCCATGCAAAACGAAGCCCTTAAGGCTGTGACCAAGTTTGGCCACCCGATTCCCCAGCTGTCCTTAAGCCTCAGGTCAATTATGGACAGAACTAGCACCTCCGAAAAAAATACCTGGTTAAGATGGATCAACAAAATGACGAAGTGGAGCAGGAAATCCAGAATATGGGAGAACGAGCCAAACTCCTTGGTTGAGAATGCTTGGTCTATTCTTGGTGACAGCTCAAGGGTTTTTGTTAATGATTCTGATGATATTGGTACGTTACCTGCAGCGTCTGATCAAGAAATTAGGGAATAGACAGATAGATAGATAGATAGATAGATAGATAAGAGAGAGGGAGAGAGACATAGATAGAGATATAGATAGAGATAGATAGAGAGATAGAAAGAGAGATAGAAAGAGAGATAGAAAGAGAGATAGATAGAGAGATAGATAGAGAGATAGATAGAGAGATAGATAGAGAGATAGATAGAGAGATAGATAGAGACAGAGATAGATAGATAGATCGATAGACAGACATAGAGTGCAATAGGCAGATGAGAACATAATCGGACAGACAGCTACTCACACGCAGTTAACAATTTTTAAAATAATTACTCCCATTATCTCTTCACTTTTATATTCCCCAGAGTCTCAGGTTAAAACTGAGAGAGTGTTTTTCTCTTAACCTGGATTTGTTGCTTCGAGTCTGGGACAAAGAATAGTCAAAGCTCCAGGATACCGGTAAATAACCAAACATGGCACCGCTCCACAGGAGAAAAGTATCACAGACAGCAGAAACTAAATATGTTTCTCTTGATGTTATTGGCTGAGCGAGTAATGTTGGGAAAGACATCTCGCAAACGCGGCCCTTGCTCAGGATAGTGCGTTTGGCTCTTTAATCTGTACCTGGAACACCTGAGCAGGGGGATGAGCCTCTGTTAACACCTCATGTGAAAGGTTATACCTCCAATAATGCAGCACTCGCATGCTTGATAACGACCTCAAGCCGAGTTTGGGACTCGAACGTACCATCTTCTCACCCAAAGGGGAAAGTGATACCAGCCCAGCAAAGCTGTCACAGCTAATAATGATCTTTATTCTGCCACAGGGTGAATAGTTGAAAGTACACCAGAGGTTAAAGGATATTGAACAGCCCACTGCACCACCCAATTCCCCACCATGAGAGGTCCGCTCTGTCTTGGCCAGATTCAATCTCAGACATTGGCGATTAAACACACACACACACACGGTGGGTAACTGACTACATCATCCAGTCCTCAATAAGAGGGAAGAAACTTTCATCTCTTCTGTCTGGGCTGAATTGTGATCCAGGACAGAGAGATGTTTAGAGTGCGTCTCCAATCATTGTGTTTCCAAGAATTACATTCAATAGTAATCCGCTTCTAGTGTTCTAATTTACAGGATGTAATTTCACTGATGTCATGAAAGTATTTTAGAATTCCAATAACTGCAGTTAAGCAGCAATAAAAAGCAGAATATTTAAGTAGTACTCTGCACCTATGATACAGCTGATGCCCCATCTCTTCAACCTCTCCGCTCCTCTCATTTCTTCTCCTTTCATTTCCTTTACTCACCTACATTTCCCCCTTTCGCAGCAATGAGGAAAATAAATCATTGGATGGCTTCTGACTGGGAGATGTCAATGCTGGTACGGCATCGTTTCCCATGAATCCTTACTGACCATTGCATTATCAGTCCGCAAGTATCCTTACTGGTCATTGTATTATCAGTCACCATGTATACTTTCTGAATGTTTTAGTATCAGCCATAAGGAATACTTGCTGCGAATGAATTTGCACTACCCCTGTATCCTCACTGACCATTGCAATTTCAGTCCCCATAGAAACATAGAAACATAGAAGATAGCAGCAGGAGTAGGCCATTCGGCCCCTCGAGCCTGCTCCGCTATTCGATGAGATCACGGCTGATCATCCAAACTTAGTACACTGTACCTGCGTTCTCCCCATATCCCTTGATACCTTTAACTTTAAGAAATATATCTAACTCATTCTTGAATATATTTAATGACTTGGTCTCAACTACCTTCTGTGGTAGAGAATTCCACGGGTTCACCACTCTCTGGGTGAAGAAATTCTTCCTAATTTCTGTCCTAAATGGCTTACCCCTTATCCTTAGATTATGAGCCCTGGTTCTGGACTCTCCGACCATCGGGAACATTCTTCCTGCTTCTAGTTTGTCCAGACCTGTCAGAATTTTATATGTTTCGATGAGATCCCCTCTCATTCTTCTATACTCCAGCGAGTATAAGCCCAATCGACCCAATCTCTCCTCATATGTAATTCCTGCCATCCCAGGTATCAGCCTTGTGAATCTTCGCTGAACTCCTTCCATGGCAAGAACATCCTTCCTCAGATAAGGCGACCAAAACTGCACACAGTACTCAAGGTGTGGTCTCACCAAGGCCCTGTACAACTGCAGCAGGACTTCCCTGTTCCTATACTCAAACCCTTTCGCTATGAAGGCCAACATACCATTTGCCTTCTTCACCGCCTGCTGCACCTGCATGCCTACCTTCAGCGACTGGTGCACAAGGACACCCAGGTCTCGTTGCACTTCCCCTTCTCCCAATCTATTGCCATTCAGATAATAGTCTGCCTTTCTGTTTTTGACAGCAAAGTGGATAACCTCGCATTTATCCACGTTATATTGCATCTGCCACGCTTCTGCCCACTCACCCAACCTGTCCAAATCATCCTGAATTTCCCGGTATCCTCCTCGCAGCACACACTCCCACCCAGCTTTGTGTCATCTGCAAACTTGGAGATATTACTTTTAGTTCCATTATCTAGATCATTAATGTATATTGCGAATAGCTGGGGTCCAAGGACCGATCCCTGCGGTACCCCACTAGTCACTGCTTGCTACTCGGAAAAAGACCCATTAATTCCTACTCTCTGCTTTCTGTCCGCCAACCAGTTCTCTATCCAAGTCAATACCTTGCCCCCAATCCCATGTGCCTTAACTTTACACGCTAATCTCTTATGCGGGACATTATCGAAATACTTTTGAAAGTCCAAATACAGCACATCTACTGTTCTCCCTTATCTATTTTCCCAGTTACATCCTGAAAAAATTCCAGTAGATTAGTCAAGCACGATTTACCTTTTGTAAATCCATGTTGACTTTGTCCGATCCTGTCACTGTTTTTCAAGTGCTCAGCTATTACATTATTTATAATGGACTCCAGCTTTTTCCCCACTACCGATGTCAGGCTTACAATTCCCCGCTTTCTCTCTACCACCCTTTTTGAATAGTGGGGTAACATTAGCTACCCTCCAATCCATGTGTACCGTTCCAGATTCCATCGAATGTTGGAAGATGATCAGCAATGCATCTACTATTTCTAGGGCCACTTCCTTAAGTAGCCTAGGATGTAGATTATCAGGCCCTGGGGATTTATCGGCCTTCAATCCCGTCAATTTCCCTAACACCATTTCCCTGCAAATACTGATTTCTTCCAGTTCCTCCCTTTCATCAGACCATATGTTCTCCAACATCTCTGGGAGGTTATTTGTGTCCTCCTTTGTGAAGACAGAACCAAAATATGCATTTAATTGGTCTGCCATTTCTTTGTTCCCCATTATAACTTCCCCGCTTCTGACTGCAAGGGACCTACACTTGCTTTCACTAATCTTTTTCTCTTCACATATCTATAAAAGCTCTTACAGTCAGTTTTTATGTTACCAGCAAGCTTACTTTCATATTCTATTTTCCCCTTCTTAATTAATCCCTTTGTCCTCCTTTGTTGAATCCTAAACTGTTCCCAATCCTCAGGGTTACCGCTTTTTCTGGCCAATTTGTATGCCCTCTCCTTGGATCTTATGCTATCCCTAATTTCTCTTGTAAGCCAGGGTTGAGTCACCCTTTTTGTTTTATTCTTATGCCACACTGGGATGAACAAATTCTGTAGTTCATCCATGCAGTCTTCGAATGTTTGCCATTGCCTATCCACCGTCAACCCTTTGAGTGACATTTCCAAATCAATCCTACCCAATTCCCGCCTCATACCATCGTCGTTTCCTTTATTTAAATTCAGGACCCTAGTCTCTGATTCAACTACTTCACTCTCCATCCTAATGAAGAATTCTATCATATTATGATCACTCTGACCCACGGGGCCTCGTACAACAAGATTGCTAATTAATCCTTTCTCGTTACATAATACCCAGTCTAAGATGGCCTGATCTCTGGTTGGTTCCTCGACATATTGTTCCAGAAAACCATCCCGTAAACATTCTAGGAATTCCTCCTCCACTGTATTTTTACTAATTTGGTTAGCCCAATCTATATGTAAATTAAAGTCACCCATGATGACTGCTGTGCCCTTACTGCATGCTTCTCTAATTTCCCTTTTAATGCCGTACCCAACCTCTGTATTACTGTTTGGAGGTATATATGCCACTCCCACTAACGTTTTCTGCCCCTTGTTATTTCTCAGTTCTACCCATACAGATTCCACATCATCAGAGCTAATAACCTTCCTTTCAATTGTGTTAATCCCCTCTTTGACCAGCAATGCTACCCCACCTCCCTTTCTTTTTTGCCTATCTTTCCTAAATATTGAATGACCCTGGATGTTGAGTTCCCAGCCTTGGCCACCCTGGAGCCATGTTTCTGTAACCCCAATCAAATCGTATTGATTTACCTCTATTTGCGCAGCTAATTCATCCACCTTGTTCCGAATGCTCCTTGCATTAAGACACAAAGCCTTCAGGCTGGTTTTTTTAACGCTCTCAAACCTATATGAATTATTATTTACTGTGACCATGTTTGATTTAAACCGTTGAGTTCTTTGCCTTCTACTTTTGTTTTTCTCCTTCCTGTCTTTTGCTTTTGTCTTTGTTTCCCTTTCCTCTGTCTCCCTGCTCAGGTTCCCAACCCCCTGCCACTTTAGTTTAAACCCTCCCCAACAGCACTAGCAAACACTCCCCATAGGACATTGGTCCCGGCCCTGCCCAGGTGCAGACCGTCCGTTTGTACTGGTCCCACCTCCCCCAGAACCGGTTCCAATTTCCAAGGAATTTGAATCCCTCCCCCTTGCACCATTCCTCTAGCCACGTATTCATTTGAAATATCCTCCTATTTCTACTCTGACTAGCACGTGCACTGGTAGCAATCCTGAGATTACTACCTTTGAGGTCCTATTTTTTAATGTACCTCCTAAGTCCCTATATTCTGCTTTTAGGACCTCATCCCGTTTTTTTACCTATATCGTTGATGCCTATGTGCACCAGGACAACTGGCTGTTCGCCCTCCCCCTCCAAAATGTTCTGTAGCCGCTCCGAGACGTCCTTGACCCTTGCACCAGGGAGGCAACACACCATCCTGGGGTCTCGTTTGCGGCTGCAGAAACTCCTATCTATTCCCCTTACAATTGAATCCCCTATCACTATAGCTCTTCCACAATTTTTCCTCCCAGCCTGTGCAGCAGAGCCGCCCATGGTGCCAGGAAATTGGCTGCAGCTGCCTTCCCCTGATAAGTCATCCCCCCCAACAGCATCCAAAGTGGTATATCTGCTTGAGAAGGGGATGGCCACAGTGGACCCCTGCACTACCTGCCTGCACCTCTTACTCTGCCTGGTGGTCACCCTTTTACTTCCAGCCTATACACCCTTTACCTGCGATGTGACCAACTCACTAAACGTGCTAGCCACGACACTCTCAGCGTCGCGAATGCTCCAATATGCATCCATCCGCAGCTCCAGCGCCGCAATGCAGTCCATCAGTTGCTGCAGCTGGATAGACTTCCCACACACATGGTCGTCAGGGACACAGGAAGCGTCCCTGATTTCCCACATATAGCAGGAGGAGCATATCACGGGGCGGAACTCTCCTGCTATGACTAACTCTTTAATTAATTCATTAAAATTAAATTAAATGAATCCCACCAATTTCACTTCCATTAAATGATATACTCAAGGGCCCTTGTTTAACAGCAGTCCCCGCTACACCACAGATACTCTAAAAAGTATAAACCACAGAATTTAAGTATGGAAAAAAGGAGAAAAAGAGAACTACTCACCAACCAATCACTTACCTGCTTTCTGGTGACGTCACACTTCGATTACTTTTTACTTCAGTCTCCCGCTCTGAGATTGGTGGGCCTACCTGCTCCTCGGGCTCGCTTTTATACTCTGCTGCCGCCACTCCTCCTAGGTCCGCACTGCCGCTGCTGTGGGCCTACCTGCTCCTCGGGCTCGCTTTTATACTCTGCTGCCGCCACTCCTCCTAGGTCCGCACCACCGCTGCTGTGGGCCTACCTGCTCCTCGGGCTCGCTTTTGTACTCTGCCGCTGCCGCGCCTCCTAGGTCCGCACCGCCGCTGCTGTGGGCCTAACTGCTCCTCGGGCTCCCTTTTGTACTCAGCCTCCGCCGCTCCTCCTAGGTCCGCACCATGTATCCCTAATCACCATTGTATGACCAGAAAACATGTTTCCTTAATGGCCATTTCATTATCAGCTCCCATGTATCCTTACTGACCATTGGATTATCAGTCCGCATATATCTTTACTGACTATTGTATTATCAGACCCCATGTATCCTTACTAACCATTGAATTATCAGTCCACATGTATCCTTACTGACCATTGCTTTTTCGGCCCCCATGTATCCTTGCTGAAAATTGCATTACCAGTCCGCATGCATCCTCATTGACCAATCTATTTTCAGGACTCATGTATCCCAACCTAATATTGCATTACCAGCCCCGGTGTATCCTTAACAACAATCCTACATGTTTCCTGACCCCACGTATTTTCACTGACCATTGTACTATAAAACCCCATGTATCCTTACTGACCATGGTATTCTCAGACAATCATTTCTAATTGACAATAGCATCCTCAGACAACAAGCTTCCTTTCTGACTATTGCATTATCAGTCTGCTTTGCTCGTTACTTTATTTATTATTCGTTTATGGGATGTGGGCGTCGCAGGCAAGGTCAGCATTTATTGCCCATCCCTAGTTGCCCTTGAGAAGGTGGAGGTGAGCCGCCTTCTTGAACCACTGCAGTCCGTGTGGTGATGGTACTCCCACAGTGCTGTTCGGGAGGGAGTTCCAGGATTTTGACCCAGCGAGGATGAAGGATCGGCGATATACTTCTAAGTCAGGATGGTGTGTGACTTGAAGGGGAATTTGAATGTGGTGGTGTTTCCATGCGCCTGCTGCCCTTGTCCTTCTAGGTGGTAGAGGTCGCGGGTTTGGGAGGTACTGCCGAAGAAGCCTTGGCGAGTTGCTGCAGTGCATCTTGTAGATGGTACACACTGCAGCCACGGTGCACCGGTGGTGGAGGGAGTGAATGTTTAAAGTGGTGGATGGGGTGCTAATCAAGCGGACTGCTTTGTCCTGGATGCTGTCGAGCTTCTTGAGTGTTGTTGGAGCTGCACTCATCCAGGCAAGTGGCGAGTATTCCATCACACTCCTTACTTGTGCCTTGTAGATGGTGCAAAGGCTTTGGGGAGTCAGGAGGCGAGACACTCGCCGCAGAATGCCTAGCCTCTGACCTGCTTTTGTTGCCTCCGTATTTATGTGGCTCGTCCAGTTAAGTTTCTGGTCAATGGTGACCCGCCAGGATGTTGATGGTGGGGGATTCGCCGATGGTAATACCGTTGAATGTCAAGGAGCGATGGTTAGACTCTCGCTTGTTGGAGATAGTCATTGCCTGGCACATCTGTGGTGCGAATGTTACCTGCCACTTTTCAGCCCAAGCCTGAACGTCGTCCAGGTCTTGTTGCATACGGGCATGGACTGCGTCATTATCTGAGGAGTTGTGAATGGCGCTGAACACTGTGCAGTCATCAGCGAACATCCCCATTTCTGACCTTATTTTGGAGGGAACGTCATTGATGAAGCAGCTGAGGTTGATTGAGCCTAGGACACTGCCCTGAGGAACTCCTGCAGCGATGTCCTGGGGCTCTGATGATTGATCTTCAACCATCACAACCATCTTCTTTTGTGCTAGGTGTGACTCCAGCCAGTGGAGCGTTTCCTCCCGATTCCCATTGACTTCAGTTTTACTAGGGCTCCTTGATGACACACTCGGTCAAATGCTGCCTTAATGTAAAGAGCAGTCACTCTCACCTCGCCTCTGGAATTCAGCTTCTTTGTTCATTTTTGGACCAAAGCTGTAATGAGGTCTGAAGCCGAGTGGTCTTGGCGCAACCCAAACTGGGCTTCCGTGAGCAGGTTATTGGCGAGTAAGTGCCGCTTGATAGCACTGTCGATTACACCTTACATCACTTTGCTGATGATTGAGAGTAGACAGATGGGGCGGTTATTCGCCGGGTTGGGTTTGTCCTGCTTTTTGTGGACAGGACATACCTGGGCAGTTTTCCACATTGTCGGATAGATGCCAGTGTTATAGCTGTACTGGAACAGCTTTGCTAGAGTCGCGGCTAGTTCTGGAGCACAAGTATTCAGCATGATCGCCGGGATGTTGTCGGGGCCCATAGCCTTTGCTGTATCCAGTGCGCTCAGCCGTTTCTTGATATCACGTGGAGTGAATCGAATTGGTTGTAGAATGGCTTCTGTGATGGTGGGGACCTCAGGAGTAGGCCTATATGAATCATCCACTCGGCACTTCTGGCTGAAGATGGTTGCAAACGCATCAACCTTGTCTTTTGCAGTCACATGTTGGGCTCCACCATCATTGAGGATGGGATATTCATGGATCCTCCTCCTCCCGTTAGTTGTTTAATGGTCCACCACCATTCACGACTAGATGTGGCAGGACTGCAGAGTTTTGATCTGATCCGTTGATTGTGGAATCTCTTAGCCCTGTCTATAGCTTGCTGCTTCCGCTTTTTAGCATGCATGTAGTCCTGTGTTGCAGCTTCCCCTGGTTGGCACCTCATTTTTAGGTAAGCCTGGTGCTGCTCCATGGCATGCTCATCTACACACCTAATTGAACCAGGGTTAGTCCCCTGGCTTGATGGTAATGGTAGAGTGAGGGACATGCTGGAATATCCAGAGTGCATTCTGTGCCCTTGCTACGCACAGTGCTTCTTCCAAGTCGTGTTCAACATCAGCTGAGGGAGGGCGGTAGGTGATAATCAGCAGGAAAAGTCCATGCCCATGCTTGACCTGAAACTACATGGGGTCCGGAATGAATGTTGAGAACTCCCAGGGCCACTCCTTCCCGACTGTATACCACTGTGCCGCCACCCCTGGTGGGTCTGTTCTGCCGGTGGGACAGGACATACCCAGGGATGGTGATGGAGGAGTTTGGGACATTGGCTGAAAGGTATAATTCTGTGAGTATGACTATGTCAGGCTATTGCTTTATTAGTCTGTGGGACAGCTCTCCCAATTTTGGCACAAGTCCCTCGATGTTGGTGAGGAGGACTTTGCAGGGTTGACTGGGCTGGGTGTGCTGTTGCCGTGTCCGTAGCCGGTGCCGAAGTCGATGCCGGGTGGTCCGGTCGTTTTTATTGTTTTTCATAGTGGTTTGTTACAACTGGCATGCTCTTCTGCACAAATGATTTGCTCGGCCATTTCAGAGGGCAGTTAAGAGTCAACCACATTTCTGTGGGTTTGGAGTCACATATGGACCAGACCGGGTAAGAACAGCAGATTTCCTTCCCTTAGTGATCCAGATAGGTTTTCTGACAATCCGAAAACTTCGTAGTTGCCATTACGGATACCAGTAATTATTCCAGTTTTATTTAAATAACTGGAATTAAGTACCCCAGCTGCCGTGGTGTGATTTGAACTCACGTCTCATTAATCCAGACCTCTTCATTACTAGCCCAGTGACATTACCACTACGCTACCGTCCAAAAACTGTCACCGGATATCCTGACTGAGCATTACATTATTATTCCCCATGTATCCTTATCGACCATTGCATTATCCGTCTCCATGTATCCTTAATGGCTATTGTATTATAACTCCCCTTATACCCTTACTAAAAATTATATTATAATACCAGTGTATCCTCACTGACCATTGTATTATGATACATATTTTATGCTTACTGACCATTGCATTTTCAGTCCCGTATACCCTTACTGACCATTGTCTTGTCAGCCGCCATGTGTCCTTAATGAGCATTGAATTATCAGTTACCATGTATCCTTAGTCATCATTGGATTATCAGTTCCCATGTATACTTACTGACCTTTGCAATTTCAGACCCCATGTATCATTACTGACCATTGCATTATCAGTCCCCATGTATCCTTACTGACCATTGTATTATCAGTCCCATGTACCCTTACTGACCATTGTATTATCAGTCCCCATGTATCCTTACGGAACATTGTATTATCAGACCCCATGTGTCCTTACTGACCATTGTATTATCAGTCCCATGTACCCTTACTGACCATTGTATGATCAGTCCCATGAACCCTTACTGACCATTGTATTATCAGTCCCCATGTGTCCTTACTGACCATTGTATTATAAGTTCCTATGTATCCTTACTGACCATTCCATTATTAGTCCAATGTATCTTAGCTGACCCCTTTATTATCATTCCCCATGTATCCTTACTGACCATTGTATTATCAGTTCCCATGTATCCTTACTGACCATTCCATTATCAGCCCCCATGTGTCCTTACTGACGATTGTATTATCGGTTCCCATGTATCCTTACTGAACTTTTTATTATCAGTCTCATGTGTCCTTCCTGTTCAATACTTGACCTGCCAATATACCTCAATTTTATCTTTTGCGCTTTTGTTAAGTTCACCCTGAGAAATGAATTGAAAGTGTGAAATTACAGTTGACATTATATCATAGAAATAATCGGAACTGTGTAAGTTATGCTCACTTCACATTCTTGCTGTGAGGCTGCGCGTTTCACGAGTTCTGTTTTTAACAAAAGTGTTTAAAATAATGTTTTTGGTTTTGGAGGAATTCACTTGGTATGAAGGCCACGTTGCATTAAATATATTGTGCAATAGAAAGTGATGGAGTGAAAAGGTTCAGCCAACTTGTTTGTTCAGTGACTGTAATTAATGTCAGTCAGTGTGTAGTTTAATTGTCTCACTGGAGAGTTCCCTTAGGTTAGAAATAGGGACAGTTTTCAGTGTGTCCATCAGTGTTTGACTGAATGTGGTCTCCAATACAAACAGCGACCATTAGATCTCACAGACAATGAGATCATGTTCTGGGAGATTCCAACTGAGCTTCGGATACGGTGGGCATTTTTCGATGTACAAATAATTTATTACACGCTCCTCGCTGCTGTTGGTGTTCCAGGTGAGTCATTATCTCAGGAATTAAATCTGTAAACCATGTTTGACTGTATTTACTGTCCTTGTCTTTTAGACCCTGTTATTAATTGTATTCAGTTTAATTCTCTTGTTCTGTGGCTGCTAATGCACTGTGGTTCTATCGTGTGATATTTGTTCATTTGTCGATTCACTGCTCCCAGTTCAAGGAACAGTTTGTACTTTTCACGACTTGCTTCCACTGATCGTCTTTTACAGGATTTGACTGTTATTTGAACTTTTTACACAAACGTTTGTGAAATATTCTCTTTATTGAACAGCTTGCAGTCTGCTCTCTGCACTGAACCCTGGTATCGGATCAGACATATGTGTTCAGGGGTAACAGGAGTTTTAAGGTCCGTCGGATATAGTTAATGAGACTGATCTGGGGAAACCAGCGCTGACAGATAGATCACAAATACACTGAAATATGGGACAATATCCACTAATGATTCAGATCCAGGCAGCTGTCTTGCTTTCCACCGTCTCCCGCTCTGCCTCACGGTCACTGATTCCAGATGGTCAGGACAGGATTAAACTGTAATAAATGTTCCAGTAAAATGTTTATTCAGTTATGTTTGAAGTGATTTATTTCCATTGTTCAGCCACAGTTCAGGAGATCTCGGTGAGGTCCGCAAGGACTGTCCAACATCTCCTGTTGGTGGAAATTATTACCGCCGATTGAAATGGAGGACTGAATAGTGAAATGTTTAGATATTTCCAGTCTCAGAATCCCTCTAACAATTGGTGATCTGTTCAGTTCTCACAGCAGGTGAAAGGCAGCAGGTTAACTCGGCTTCAGCTGTGTTCAGACACTTTCTCAAACCCCATCGTGACATCTTACATTGTCAGCCATATTATCAGTCTGTTTAAAGTGACAACCCCTTATTAAAAGATTATTTTTAATGCACTGGGCAAGTCTGCTTTATGTCATTTAAATTGTGCGTGTTGAATAAATTGGTTGTGAATGTTCTGATTTCAAGAAATGATACAATCATTGATTAAATTTTCAGAAATCAATTGAAGACATCGTCTTTGGCCCTCGCTGCAACCTCCGTACACTCGCCACAGACTCCATTCACATCCATACCCACAGACTGCATTACCCTCCCTGAAAAAAGGCTCCATTACCCTCCCTGGAGCAGACTCCATTCCCCTCCCTGGACATAGACTCCATTCCCCTCCCTGGACATAGACTCCATTCCCCTCCCTGGACACAGACTCCATTCCCCTCCCTGGACATAGACTCCATTCCCCTCCCTGGACACAGACTCCATTCCCCTCCCCGGACACAGACTCCATTCCCCTCCCTGGACACAGACTCCATTCCCCTCCCTGGACACAGACTCCATTCCCCTCCCTGGACATAGACTCCATTCCCCTCCCTGGACACAGACTCCATTCCCCTCCCTGGACACAGACTCCATTCCCCTCCCGGACACAGACTCCATTCCGTCCCCCTGGACATAGACTCCATTCCCCTCGCTGGACACAGACTCCATTCCCCTCCCTGGACATAGACTCCATTCCCCTCCCCGGACGCAGACTCCATTCCCCTCCCTGGACACAGACTCTATTCGGTCCCCCTGGACATAGACTCCATTCCCCTCCCCGGACACAGACTCCATTCCCCTCCCCGGACACAGACTCCATTCCCCTCCCTGGACACAGACTCCATTCCCCTCCCCGGACACAGACTCCATTCCGTTCCCCTGGACACAGACTCCATTCCCCTCCCCGGACACAGACTCCATTCCCCTCCCTGGACACAGACTCCATCCACCTCCCTGGATACTGACTCCATTCCCCTCCCTGGACACAGACTCAATTCCCCACCCTGGACACAGACTCCATTCCCCTCCCTGGACACAGACTTCATTCCCCTCCCTGGACGCAGACTCCATTCCCCTCCCAGGACACAGACTCCATTCACCTCCCTGGACACAGACTGCATTCCCCTCCCCGGACACAGACTCCATTCCCCTCCCTGGACACAGACACCATTCCCCTCCCCGGACACAGACTCCATTCCCCTCCCTGGACACAGACTCCATTCCCCTCCCCGGACATAGACTCCATTCCGTCCCCCCGGACACAGACTCCATTCCCCTCCCTGGACACAAACTCCATTCCTCTCCCTGGACACAGACTCCATTCCCCTCCCTGAACAAATACTCCATTCCTTTCCTTGAACACGGACTCCGTTTCCCTCTCTGGCCACAGATTACATTCCCCTCCCTGGACACAAACATGAAGTTCAAGACGAGGTGGGTGGTCTAGGTTTTGATCAATATACCAGGGACTTATGACGCTCCCTTGTTACCTGCCGTGTTTCAGCCCAAGCCTGGCTGTTATGCAGATCCTGCTATCGGAGTAGTTGTAAATGGCGGTGAAAAACGGCAGAATCTTCAGTGAGTGGACCCACTCCTGACCTTATCTCGGCGGAATGTCATTGATGAGCCAGCTGGAGGTGGTTGCTCTGAGGACACTTCACTGAGGTACGACAACAACGACCACTTTCCTTGCAGCTGGTATCACCTCAGCAATTGGGCGGAATAATGATTCATGAGCTGAGGGAGGGCGGTAGGTGGTAATCAGCAGGAGGTTTTCTTGCTCATATTTGACCTGAAGCCATGAGACTTCATGAGGTCCTGAATCAATGTTGAGCACTCCCAGGGCACTTCTTTCCCGACTGTATACCACTGTGCCGATGGGACAGGACATACCCAGGAATGGTGTTGGAGGAGTTTGCGACATTGGCTGAAAGGTATGATTCTGTGAGTGTGACTATGTCAGTCTGTTGCTTGAGTAGTCTGTGGGACAGCTCTCACAATTTTGCACAAGTCCCGAGATGTTGGTGAGGAGGACTTTGCAGGGTTAGCCGGGCTGGGTGTGCCGTTGCCGTGTCCGTAGCCGGTGCCGAGGTCGATGCCAGGTGGTCCGTCCGGTTTCTTTCTCATGATTTTGTTTCGTAACCGTTTGTTACAACTGAATGGCTTGCTAGGCCATTTCAGAGGGCAGTTAAGAGTCTGAAGTCACATATAGGCCAGACCAGATAAAGGACGGCAGATTTCCTTCCCTAAAGGACATCAGCAAACCAGATGGTTTTTTACGACAATCCGATAGCTTCATGGTCACCATTACTGATACTAGCTTTTTATTCCAGATTTATTTCATTAACTGAATTTAAATTCCCCAGCTGCCATGGTGGGATTTGAACTCACGTCTCCGGATCATTATTCCAGGTCTCTGGATTACTAGCCCAGTGACATTACCACTACGTTGCACAACATAAAGCACAACATGGTCCTCACCCTCACCACAAACAACAAGTGCAAGGTACGCATGAATGTATTTGTCACAAAGATTGAGACCATCCGTTCAGCTGCCTCTGCCGCTTCCCTCCCTTCACCGAGTCCACTGGGCAAACTTCCCCTAAGGTCACCCCACCCCCGCCATAACCCTGACATCGGATCTTTTTCTAGTTTCTCTCCTATTTCTCCTCATGCCCTCTCCGAGCTCATCTCGTCCATGAGACCCACCTACTGCTCCCCCGATCCTTTTCCCACCAACCTGCTGACCACCCAACATCCCTACCTGCCCCCATGTTAGCTGGTATTGTTAACCGTTCCCTCTCCTCAGATACTGTCCCCAGTCCCCAACAAATCTGCCATCATCAACCTTCTCCTGAAAATACCAACCCTTGACCCCCTCTGTCCTTGCAAACTACTGCGCCATCTCCCTTGGCACTCCAAAGTCCTTGAACGTGCTGTCCCCTCTCAACTCCGTGCGCATATGTCCCGCAACGCCATGTTTGAATCTCTCCAATCAGGTTTCCGCCCCTGCCACTGTACTGAAGCGGCCCTTATCAAAGTCACAAATGGAATCCCTATGTGACTGTAACTATGGTAAACTATCCCTCCTGATTCTTCTCGACCTGGCTGCAGCCTTTGACACGGTTGACAACACAATCATCGTCCAACAACCCTCCACCATCGTCCAGCTGGGTGGAACTGCCCTCGCCTGGTTCCATTCTTATCTATCCAGTCGTAGCCAGAGAATCACCTGCAACGGATTCTCTTCCCGCTCCCGCAGCCTTTCCTCTGGAGTTCCTCCAGGACCTATCTCTGAGTTGTCACACTGACTGTCCGAAATCCAGCACAGGATGAGCAGAAACTTCCTCCAACTAAATATTGGGAAGATCGAGCTATTGTCTCTGGTCCCTGCCACAAACTCAGTTCCCGAGCCATTGATTCCATCCCTCTCCCTGGCAACTGTCTGAGACGGAACCAGACTCCTCGCAAACTTGGTGTCGTATTTGACTCCGAGAGGAGCTTCCGACCACATATCCGGTCCATCACCAAGACTGCTTACTTCCACCTCCATAACATCGCCCGAAGCCGCCTCTTCATCAGCTTATATGCTGCTGAAAACTTTATCCATGCCTTTGTTACCTCTATGAGAAGTCGCACAACACCAGGTTATAGTCCAACAGTTTTATTTGAAATCACAAGCTTTCGGAGCTATCGTGGCCCCTTCGTCAGGTGAAGTGAAGAAATACAGAATCGACAAAGCATATATAGATAGAGAACAATGCATGTGTAACTTGCAATGGCAGACGACTACATTTAATCATCCTGACTGTTTATCTGCCGAGGTGTGACAAAAGGCAATCAGGTCAGCCAGGAAGGCACCACATCAAAGACATAGCAAGATACAACTGAGACAATGAGGTGGAGTTACAGGGGGTCTAATGTGTCAAAAGCTGCAGTCGGTATGGAAAACGATAAACTTTAGTCCTTTCGGGATCTTGTCTACTTTCTTGCATCTCTGTAGATACTTGATGTCGGTGTCGATATGCGCGATCTTCTTGGCGATTCTCTCCACTTTGAGCCGGCAGTTTCTGGTGTCGATATTGGTCATGATGCGGAGATGCCGGTGTTGGACTGGGGTGGACAAAAATGAGAAGTCGCACAACATCAGGTTATAGTCCAACAGTTTTATTTGAAATCACAAGCTTTCGGAGCTATCGTGGCCCCTTCGTCAGGTGAAGTGAAGAAATACAGTATCTTGCTATGTCTTTGATGTGGTGCCTTCCTGGCTGACCTGATTGCCTTTTGTCACACCTCGGCAGATAAACAGTCAGGATGATTAAATGTAGTCGTCTGCCATTGCAAGTTACACATTCATTGTTCTCTATCTATATATGCTTTGTCGATTCTGTATTTCTTCACTTCACCTGACGAAGGGGCCACGATAGCTCCGAAAGCTTGTGATTTAAAATAAAACTGTTGGACTATAACCTGGTGTTGTGCGACATTTGTTACCTCTAGACTTGACTAACCCAATGTATTCCTGGCCAGCCTCTTGTCTTCCACCCGACACAAACTTGAGCTCATCCAAAACTCTGCTGCCCATATCCAAACATCCACCAAATCTTTTTTTCTCAACACTCCTGTGCTCACTGACCTACATTGGACCCCGGTCAGGCAGAATCTCAATTTTAAAATTCTTCTCCTTGTTTTCAAATCCCTCCGTGGCCTCGCCCCTCCCACTCTCAGTAATCTCCTGCAGCCCTAAAACACTCCGACATCTTTGCGCTCCTCCAATTTTAACATCTTGTACATCCCCAATTGTAATCGATCCACCATTGCCGGCCGAGCCCATAATCTCTGGAATTCCCTCCCTACACCTCTCCGCCTCTCTACCTTTCTCTCTTCCTTTAAGACGCTCCTTAAAACCTACCTCTTTGGCCAAGCCTTTGGGCATCTATCCTAATATCTCTTTACCTAGCTCGGTGTCAATTTTTATTTGTTAACGGTCCTGTGAAGCACCTTCGGACGTTTTACTACGTTTAAGGCGCTTTGTTGTTGCTGCTGTCATTGTTGTCAATGACATCACCGGAAGAGCTGGAGAAGGGAGCGGCGAGCTCTGGTGTGCAGGTCTTCAGCACTACATCCGGGACGTTGTCAGGATCAACGACCTTCACTGTGTCCAGTTCATTCAGCTGCTTCTGAACATCACGTGGACTGAAACGCAGTAGCTGGATGCTGTTCTCTGTGATGGCGGAGATCTCGGGAAGAGTGACTAGGACCATCCATTCAGCATCTTTCAGTGAAAATACATGGCTAACACTTCGAAGTTCATTCGTGCTATCAATGCAGATCTCCCTATTCTTGAGGATGGTGATGTTTATGCAGCCTCCTTCTCCTGTTAGTTACTTAATTGTCCACCACCAATCTTCACTGGGTATGGTTGAACTGCAGAGATTTGCTCTGATCCCCTTGTTATGAGACCACACAGCACTGTGGATAGCCTACTGCCTTTAGTCTTTAGTATACAGATAGCGCTGTTTGATACCTTCACTAGGTTTGTATCTCAGTCTAACATATTCCTGGGTCTGCTCCCGGCACGTTCCTCCACTCTGAAATACGATTTTATCTCATGGCTCAGTTCTGAGGAAAGGTCATCGATCTGAACCGTTAACTTTATCTTTCTCTCTACACAGATGCTGCCTGACCTGCTGAGCTGTTCCAGAATTTTCTGTTTTTATTTTTGATTTCATGGCATGATGGTGATAATGGAGTGAGGGATGTGTCAGGCCATTAAGTTACAGATTATGGCGGTTTACTAATCTGATGCTTGTGATCCAGAGCACCCGATGGAGATCCAGTTTGGGGTCACTGAGCCGTCCCTATGACCCCGGTGCAGGTCAATTGTGGGGGTCACTGATCCGTACTCTAACTCTGGATGTACCGCCTCAATACTTGATGAGGAGCTCCACGTCGTGGAGATGATAGGTTGTTTTCACAAGGACTGTGCGGCCATTTTTTCTACTAATTCTATCGTGGACAATCGTGTCTGCGACAAATAGTTTGCTGCAGATCAGGTTAAGTCGGTTACTCCCTTGTGATTGTTCCCTCACCATCTGGCAGCTGTTTCCTTCAGGACTCCCTCAGCTCGGTCAGTGGTGGTACCCGCGGGTCACTCTTGGTGTTGGACATGGCAATACGTGCCCAGAGTGCAACCTGGGAACTTGATTCCCTGAGAGATTCTTCCAAGTGAAGTTCATCAGTTCATCGGCAGCAGGTTTCTTTGACCTGAAACCTTGAGACGTCATGAGCTCCAGAGCCGGTGCTAAGGACTCCCAGGGTATTCCAACCCGGCAGTATATAACTGTGCCCCATCACTTCACCAAGTGCCGCTCCCCCCGTCCCAACTCGCCACACGTCCAATCCATTGATTTATTCAATCCTGACGCAACACCCACACGTCCCATCCACTGGTTCACTCAGTCCTCACCCAACACCCACACGTCCCATCCACTGGTTCACTCAGTCCTAACCCAAAACCCACACGTCCCATCCACTGGGCCATTCAGTCCTGATCCAACACCCACACGTCCCATCCACTGGTTCACTCAGTCCTAACCCAAAACCCACACGTCCCATCCACTGGTTAATTCAGTCCCTGACCCAACACCCACACGTCCCATCCACTGGTTAATTCAGTCCCTGACCCAACACCCACACGTCCCATTCACTGGGTCATTCAGTCTTGACACAACACTCACAAGCCCATCCATTGGTTAATTCAGTCCCTGACCCAACACCAACACGTCCCATTCACTGGATCATTCAGTCCTGACCCAACACCCACACGTCCCATCCACTGGTTCATTCAGTCTCTGACCCAACACCCACACGTCCCATTCACTGGGTCATTCAGTCTTGACCCAACACTAACAAGCCCATTCACTGGTTCATTCAGTCCCTGACCCAATACCCATACGTTCCATCCACTGGTTCATTCAGTCTTGACCAAACAATCACAGGTCCCCTCCACTGGTTCGATGTCCCACTGATTCCCAGACTGTCACTGGGGGCGTTGTGCACTCTCTGATGCTCGTGGCTATTTGCCAGGCTCCCGCTCCCATTCACTGTGTTTTTTTTCATTTTTTAAATTCTTGTTTGAATTTTCTCCAATAGAGATGCTGTCTGTTACTGAGATACAGTGGTAAGTGCCAATCTTGAAAAGCCTTTCAATAGATGTAAAACGTTTTGGGAAACATGTATTTAATTCTTTCAAAAAATCTCCCTCTAATAACGAGGTGAACGTTTAAAATATTGAACCATTTCCCTTCGGATGGATACACAGCCCAACCCAAAATATGCTTATTCAAAATGTACACGTGAGCAGTTTCCAGCAGGGTCACAGGAGAGTGATCAGGACTAGAAACCGTGGGTTATTGTCGCTCCTGACCCAAGGTCATTGAGGCCATTGTAGATTCCAACTGCCAGCCCTGTACAGGCCGGGAATTGGAGCTGGTTTCCTGCTACACCAGGGCGGTGTTTCACTATAAACCCTCTCTCCAGCAGAAAGTACTGTCACTGGTAAAGTAATTAGATTCTGTCCTTGGATTGAATAATAACGCTGCACATTTCACCCAGAATTCTATCCTTGCTGCTATTTCTCTCAGTCTGAAGAATAAGTTCCCTGTTTTTCTCTTCCTTACAGTGAACTTGGTGACGATTGTGATCCTGTCTCGGGGAAGGTGCGGCGTCTCCAAATGTGTCTCCCGTTACCTGGTGTCCATTGCAGCGGCGGATCTACTGGTCGTTATCACTGATCTCATATCCTGGCAGATTCCTTTTCTTTATCGGGATCAGTTTCGGTTCCTGTGGAAGATTAAAGTGTATAATATCAACGCCATCCTCCTTTACACAGTCACAGACTGTTCTGTCTGGTTCACAGTCACTTTCACCGTTGATCGATTTGTGGCCATTTGTTGCCAGAAGCTGAAAATAAAATATTGCACCGATAAAACGGCGGCTATGGTTCTAGGAACAGTGGGTGTGCTGTTCTTTGTAAAGAACACTTTCTGTATGTATGGAGGTAAATATTGGATTTCTAATTCTCCTTGGTTTTGTTTTGTATCATCGAATGTTGTTGAGTCAAGGGTATGGGGCGTAATTGAAACTCTTCATTATATTTTAACCCCATTTATTCCATTTCTTCTGATTCTGCTGCTCAATGCTTTAACCACCAGACACGTTTTAGTGTCGAGCGGAGTCCGCAGGAGACTCCGCGCCCACAGCAATGGGGAGAGTCCCAGTGACCCAGAGTTGGAGAAGCGAAGGAAATCCATCATTTTACTGGTTGTTATATCCGGGAATTTTATCCTGTTATGGGCAGTGTTTCTGTTGTATTCTGTGGGTTACCGATTGTATGTGTTAGACTTTATTCCTCTACGTCTACCTGTCTATATACAGGAACTGGGATTTATGCTCCAGCTCCTGAGTTGCTGCACCAACACGTGTATTTATGCCGTGACCCAGACTAAATTCAGAGAGGAGTTGAAGAATGTGGTGAAATACTCCCTTTAATGTAATTGTTAAATTCATTAAATGAAGAGAAGACTTTGCACCATCACAACGTGTTTGTCTGGTGTTCTGCCCAATCCTCTCATCTCTTTGAGACACACAGTGAGGCCGGTTTTCATCTTTCCCCGCCCGGATTCAGCGACTAACAGGACCGGTAGAGGTGGGTATTCCGCGGAGATCAGTCCCGCTGGATTCCTGCTGGTTTTTAGCCTCGCTAACTCCTCTGGTGCGGCCTGGGGCGGGTTTATGAATCTCCCGACCGCCAGGCTCGTGTTTCATGTGTTTACCCAAAGGGGGCGGCGCGAGGAAGGTCGCTCTGTCAGTTTACAGTCCACGGGCTGACTGGCCGCTACGTCCCCACCACCAGGTGGATAGGGAGGCTTTTAAAGGCTCAAACGTCGGTGATTACAGCCTTTTAAAACCCCTTGGTGCTTTTGTCCCAGGGGCTTTTAGGATGAGCAACCCCCGGGCCCGGTGATAGGGAAATGGCACTGTCTCCGTTTGTCTACCGTTGGGATTAAAGGTTCTTCTGTACACGGGAGATTTACCAGTGAAATTCACCAAATAAAATGTCCCTTTGAAGACTGCGTTTGCGGTGGAGGAACCATGACCTTTGCCCAACTCACCCTGAACACATGCAGCTCATGGTGTGTGGAGCAGAAAGTCAAGTTTTCATAGTTATTTATCATCTCTTGATTTTATACTGTCTGAACAATACTGTGATGTACAGGGTAAAGTCTGCCCCGTCCACACTCCACACACATTGAACCCAGCTCCTCTTCACTGTCTGGGAAATCCCCGAGCTAAACACAGCCCATAATAAGCAGCGTTCAGGGAGGTTGGTCACGAGAATGGTTGCTAGATATTACAGTATCAGTGATGTCATAAAACGGTGACACTCGCATGATTCTGTGCCTGGGTATTGTGACGTCACAGACCGGCCTTGCAGACCACGCCCTGGTCTGTGGTTGACCGAGATTCAGCATTTCAAACATCCCTTCTCCTGCGCACATCAGCTTGCATAGAGTTACAGAGAGTCTGCAGCACAGAATCAGGCTATTCAGCCCTCCGTGGCTAAAGGTTGGTCCGAGACTGGTTCCCCTCGATTTCACTATGAGTGCTGGGCCTCAGCGGTCTGTCCGCCCCTGGACTATAAACTGACAGAACGACCATCCACGCCTGGTCCCATTTCGGCCCAACACGTCATCCCAGCGTTCACTCTATCAGCATGTCCTACTCTTCCTGCTTCCCTCATGTTCTTATCTAGCTTCCCCTTAAATGCATCTATGCTATTCCCTTCAACTAGGGAACTATAGCCCAGTCAGTTTGACATGGGAGGTAGGAAAAATAATATCATCCCTAGTAAAGGGGAAAATAGAAAAACAGCTGGAAGCCAAAATAGAATAATGAATAGTCAGCATGGATTTCAAAAGGAAAATTTTGATTGACCAACCACATTGAATTTTTTGAAGAGGTAACAGAGAGAGTAGTGTCGGGTAGTGTAGTATATGTAATTTATCTAGATTTCCGAAAGGCCTTCTATAAGGTGTCACATAATAGATTAATTAATAAGTCACAGCATGTGGAGTTAGGGGGCAAGTAGCAGAATGGATAGCTGCCGGATCAAGACAGAAAGCAGAACATAGGGGTAAAGTGTAGCTATTCAGAGTGGCAGAATTTGGAAAGTGGGGTCGCACAAGGAGCAGTGCTGTGACCACTGTTGTCCATAAATTATATTAACAATTTAGATTTTTGAATTTAAAAAAATCTAAATTTGTGGATGACACCAAACTGAGGGGAGGGGTGGTGTGAGGGGATAGTCAATACTGAGGAGGACGGCAACAAATTGAAAGAAGACATTAATAAGCTTGAAGAATGGGTACACAATTGGCAAATTAATTTCAACACAGATAATTTTGAGTTGTTACATTTTGGAAAGAAAAATAAGGAGGTCATATATTACCTGGAATCTAAATGGGATAGCGGAACAAAGGGATATCGGAGTACAAATACACAATTCAGTAAAAGTAGCGAAGCAGGTTAATAAGGCTGTAAAAAAGCAAAGCAAGCACTGGGGTTTATTTCTAGAGAGATAGAATTGGAAAGTAGAGAAGTTATGCTGAACTTGTATCGAACCTTGGTTAGACCACACTTGGAGTACTGCGTACAATTCTGCTCGCCATATTATAAAAAGGACAGAGAGGCGTTGGAGAGGGTATCAACAAGATTAACAGGAATGGTACCAGAAATGTAATAGCATACCTATCAGGAAAGGATGAACAGGCTGTCTATCTTTTCTCGTGAAAATAGAAGGCTGAGGGGTGACCTAATTTAAAATTATGAAAGATTTTGATAGAGTAGAGAGGGAGGGTGTTTCCACTTGTGCGGAAGAGGTGAACTAGAGGCCATCAATATAAGATAGTCATCAAGAAATCAAAAATGGAATTCCGAAGAAACCTCTTTACCCAGAGAATGGTTGAAGCGAATAGTATAGATGCATTTAAGGGCAGGCTAGATAAGCATATGAGGGAGAAGGGAACAGAGGGGTATGCGGCTAGAGTGAGATGAGGAAAGACAGGAGGAGGCTCGAGTGGAGCATAAACGCCGGCATGGGCTAGTTGGGCCGAGTAGCCTGTTCCTGTTCTGTATATTCCATGTAAGTCTATGTAACTACTCACTGTGGTAGCGATTTCCACATTACTACCAATCTTTGGGTAAAGAGGTTTCTCCTGAATTGCTTATTGGATTTATTGGTCACTTTCTTATATTAATGGCCCGTAGAATTGATCCTTCCCACACGTGTAAACATCTTATCTCTGTCTACCCTATCAAACCGTTTCATAATTTTAAAGATCTCATCCCCAGCCTTCACTATACTAGAGAAAAGAGCCCCAGCCTGTGCAGCCTTTGTATTAGGTATAAACCGCAGTTCGCGTAGCATCCTTGTGAATCTTGTTTTGGCATGTTCTCCAGTGCTTCTCTCTTTTGTATAATATGGAGACAATAACTGTATGCAATACTGCAAGTGTAACAAAACGGATCTGCTTTTCAATTCTATCCCTCTGTAAATTAACCTCAATGCTGTGTTTGCTTTTTCTCTCCTTATTATGGCCTTTTAGCGATTTGTGAATCTGTTTCCCGAGACACTTTTGCTCCTCTAGCCCATATCGTCTAATTTTCCAAGCATCACGTGACCTTCTTAGTTTCCTACCAAAATGTAGCACTTATCTATGTAAACATAAATGTAAACATTTACTATATTGGAATTAATATTCTGCAAGCTTATTAAAGTATTTTCTCGCAGGCTTCCTCAGTATTTTCTGTACCCACCAATTTGGTGTCAACCGCAAATTTGGAACATGAACTTATGTTTCCAGAATTAAAATCGTTTCTATAAATTGTGAACACCAGTGGACCCTACTCTCTGTTTCTGTTCTGTAGCCACCTTGCTATCCATTCAGCGGCAGGGCGGCGGCAGAGCGGATCTAGGAGGAGCCGTGAGGTGGTGGCGGCGTATAAATGGAGCCCGAGGCCCAGGTCGGCCCCACAGCGGCAGCGGCGGCGGCGGAGCGGACCTCAGAGGAGCGGCGACGCGGCAGCGGCGGTAGAACGGACCTCGGAGGAGCGGCGACGCGGCAGCGGCGGTAGAGCGGACCTCGGAGGAGCGGCGACGTGGCGGCGGCGGTTCCAACTCAGCACCGGCAGAATTTTCAAAGAATGACGTCAGAAGTCGAAAGTGACTTCGGCACAAGGGGAGGGAGCTGATTGGTGAGTAGCTGGTAAGTGTTTATACTTCGCATTCATAAAATTTTAAGCTTATTCCAGCTAGGTTAGTAAATAGTCTGTTAAGTAGAGGTATGGCAAGGCAGCTCACACCCATGGAATGCACATCCTGTGCCATGTGGGAAGTCCTGGACACCTCCTGTGGTCTGGACGACCACATGTGCGGGAAGTGTCAACAGCTACAGCAGCTCGGGCACCGGGTTCCGAGGCTGAGTGCTACGTGGATTGCACATTTCGGGAGGTGGTCATCCTACGGCTTAAGAATGTGCAGACAGAGATGGAATGGCTGACCGCCAGACAGAAGAGGAGGACTAGGCACGTAGTGCGGGAGTCCCATGAGCCCATCTTGCTCACCAACCAGTATTCGGTGCTGAGTACTGGTGAGGGCGATGGTTCCTCTGGGGAGTGCAGCAACAGCCAAGTCCACAGCACCATGGAAGGCTCAGCTGCACGGTGGGGTGTGGGGAGAGGAGTGGGAGAGCAATAGTGGTAGGGGATTCAATAGTGAGGGGTGCAGACAGGTGTTTCTGCGTCCGCAGACGTGACTCCTGGATGGTATGCTGCCTCCCTGGTTCCAGGGTCAAGGATGTCACTGCACGGCTGCAGGACATTATGAGGGGTGTGGGTGAACAGCCAGAGGCCGGCGTCCATATTGGTACCAACGACAAAGGTAGAGAGAGGGAGGAGGTCCTGCAGACAGAGTTTAGGGAGCTAGGAAAGACGTTAAAAAGCAGGACCTCAAAGGTAGTAATCTCCGGATTACTACCAGTGCCACGTGCTAGTGTGTACAGAAATAGAAAGATAGAGCAGGTGAATGCGTGGCTGGAGAGATGGTGTCGGAGACAGGGCTTTAGATTCCTGAGGAATTGGAACCGTTTCTGGGGAAGGTGGGACATCTACAAGCCAGACGGGTTGCACCACAACGGGAACGGAGCCAATATCCTCGCGGGAGGGTTTGCTAGTGCTATTGGGGAGGGTTTAAAGTAGCTTGGCAGGGGGATGGGAACCTGAGTGTAGAATCAGAAGGGAGAAAAGTTAAGCTGGAAATAGATGATAGGGGTTCAGGTAAAGGGGTATTTAGGAAGGCAAAGAGAAAGGAGAAGGCAATAGTGCAGGGCAACGACTGGGTTAACGATAACCAGAATGTATCACGAAGGGGCAGAGCGTACAAGCATAAGAGTGCACCAGAAAATAGAGTCAGAGTAAAGGAAACGGATAAGGTAAAATTAAAGGCTCTTTATCTGAATGCACTCAGCATTTGTGACAAGAAAGATGAGTTGACGGCACAAATAGAAATAAATGAGTATGATCTGAAAGCCATTATAGAGACGTGGTTGCAAGGTGACCAAGGCTGGGAACTGAATATTCAGGGGTATTTGACATTTCGGAAGGATAGGCAGAAAGGAAAAGGAGGTGGGATAGCTCTGTTAATAAAGGATGAGATCACTGCAGTGGTGAGGAATGATATTGGCTCAGAAGCTGAAGATGTAGAATCAGTTTCGGTGTAGATAAGAAACAGTAAGGGTAAGAAGTCACTGGTGGGAGTAGTATATAGGTCCCCTAACAGTAGCTACACTGTAGCACAGAGTATAAATCAAGAAATAATGGGGGCTTGTAAGAAAGGTACTGCAATAATCGTGGGCGATTTTAATCATCATATAGATTGGACAAATCAAATTGGCAAGGGTAGCCTTGAGGACGAGTTCATAGAGTGTATACGGGATGGTTTCTGAGAGCAATATGTTGAGGAACCAACCAGGGAGCAGGCTATTTTAGATCTGGTAATGGGTAATGAGACACGATTAATTAATGACCTCATAGTAAAGGATCCCCTCGGAAAGACTGATCATAGCATGGTAGAATTTCAAAATCAGTTTGAGCGTGAGAAACTTGGGTCTAAAACTAGTGTCCTAAACTTAAATAAAGACAGTTATAAGGGTATGAGGACAGAGTTGGTTAAAGTGGACTGGGAAAATAGATTAAAGTGTAAGACGGTAGATCACCCGTGGCAGACATTTAAGGAGATACTTCATAAATCTCAGCAAAGGTATAGTCCAGTGAGAAAAAAAGGATCTACGACAAGGATGAAACTTCCATGGCTAAGTAAGGAAGTTAATGTTGGTATCAAATTGAAAGAAAAGGCATACAATGTTGCGAAGATTAGTGGTAGGCCAGAGTATTGGGAAATTTTTAGAAACCAGCAAAGGATGACTAAAAACATTATAAATAGGGAGAAGATAGAGTATGAGAGTAAAGTAGCAAATAATAATATAAACAGACAGTTAGAGCTCCTACATGTATATAAAAAGGACGAGGGTTGCTACAGTAAACGTTGGTCCCTTAGAGGATGAGACTGGGGAATTAATAATGAGAAGTAGAGAAATGTCAGGGACTCTAAACAATTATTTTGGATCGTGTCTTCACGGTAGAAGACATTAAAACATCCCACTAATAATAGATAATCAAGGGACTATAGGGAGGGAGGAACTTAAAACAATCTCTATCACTAGAGAAAAAGTACTAGGCAAACGAATGGGGCTAAAGGCCGACAAGTCCGCTGGACCTGATGGCCTGCATGCTAGGGTCTTAAAACAAGTGACTGCAGAGACAGTGGATGCGTATATTGTAATCTACCAAACTTCCGTTGATTCTGGAGAGGTCCCAGTGGATTGGAAACCGCAATTGTAACGCCACTATTCAAGAAAGGAAGGAGACAGAAAACAGTAAACTATAGGCCAGTTAGCCTAACATCTGTCATTGGGAAATGCTGGGATTCATTATTAAGGAGGTAATAGCAGGACATTTAGAAAATTATAAGACAATCAAGCAGAGTCAACATGGTTTTATGAAAGGGAAATCGTGTTGACAAATTTGCTAGAGTTCTTTGAGGATGTAACAAACAGGGTGGATAAAGGGGAACCAGAAGATGTCGTGTATTTGGATTTCCAGAAGACATTCGATAAGGTGCCACATAAAAGGCTACTGCACAAGATAAGAGCGCACGGTTGGGGGTAATATATTGGCATGGATAGGGGATTGGCTAACTAACAGAAAACAGCGAGTCGGGATAAATGGTTCGTTTTCCGGTTGGCAATCAGTAACTAGTGGGGTGCCACAGGGATCAGTGCTGGGGCCTCAACTATTTACAATCTATATTAATGACTTGGATGAACGGACCGAGTGTACTGTAGCCAAATTTGCTGATGATACAAAGGTGGGTTAGCAATTTGTGAGGAGGACACAAAGAGTCTGCAAAGGGGTATAGATAGATTAAGTGAGTGGGCAAAAAATTGGCAGATGGAGTATAATGTGGGAAAATGTGAAGTTATCCACTTTGGAAGGAAGAATGAAAAAGCAAATTATTATTTAAATGGAGTGAGACTACAGAATGCTGCGGTACAAAGGGATCTGGGGTTCTAGTACATGAAACACAAAATGTTAGCATGCAGGTACAGCAAGTAATTATGAAGGCAAATGGAATTTTGGCCTTTATTGCAAGGGGTAATGGAATATAAAAGTAGGGAAGTTCTAATGCAACTTTGCAAGTCGCTGGTGAGACCGCGCCTGGAGTACTGCGTACAGTTTTGGTCTCCATATTTGAGGAAGGATATACTTGCATTGGAGGCAGTGCAGAGAAGGTTCACTGGGTTGGTTCCTGGGATGAAGGGGTTGACGTATGACGAAAGGTTGAGCAGGTTGGGCCTATACTCATTGGAGTTTAGAAGATTGAGAGGTGATCTGTTTGAAACATATAAGATTCTGAGGGGGATTGACAGGGTGGATGCTGAGAGGATGTTTCCCCTCGTGGGGGTATCTAGAACGAGGGGGCATAGTTTCAAAATAAGGGGTCGCCCATTTAAGACGGAGATGAGGAGGAATATCTTCTGTCAGAGGGTCGTGAATCTTTGGAATTCTCTACCCCAGAGAGCTGTGGAGGCGGAGTCATTGAACATATTCAAGGCGGAGATTGACAGACATTTGAACTACAAGGGAGGCAAGGGGTATGGGGAGAGAGCGGGAAAGTGGTGTTGAGGCCAAGATTGGATCAGCCATGATCTTATTGAATGGCGGAGCAGGCTCGAGGGGCCGATTGGCCTAAACCTGCTCCTGTTTCTTATATTCTTATGTTCATTCGGATACTAGGCCCCTGACTCCACAAGCTCTGATCTTAGTCATGAGTCTACTTTGCGGTCCCTTATAGAAGGCCTTTTGAACATTCAAGTACACTATATCCACTAGCTTTACCTTGTCTACTGGTTCTATTAATTTTTCAAAGACGACCTTTGGTTTGAATGACGTCTCAAGGACGCTCTTTGGGGCTCCGCATTACAGACCTGTCCAATCAAACACCTGGTGCCCATTTAGAGGCGGGGCCTACATTAAAATGGCGCAGAGACAGATACATCTCACAGGAGGAAACGTCTCTTGTTGTCTCCTTAATCTCCCCCGTCCCCAGCTCTCCAGGGAAGACAGTTACCGGCCATCCAACAGGGAGGAAGCGCCTCAGACCGGCTGCTCACAGACACACGGATTGAATCTCTATATCACTTTGTCCACAGACCAGCTCATTGTGAGCGTCTGTCTGTGGGAATTAAGGTGCTCATTTTATATTTCCCGTGCACGCCCCGCTGCATTTCACCTGACTACATGCAACAGTTTGTGGACTTCATGAGCCCAATGAGACAGCAGACCAGCGCTGTTACACCCGGCTCCTATGGACCGTAAACCCAACGGGACACCAGCCCAGCGCTGTCCACACCCGGCACCTATGGACCATAAACCCAATGGGACACCAGCCCAGTGCTGCCCATACCCGGCACCTATGGACCTTAAACCCAATGGGACACCAGCCCAGCGCTGTCGACACCCGGCACCTATGGACCTTAAACCCAACGGGACACCAGCCCAGCGCTGTTAAACCCGGCACCTATGCACCATAAACCCAATGGGACACCAGCCCAGCGCTGTTAAACCCGGCAGCTATGGACCATAAAACCAATGGGAATCCAGCCCAGCGCTGTCCACACCCGGCACCTATGGACCTTAAACCCAACGGGACACCAGCCCAGCGCTGTTAAACCCGGCACCTATGCACCATAAACCCAACGGGACACCAGCCCAGCGCTGTTAAACCCGGCAGCTATGGACTATAAGCCCAATGCGACACCAACCCAGCGCTGTTACACCGGGCATCTATGCACCATAAACCCAATGGGACACCAGCACAGCGCTGTCCACAGCCCGCAGCTATGGACCATAAGCCCAATGCGACACCAACCCAGCGCTGTTACACCCGGCATCTATGGACCATAAACCCAATGGGACACCAGCCCAGCGCTGTCCACACCCGGCACCTTTGGACCGTAAACCCAACGGGACACCAGCCCAGCGCTGTTACACCCGGCACCTATGGATCATAAACCCAATGTGACACCAGCCCAGCACTGTTACACCCGGCACCAATGGATCATAAACCCAATGTGACACCAGCCCAGCACTGTTACACCTGGCACCTATGGATCATAAACACAATGGGACGCCAGCCCAGCGCTGTCCACGCCCGTCTGTTGCGCTGCTCTGTTTTTCAGTCACTTCAAGTCTAAATCTGTGGAATTCTTTTGTTAAATTAGTTTCCGATCTCCTGTATTTCTCCGGACATCTAGACTACTTTTCTTCTTTGAACTACTTTGGATTACATTACGTTTCTGAACCAGATTGCACTGTAAGACTTAACTGCTGTGTCCCTATCTCTGAAAAGGTAAGAAGATTTTTACCTTTAAGCTTCCGGCTGAACGGTTTTGACTGGTTTTTCAGCTCTCCTGGCTCGTAGGTAGCAGCTCCACTTGTTGTCCTCTGACTCGTTCTACTGGTTTTCATCTTTGCTGGTCACTGGTTTATGGGTTAACTTTTTCTTCACCTCTTTGGTCTACGGTGACCTCTAACTTGCCTCAATTTCACTATCATATTTCTGCATCGCTACGGACTCTCATTCCTACAGCATCACCCTCCATCCTCGAACTCTCTACCCTTCAGATAGTTTCTGGACTTCACTCACCTGCTTTGGACAGCGGTTCCTCGATGCTCCGGCTTGTACTTCCATGGGACCTCTGACTTTGACCCTGGTCTCCCTACTATTGTCCCCAACCTATTCCCTGCTACCAGGAAATATCTATTCCATTAATTATTACATTTAAACAGGCTTATGTAACCTGCCGCTCCAGACCCGAGCAATTCCACTTTTCCCCATATTTTCCTTTTCTCTCTATCCCTCCCTGAAAGCTCTCTCCTGTCGTCATGCCTCCTTTCATCACCCCTCTCTCGGATACACTGCCCTCCCTAATCCCTACCGAATCCTTCATTATTCTTCGACATTCCTACTCTCCTGCCGCCGTCCCAGGCTTCACTCCCTCTTAGATAAGCCCACAGCTTCCCTCTGTGCTTCTCTTGGCATCCTACAAAGGGCCCATAGAGGCACCCGTCGCTGCCGCCTTACGAGCAGCAATCCTAACTGTCCCATCCTACGCTCTCGCCGACCTTCCCGCCCAGCGCGCCCACTAGGGTCAAATCTTGCCAATCTCCTCCCCATCGAATTCATCCCCCCCAGCGTTGACCCTGTGGACACTGGCAGTGGGGCAGCCATCACCGACCCTCTCCGCATCTCCCCACAGAATGTCCGCTCACTTGCGAACAAGGTCCCCTCCATCCAGGAGCTTATCATTGATGACTGAATCGATATCATGGCCCTGACGGAAACTTGGTTGAGGGGTGATGACACTTTACCCTTAAATGAAGCCTCCCCACCTAGCTATACCTTCCATTACTTGCCCTGCTCAGACTGCCGTGGTGGCGGTGTGGCTCTCATCACCAAATCACACCTTGGTCTGTTCCCCTATTCCACCGGCAGTTTCTCCTCCTTTGAGCATCTCGCCTTATTCCACCCCTCCCACCTCTCATTTAAAATTCTTGTTCTATACCGCCCACCCAAGTACCATAAAAATGTTCTTTCTGAGATATCTAAACTGTTCTCCTCCATCAGCCTCTGCACCAAATGACTTCTCAACCTCGGTGACTTCAACCTCCATCTCAGTTCATCATGCTCTCTCTCCTCTGAGTTCACTCGCCTCCTATCCTCCCTTAATCTCCCCCTCCATGTAAACTCCCCAACCCATATTCATGGCCACCCCCTTGGCCTTGCCATCTCTCGTGGCCTCGCTGCTCCCATCGTGTCAATTGCGGATAAGGCTCTCTCTGACCACTTCCTCCTATCGCTCTCCACCCACATCCCCCTTCCACCCACCCCCACCCCCAACCTTACTTCCTTCTGTGTCCACCCCTGGAATAAACTCTCTCCCAACTCTCTTACAACTGCACGAATGAATTCCCAGCTGTCCAGTCTCTGGCCTTCCATTCACTATGACATTTCTGCAGCTACTGATCTGCTCAACCAGACGCTCACCACTATCTTTGATGCCCTAGTCCCTATTAAAACAGTTACCCTCTCTCACCTTTGCCGTTTCACTTGGTACGGCTCTCATCTTCGCTCCCTTAAGTCTAAGGGACACTGACTCGAACGGATATGGTGGACAACTGGTTTAGCCATTCGATGCCAGATCTGGCTGGACCACATATCGGGCCCTGCTCTCGTCTGCCATCATTGCTCATTATTCCAGAATCATTCTGGAATGCAAAGATAAACTCCGGCTCCTATTCTCTGAAGCTAACTGTCTTCTTAAACCCCTCTCCCCTATCTTCTCCAACCTCACCTCCGATAACAAGTGTAATGAGCTCATGGACTTATTTGTCTCTAAGATTGAGACCAACTGTTCAGCTGCCTCTGCCACTTCCCTTCCTTCCCCTAGTCCACTGGACCAAACTTCCTCTAAGGTTCCCCCCTGCCCTAGCCCTGAACTCACATCTTTCTCCAGTTTCTCTCCGATCTCCCCTCCTGACCTCTCTGCGCTCATCTTGTCCATGAGACCCACCTCCTGCTCCCTCGACCCTATTCCCACCAAACTGCTGACCACCCAACTTCCTTTTCTGGCTCCCATGTTAGCTGATATTGTTAACGGTTCTCTCTCCTCAGGTACTGTCCCCCTCTCCCTCAACTCTGCCGCCATCACCCCTCTCCTCAAAAAATCAAACCTTAATCCCACCGTCCTTGCAATCTACCGCCCATCTCCATCCTCCCTTTCCTGTCCAAAATCCTTGAACGTGTTGTTGCCTCCCAAATCCGTGCACATATTGACGTAAGAAAACTACTAGGCACTTGATCTAAGCGTTAAACAAAGCTTTAATCAACTGTTTTTCAACATGGAGATCTAGTTGTGTCCTTCACTAGTTCCTGTCAAAGAATGTCCTGAGCATGCTGGGCCCATGCCCGAGTATTTATACTCTCCCTGGACAGCGCCATCAGCAGGCCGCCCAGTATTATTTCATAAGTCATTTCCACATGAATGACAAGATTCATGTCACATATTTCCCGCTGTTCCATGTTTGAACAATCAGGATCTCTCCAATCAGGTTTCCGCCCTTGCCACAGTACCGAAACGGTTCTCATCAAAGTCACAAATAACATCCATTGTGACTGTGACAAAGGTAAACTATCTCTCCTCGTCCTTCTTGACTTGTCTGCAGCCTTTGACACGGTTGACACTCCATCCTTCTCCAACGCCTCCCCACCATCGTCCAGCTGGGTGGGACTGCACTCGCCTGGTCCCATACTTATCTATCTAATCGTAACCAAAGAATCACCTGCAACGGCTTCTCTTCCCGCTCCCGCATTGTTACCTCTGGTGTCCCCCAAGGATCTATCCTTGGCCCCCTCCTATTTCTCATCTACATGTTGCCCCTTGGCGACATCATCCGAAAACACAGCGTCAATTTCCACATGTATGCTGACGAGACCCAGCTCTATCTCACTACTTCTTCTCTCGACCCCTTCACCGTGTCTAAATTGTCAGAGTGCTTGACCGACATCAAGTTCTGGATGAGCAGAAATGTTCTCCAATTAAATATTGGGAAGACCGAAGCCATTGTTTTCGGTCCCCGCCACCAAATTCGTTCCCTAGCCATTGACTTCACCCCTCTCCCTAACATCTGTCTGAGGCTGAACCACACTGTTCACAACCTTGGTGTCATACTTGACCCTGAAATAAACTTCCGACCACATATCCGCAGCAATACAAAGACTGCCTATTTCCACCTCCATAACATCGCCCGTCTCTGCCCTTGCCTCAGCTCATCCGCTGCTGAAACCCTCATCCATGCCTTTATTATTTCTAGACTTCAGTATTCCAATGCACTCCTGGCTGGCCTCCCACATTCCACCCCACGTAAACTTGAGGTCATCCAAAACTCGGCTGCAAGTGTCCTAACTCGCACCAAGTCCCGTTCACCCATCCCCCCTGTGCTCGCTGAACTACGTTGGCTCCCGGTTAAGCAGCGACTCGATTACAAAGCTCTCATCCTTGTTTTCAAATCCCTCCAGGGCCTTGCCCCTTCCTATCTTTGTAATCTCCTTCAGCTCCACAACCCCCCGAGATATCTGCGCTCCTCTAATTCTGTCCTCTTGAGGATCCCTGATAATAATCCCTCAACCTTTGGTGGCCGTGCCTTCTGTTGCCTAGGCCCGAAGCTCTGGAATTCCCTCCCTAAACCACTCCACCTCACTACCTCTCTTTCCTCCTTTAAGACGCTCATTTAAACCTACCTCTCTGACCAAGCTTTGATCACCTGCCCTAATTTATCCTTATGTGGATCAGTGTCAAAAATGTTGTCTTAAAATACTCCTGTGCAGCGCCTTGGGACGTTTTACTACGTTAAAGGCGCTATATAAATACAAGTTGTTGTTGTTGGTACCGATGGACTCTGGGAGTGAGATGAAACGGAGACCCACAGGTTATATTTCGGCTGTTATAGGTTTAGTGGGTAGATTTTAAAGTCGGGATCCGAATCTCCGGCTTATTTAAACCGTGAGTGGCAGCTTATGGAGCGAGACTCTAACCCTGAAAACCTGCAATATTCCCGGGACAGCTGGGGCGTTATAACAGCGGGTAGACTTGACCTCTGAACGAAGACAAATTTACGCCGATCTCCGCCCGCTGGAGCAGCGCTGGGAATTCCCGAGCAGGTGGGCGGCTCCTGTGTCTGGCCAGTATTACTGTAACGTCATAAAAACTGTGACTGGTGGGACGTCGTCTCCCACCTATATTCCCATCAGTTCTGACCCCGGTTCATTGTCAACCTGCAAGAATCCGGCGGATCGGTTTTAAAGAAGGTGGAAGTGGGGCCCTCAAGACTGTAAAATGCCGGTTTACTTATAGTAGCCGTCCACTGTGGAGCGAGTGGCCACTCTGAAAGAAGGGCCATTCTAAGCTGGAAACACCTTACTGGAGCCCAGCCTGCTGGATCTGGTCTCCGGCACCTGGACAACCTCGGTGTCCCCCTCTCCCACACAGTCTGTACTCCAGCTACACCACTCCCGTCCCGTGGTGCCCACACCAGCTACCTCACCACCTGCCAGTGACCCAGACCCCACCACGCTAGCCAACTCCCGTCGCGGGTTCTCTCTCACTCCCACGCCAGCTACACTGTTCCCATACCGGTGTGCACTCTATTCCACCCTACCTACCCCGCTCTGATCCTAGTGACCTCCTCCCAACCCAGCTACCACGCCCCCTTCACGGGGTCCCCCCTCCCACCCCATCTATCCCGCTCCCGTCCGAGAGTCACCCTCCCTCATCCTACCTTCCTCGCTCCCGTCCCGGTGTCCCCCCTCCGACTCCAGCTACCCCGCTCCCGTCCCGGGGTCTCCTCTGTCCAACCCCAGTCCACACCCCAGCTACCCTGCTCTTATCCGAGGGTCCACTCTATTCCACCCCAATCCGCAACCCAGTTAACCCGCTCCCGTCCCGGGATGTCTCTCTCCAAATCCAACTATCTGGCTCCCATTCAGAGATGCTCGCTCTCTCACCCCAGTAAAGCAGGAAGTGGTAAGAGGAAAGAAGGATTTGTAGAAACTATAACTAATTCTAAAATGCTGATCTGTACTTACAGCAATGACGTTTGTAAACTCATTTACAGAGTATTAGAAGGGGAGTATTTGCAGATTCGAAACGAAAACCAACATCACATCACGATCTGACAGAATCAACCGATTCACCAGACTTCATTATCATCGGACTTTGAATGTGGAAGGAGGAATTATTTTCGATTGAGTCTGTGGGCAAAGATTTCAAATATCTGTCTGACTGGAAAAGCACAGAAACAGACACACCCGAGAGAGAGTGTTCCACCCCAGCTACACCACTCCCGTCTGGTGCCCCTCCTGCCCCAGCTACCCCGCTCCCATTCCCGGGGATCCCTCTCTCCCATCCCAGCTACACCGCTCCCGTCCCGGTGCCCCCTCCCAACCCAGCTACCCCGCTCCCATTGCCGGGGATCCCTCCCACCCCAGATACCCCATAAAAAGCATCGGGCCATTCACATTGAACAACATCGATGTACCAGATGTAGATCGACATTATACACCGAGACACAAGCACAACTAGAAATAACCCAAAGTAAGATTTTACAGGTTGGATGAGTATGCGTTTTGTTAAATGTTACCCGTCTATCTCCGATGAAATGATGGATGAGAAGTCAAGAGCACGCATGGTCTCCAGGTGTAATAAGGGCAGAGAGTCGAGTATATGGTTCACAGCTCAAAAAGTAATTAAATCCCTATTTATAAGTCACACATTCTATCCTAACTCTAATATAAAACACTTCTCGATCGTTTATGGATTCAGTGTTAAGTGTTTTCTACTTTAAAATGAGCATAGGCCGGGGTATAATTGAACCAAAGCATTCAGGCACCGAATTCAGTGAACCTAATTCAGGTCTCATTTTAAATTAATATATTCTGTATTGGTACCGTATAATACTTTGATTTGTCCTTATTATTTACAAATAAATAGCTAAACTGACAGCAATTTCAGAAGCAGTAGTGTAGCACTGTTTGGAGCACAAGAATTTTCTGCACAGAAGAGCTGGGAGATAGAAAACAGGCGCGACAGCGCCTGGAATGGTGGAAGGGTGTAATTACAAGTGACAGATGTACACGAGTAGCTTCTATTATAATATGGGGTCTTATGATGGAAAAGGTTAATAGAAAAGTGTAATGAAGAATTGACAACATTAAGGAAGCTTTCTTTTATAGCTGGGATGCGTAAGCAGATGAAAGATTTAAAAGTAAATAAAATATGTTAAAAAGGCATGTCCTTGCGATTTAAAAGCAATGTAACAGAATGGTGAAACAGACTAGAACGGTGAACTGAACGACTTTTACTCCTCGTGTTGCATTCTTCTATAAATGTAGCCAATACCTACTGCAGTGTCCACCGGCAGAAGCCAACATTGATCTATAAATGTAATCACTGCAATGTTTGCAATGTTAGAGGGCTGCATCGCTCCACCAGTTGAACTCATGTAATACACGCAGTGCAATGATCAGGGGGATGGTTCCTGTAAACGAGAACATAGGTCTTTTTCTGCGGCATTTTATGGGCGCAGGTCGTGTAGATGGAGCGCCATCAACATAAGAACGAATAAAGCACAGTCACATTTTTTTCCAATGGAAAGCTTATATGCTTGTTTTGTTTTATTAAAGTTTCATAATTTTCGTAAAACTTTCAGTGGAATACTGCTCATTTTGTAACAATTTGCTTGCATCAAGTGTAAAGTGTTGCAAATAGCTTTAAAATAACACTGAATTAATAAGTCGTTCAGGGAATTCTTTACAATTTCTGTTTAGTATTTTAGGTGCCAGGTGGACAGTTTTCATTTCTTCTCCTTCTTCTACATAAATTTAACAAATAGAGTGTTGGGAAATTTCACCACAGTCTTCAACTCCTCTCTGAATTTAGTCTGGGTCACGGCATAAATACAATTGTTTGTGCAAGAACTCAACAGTTGAAGCATGAATCCAATTTCTTGTAGGATATGGGACGTGCTAATGGTCGCGTCATTAAACATTGCCATTATGCGCAAGTATATGTAATTCACCAAAAACATCACCCATAAGAGGATAAAATTCCCGGATATAGCAAACAGCAAACTAATGGATTTCCTTCGCTTCTCCATCTCTGGGTCACTGGGACTCTCCCCACTGCTGTGGGCCCGGAGTCTCCTGCGGACTCTGCTGGCCACTATAATGTGTCTGACGGTTAAAGCATTGAGCAGCAAAATCAAAACAAATGGAATAAATGGGGTTAAAATGTAATTAAGGTTTTCTATTGCTCCCCACACGCGTGAAAACAAAAAACTGTCTGTTACATAACAAAACCAGGGAATGTTAAAAAGTAAATATTGACTTGTGTACATAAAGTACCAGAAAGTCTTCTTTACACAGAACAGCACACTCACTGTTCCTAGAACCACAGCCGCCGTTTTCTCGGTGCAATAATTTGTTTTCGGCTTCTGGCAACAAATGGCCACAAATCGATCAAAGGTGAAAGTGACTGTGAACCAGACAGAACAGTCTGTGACTGCGTACAGCAGGACGGCGTGGATATTACACACTTCAATGTTCCGTACAAAGAGGAATTGTGCAGCGTGAGCGACTGGAATCTGTCTTAGTATCACGTCAATGATAATGACCAGTAGATCCGCCGCTGCCATGGACACCAGGTAACGGGTGACACATTTGGAGAGACCGCACCTTCCTCGGGACAGGATCACAATCGTCACCAAGTTCACTGTGAGGAAGGTTACAAAACAGAAATTATACATCAGGCTCCAACAGAAGCAGCAACCCGGTGGAGTTCGATCTGAAATTAGAAGCTGTGCTACTACATCCATTTATAAAGACTGATTTTTGATGGAGACTAACTTTCTGATGGAGGCAGTGTTTACAGTAAAAGCAGCAACAAGTTGTCAAAGAAATAACTGAACAGGATAAAACTAAACACAACAAATAACAGGGTCTGCAGCAGACTATCAGAAAAAACATTCCTGTGATGGGAGATTACAGATGGATTTTGTAGAAAGCAACACCTTGTTGTAGCTGGAGGAAAACATCTCCAGCTGTTCCCAGGTTCGGACGGAAGCCTGTACGGAATTGGCCGTTCGTTACTACAGGTGTCACAGTGCTGTCGGATCGGGAGGGGCAGGGATGTTCCTTCCTATTCTGGTCACCAACACCTACTGGAAGGTGCACAGGTGTGGCAGTGAGATGAGAACAGCTTTCGCGGGGTTCTGATACCTACTATGGACTCTGTCTAGGTTCTCTCGATGAAGGCGTTTGTACCCTCGTAGCCCGTGGTCCTAAAGATCAGCGCTTTCAGAAAAGGGGAGAGAAAAGAGGGAGGTAAAATAAAAAAATACACGCACGCACAGTAGATGGGAAGACATTACATTATCAGAGAGTTCCAGGGACACTAGAATGTGGAGATGAACAAGGAGCGAGATGAATGAGGCGGTCTCCTCCAGCGGGACTGCGGGTAAGCAGTGGCAGAATGAAACGGAGCGGAGCATGTGCAGGTCTCAGGTGACGATGTTAGGCCTGCGCTTGGAATAGAGGAAGTGGAGGGAGAAGAAAGGAAATATATTAAATATAAATCAGTATTACAAATAATTGTATTAAAAACTCAGTCATTGGATTCATTCCGAGTCAGTTCGGCTCGTGCTGAGTGAGAAGCTCACGGGTTCAAGCCCCACTCCTGGACTTGAGCGGGTTAACACTCCAGTTAAATACTGATCAGAGGCGCCCTCCTTCCGGGGAGAGTGTGACCAGAGATCGCCTCGACCCGCTCTTCTCATTCATGGGATGTTAAAGTTGGGACTATTTCAAGAAGAACATGGAGCTCTCGGTGTCATTGCCAACATTCCCGCACCAGACAACATCAACCAAACTATTTACCAGCTGCTGTGTGAAAAATTGCGGCTGATTTTGCTCCAAGTTCTCTCTACTTCATGGGTGTAAATGTGAAACACGTATTACTTTTCGCTCAGATAGGATAAAACGCTGTCTAAATCTTATGTTTCATTTTAATTTAAAATGAGTACTTTCAGTTCATATATATTTTGCAATTAATTTTACAGCAGATTACCCAATACTTTACCAATATGCTTTCTTAGAGTGAATTACAACCAAACAATTAATCGCTTATTAATGTCAATTGACCGGGTTTCCAATTGATGATAGAAAGGATATAGGCGATTATCCAAAGTCAGGTTGCGCCTCACTGAGAGACTCCCTGAACTGGTCAAGGCCCGCATGGCTTTACACTGAGTGTCAGAGTAATGATTATTATTTAGTTTGTGGAAATACGATTCGTTGACTATATTACTGGAACAAACATTACACTTGTAATCCTGTCTTAAACATCCTCAACCAATGGGAGGAGAGCAGAGTGGGCGATGGTGGAAAGTCAGAAAGTGAAGTGGAGCTGGCGGATTTTCTCAAACGTTTCTGTGTATTTCTGGACTCTCTGTCAGATCGCTACTGCTCTACCTATTGAACTGTACGCAGAATACGGAATATAAAATCTTCCTGAAAACACATTTCTGATCTAATGGAAATGCACAGTTCCGGCATGGGACAAAGACTAACATTCCTGGTGTTAAAGGATCCAAGTAAAGTAAACTCTCAAACATTGTTAAAGAGATGGCAGGAGTGAGGCCGCAGTGTCCATTAAACTCAGACCAGTGACTGGGCGACTGTGTCACAAACACATAGGCCCATTCTACTCAATCTCTCCTCAGAGTACAATCCCTACATCCCAACAGTCAGTCTAGTGAACCTTCCTTGCACTCGCTCTAAGGCAAGTATATCCTTCCTTAGGTAAGGAGGCCAAAACCGTAAACAGTACTCCAGGTTTGATCTCACCAAGGCTCTATATAATTGCAGTAAGACTTATTTACTCTTTTGCTCCAATCTCTTTGTAATAAAGTTTAACATATCATTTGCTTTCCTCATTGCTTGCTGTATCTGCCCGTTAATTTTCAGTGATTCCTGTCCGTGAACACACATGTCCCTCTAAATACCAACATTTCCCAGTCTCTCTCCTTTTTAAAATATATTCTGCTCTTCTATTTGTCCCACCAAAGTGGATAACTTCACATTTCTCCACGTTATATTCCATCTGCCACCTTCTTTCCCACACATCTAACCTGCCTATATCCCTTTGCAGCCTGTTCACATCCTCCTCACAGCTAACTTTCCCACCTAGCTTTGTATCGTCAGCAAACTAAAATACATTATACTCCGTCCACTCATCGAATTTATTGAAATAGATTGTAAATAGCTGAGGCCCAAGCACTGATCCTTGCGGTACCCCACTAGTTACAGCCTACCAACCCGAAAATGACCAATTTATTTCTACTCTCTTGTTTTCTGTCCGTTAACCAATCCTCAATCAATGCTAATATGTGACCACAAATCCCACGAGCTCTAATGTAGTGTAATAACCTCTTGTGTGGCATCTTATCGAATGCTTTTTGAAAATTCAAATACACCACATCTGCTGTTTCCACTTCATCTACCGTGCTAGTTACAAACTCAATGATTTGTCAAACACGATTTCCCTTTCGTAAGTCCGTGTTGAATGCCCTATCATATTATGATTTTTCTAAGTGCCGTGTCACCACGTCCTTAATAATAGATTCCAGCATTTTCCCCTATACTGATGTCAGGCGAACTGGCCGATAGTTCCCTGAATTCTCTCTCCCTCGTTTCTTCAATAGCAGGGTTAGATTTTCTAGTTCCAATTCACAAGTACCATTCTAAAATCTAGGGAATTCTGGAAGTGCAAATACAATGCCTCCACTACCTCTGTAGGCAACTCTTTCAAAACCCGAGGATGTAAGCCATCAGGTCCAGGGGATGTCGGCTTAAGTCCCATTAATTTATCCAGTACAATATGTTTACTATTACTAATTTCTTTGAGTTTCAAACTCTAAACAGATCATTGGTCCCCATTGTTTCCAGAAAGTTTTTTGTGTCTTCTACCATGAAGACAGATGCACAGAATGAGTTAAATGCCTCTGCCATTTCCTTATTCACCATTATAATTTCTCCTGTCTCTGACTCTAAGGGACCCACGGTTACTTCGGCTAATCACTTCTTTTCTCCATACTTATAGAGACTTTTACTGTCTGTTTTTATGTCTCTCGCTAGTTTACTCTCGTATTCTATTTTCACTTTCTTTATCAATTTCTTGCTCATCCTTTGCTGCATTCTAAAATCCTCCCAATCCTCAGGCTTACTACTCCTTTTGGCAACCTTCCCTTAATCTAATACTATGTTTAACTTCTCTTGTTAACCACGGTGAACCATTTTTCCCGTGGAGTTTTTCTTCCTTAAGGAAATTTATATTCGTTGTGAATTGTGAATTATTTTTTTAACTGTTTGCCCTTATCTACCGACATATCTTTTAATCTAATTTTCCAATCTACCTTCGCCAACTCGCCCCTCATACCTACGTAGTTTGTTTTGTACAGGTTTAAGACCCTAGTTTCCGACTTAACTAAATCACTGTCAACCGCAATATAAAATTCTAGCATATTATGATCAATCTTCCACAGATGCTCCTTTACTACAAGTTTATTAATTAATCCTGTCTCAGTGCATGATACTAGATTCAAAATAGTCTGTTCCCTAGTTGGTTCCTTGACATACTAATCCAGAAATCTATCTTGACTGCATTCAATGAACTCGTCATCCACATTTTTAATGGTAATTTGGATTTCCCCGTTTGTGCACCGATTCAATCCCCCATGATTACTTTATTACACTTGCTACATGCTCCTCTAATCGAATTTATACTCTGCTCTACACAACAACTAATGGTAGTGGGCCTATACGATATTACCCCCAGTGCTTTCTACCCCTTGTACCTTGAAGATTTTCTTACTGCATTTCAATTTATCTATACCTGAATCCACCGACACCCAGCCCACCACAGAACAGGTGCCAGTTCCCAATGAAACAAAACCCCTGCCTCCCACACTATTCCATCAGCCACACAGTCAACATTCTAATTAGTTTGACCGTCTGCCAATTTGCTCGTGGCTCAGGTCACAATCCAGAGATTATTACCGGTGAAGATCTGCATTTTATTTTGGACCCTAGCTCCTCAAACTCTGTCAGCAAAAACTCATTCCTAGTTCTACCTAAGTCGCTGGTTCCTACGTGGACCACGACAACTGGATCATTGCCCTCCCACTCCATGTTTTTCTCCAGCCGCGAGGAGATGTCCTCAACCATGGAACCGGGCAGGAAACACAGCGTTCTGGAGTCCCGGACTTTTTTTGTTCATGCAAGGGATGTGGGCGTCGCTAGCAAAGGCCAGCATTTATTTCCCATCTCTAATTGCGCTTGAGTCGGTGGACGTGAGGCGCCTTCTTGATCCGCTGCAGTCGTTGTGGTGAAGGTACTCCCACAGTGCTGTTCGGGAGGGATTTCCAGAATTTTCACACAGCGACAATGAAGGAATGGCGATATACATCCAAGTCAGGATGGTGTGTGAATTGGAGGTGAACTTGGAGGTGGTGGTGTTCCCATGCATCTGCTGTCCTTGTCCTTCTAGGCGGAAGACTTTGCGGGTTTTGGAGATGCTGAGGAAAGAAGACTTGGCAAGTTGCTGCAGTACATCTTGTAGATGGTACACACTGCAGCCACGGTGCATCAGTGGTGGAGAGAGTGAATGTTTAATGTGGTTGATGGGGTGCCAATCAAGCCGGTTGCTTTGTCTTGGAAGGTGTCGAGCTTCTTGAGTGTTGTTGGAGCTGCACTCATCTAGGCAAATAGATATTATTCCATCACACTGCTGACTTGTGCCTTGTAGATGGTGGAAAGCCTTTGGGGAGTCAGGAGGAGAGACACTCGCCGCAGAATACCTAGCCTCTGACCGACTCTTAAGCCACAGTATTTATGTGGCTAGCCCAGTTAAGTTTCTTGTCAATGGTGACTCAATGATGTTGATGGTGGGGGATACAGCGATGGTAATGCCGTTGAATGCCAAGGTGCGATGGTTAGACTCCCGCTCGTTGGAGATAGTCACACTCAAGAAGCTCGACACCATCCAGGACAAAGCAGCCCATTTGGTTGGCACCCCATCCACCACCTTAAACATTCACTCCCTCCACCACCGGCGTACCGTGGTTGCAGTGTGTACCATCTGCAAGATGCACTGCAGCAACATGCCAAGGCTTATTCGACAACACGTGCCAAACTCGCGACCTCTACCACCTAGAAGGACAAGGGCAGGAGGTGCATGGGAACACCACCAACTCGAAGTCCCACTCCAAGTCGAACACCATCCTGACTTGGAAATATATCGCCGGTCCTTCATCGTCGCTGGGTCAAAATCCTGGAACTCACTCCATAACTGCACTGTGGAAGTACCTTCACCACACGAACCACAGAGGTTCCAGATGGCAGCTCACCACCACCTTCTCAACGGCAATTAGGGATGGGCAATAAACGCTGGCCTTGCCAGCGACCCCCAGATCCTATCAATGAATAAGTTTTTTAAAAAACTCGTGAAGGGCTTGGCTCTATGTTTAAGGCTATTTCCCCTATTCCCAGATTTACTAAACAGCGGAAATCTACCTTATCAGTTCCACTTAATATCTTGAAATTTTCGATCAAGTTACCCCTTAATCTTCTAAATTCTCTCCTTGTAATGTAACTGTTGGATTCCATGTATCGTTCCATTAAATCCACGCTACACTCCCTCCTAAGGTGTGGTGCCCAGAACTGAAAGTAGGTTTACCGGCTAACAGCAAAGCCTAGTTTAAAGAGTTAATCTTATGCCTCATGCCTTCGAAAGCAGCCTCACTTATTTTTAAAATCTTGGTTAGTGTGTGATGTTTCCTCTGCTCGAACATAATGTCAAACGCCATCATATAATGGTTACCATATGATTAGCCAGCTGTTTCATTGCAGTTAGACTATTATTTAATTCTGGCTCGTTCATCATTACTATGTGTATTATCAATTCCATGTATCCTTCCTGACCATTGTATTATCAGTTCCATGTATCCTTCCTGACCATTGTATTATCAGTTCCGTGTATTCTTCCTGACCATTGTATTATCAGTTCCATGCATCCTTACTGACCATTGTATTATCAGTCCCCGTGTAACCATGCTGACCATTGTATTATCAGTCTCCGTGTATCCTTACAGACCATTGCATTATCAGTCCCGGTGTATCCTTACTGACCATTGTATCATAAGCCTCGTGTTTCCTCACTGACCATTGTATTATCAGTTCCCATGTATCCTTACTGTCCATTGTACCAACACTCCCCATGTATCCTTACTGACCATTGTATTATCAGTTCCCATGTATCCTTAGTGTCCATTGTACCAACAGTCCCCATGTTTCCTCACTGACCGTTGTATTATCAATCCCCATGTATCCTTACTGACCATTGCATTAGCAGCACCCATCTATCCTTACTGACCATTGTATTATCAGTCCCCATGTATCCTTACTAACTATTGTATTATCAGCACTCATGTATCCTTACTAATCATTGTATTATCAGTCCCCATGTATCCTTACTGACCATTGAATTATCAGTCCCCATGTATCCTTACTGATCATTGTATTATCAGTCCCCATGTATCCTTACTGACCATTGTATTATCAGTCCTGTGTATCATTACTGACCATTTTATTATCAGTCCCCATGTATCCTTACTGATCATTGTATTACCAGTCCACATGTATCCTTGTTGACCATTGTATTATCAGTCCCCCGTGTATCCTTACTGACCATTGCATTATCAGTCCTGTGTATCCGTACTGACCATTGTATTCTCAGTCCCGTGTATCATTACTGATCGTTAAATTATCTGCCCACTTGTATCTATACTGAATATTTCAATATCAGAAGCCATTAATCTTTACTGACCACTATATAATCTGCACAGGTAAACTGACCGCAGCATTAAGAGATCCATGTTTTCTTAATGACCATTTCAATATTAGACTCCATGTATCCTTTCTCACAATTGTATTATCAGTCCACATGTATCCTTAATGACCATTGTATTATCAGTCCCATGTATCCTTACTGACCATTGTATTATCTGTCCCCGTTTATCCTTAAAGACCACTGTATTATCAGTCCCCATGTATCCTTACTGAACATGGTATTATCAGTCCCCATCTATCCTTACTGACCATTGCATTATCAGTCCCCATGTATCTTTACTGAACATGGTATTATCAGTCCCCATCTATCCTTACTGACCATTGCATTATCAGTCCCCATGTATCTTTACTGAACATGGTATTATCAGTCCCCATCTATCCTTACTGACCATTGTATTAACTGTCCCCATGTATCCTTACTGACCATAGCATTATCAGTCCCCATGTATCTTTACTGAACATGGTATTATCAGTCCCCATCTATCCTTACTGACCATTGCATTATCAGTCCCCATGTATCTTTACTGAACATGGTATTATCAGTCCCCATGTATCCTTACTGACCATTGCATTATCAGTCCCCATGTATCTGTACTGACCATTGTATTATCGCTCCCCATTTATTCTTACTGACCATTCTATTATCAGTCCCCGTGTATCCTTACTGACGATTGTATTATCAGCCCTCATCTATCCTGACTGACCATTGCATTATCAGTCCCCATGTATCCTTACTAACTATTGTATTACCAGCACTCATGTATCCTTACTAAGCATTGTATTATCAGTCCCCATGTATCCTTACTGGCCACTGTATTATCAGGCCCCATGTATCCTTACTGACAATTGTATTATCAGCCCCCATGTATCCTGACTGACCATTGTATTATCAGCCCCCATGTATCCTTACTGATCATTGTATTATCAGTCCCCATGTATCCTCACTGATAATTGCATTATCAGACCCCATGTATCCTTACTGACCATTGTATTGTCAGCCCCCATGTATCCTTACTGACTATTGTATTATCAGCCCCCATGTATCCTTACTGAATATTGTATTATCAGTCCCCAAGTATCCTTACTGATCATTGTATTATCAGTCCCCATTGATCTTTAATGACCATTACATTATCTGTCACCATGTACCCTTACTGACCATGCATTAAGTAAATGAAGCTGCTCACTTCACATTCATGCTGTGAGATTGCGGGATTCACTATTTTTATTTTTAACAATAGTGTTTAAAACATGGTTTTGGTTTTGGATGAATTCACTTGGTGTGAATGCCACGTTGCTTTTAATATATTGTGCAATAGAAAGTGATGGAGTGAAATGATTATGTCACCTTGTTTGTTCAGTGACTGTAATTAATGTCAGTCAGTGGTAGTTTAATGGTCTCACTGGAGAGTTCCCTCAGGCTATAAATAGGGACAGTTTTCAGTGTGTCCATCAGTGTTTGACTGAGTGTGGTCTCCGATACAAACAGCGACCATTGGATCTCACAGAAAATGAGATACATATTCTGGGAGATTCCACCTGAAGTCCGGATCTTGTGGGCATTTTATGATGTACAAAGGATTTATTATCCGCTCCTCGCTGCTGTTGGCGTTCCTGGTGAGTCATTATTTCAGCAATTATTTCTCTAAACAATGTTTTACTGTATTTACTGTCCTTGACCTTCAGACCTGGTTATTAAATGTATTCAATTTAATCCTCTTGTTCTGTGTCTGGCAATGCACCGTGTTTCTGTCAAGTAATATTTGATCAATTGCTGATTCACTGCTCCCAGTTCAAGGAAGTGTTTGTACTTTTCACGACTTGCGTCCACTGATATTCTATTACAGGATATGACATTTATTTGATTTTTTTTCACAAGAAATGTAAATGAACAATTCTCTTTATTCAACAGCTTGCAGTCTGCTCTCTGCACTGAACCCTGCTGTCGGATCAGACATATGCGTTCAGGGGTAACAGGAGTTTTAAGGTCCGCTGGATATAGTTAATGGCACTGATCTGTGGAACCCAGCGCTGACAGATAGATCACAAATACACTGAAATATGGGACAATATCCACTAATGATTCAGCTCCAGGCAGCTGTCTTACTTTCCACCGTCTCCCAATCTGTCTCACGATCACTGATTCCAGATGGTCAGGACAGGATTAAACTGTAATATATGTTCCAGTAAAATTTCTATTCAGTTGTGTTTGAACTGATTTATTTCCATTGTTCAGCCACAGTTCAGGAGATCTCGGTGAGGTCCGCACGGACTGTCCAACATCTTCTGTTGGTGGGAATTATTCCAGCCGATTGAAAACGATGGACCGAGTAGTGAAATCTTTAGAAATTTCCAGTCTGATAATCCCTTTAGCAATTGGTGATAATTCAGTTCTCACAGCAGGTGAAAGACAGCAGGTTAACACGGCTCCAGCTGTGTGCAGACACTTTCTGAATGCCTACCGTGACATCTTACATAGAATTACATAGGATATACGGCATAGTAACAGGACCATTCGGCCCAAACAGTCCTTGCCGGCTTTTATGTTCCACTCGCACCTCCTCCTGTCTTTCCTCATCTAAAACTATCAGCATAACCCTCTATTCCCTTCTCCCTCATATGTTTGTCCAGCCTCCCCTTAAATGCACCGATACTATTCGCTTCAACCACTCCCTGTGGGAGCGAGTTCCACATTCTCACCCCTCTCTGGGTAAAGAAGTTTCTCCTGAATTTCATATTGGATTTCTTGGTGACTATCTTATATTCAAGGCCTCTAGTTATGCTCTTCCCCACAAGTAGAAACATCCTCTCTGTAGCTACTCTATCACAATTGTTCATAGTTTTAACTAGCTGTATTAGACAAGAGAAAGCAGACCCAGTCTGTCCATCCTTTCCTGCCATGTATACCCTCTCATTTCTGGTATCATCCTTGTAAATCTTCACTGCACCCTCTCCTTTTTATAATATGGCGACCAGAACTGTGCGCAGTACACTAAGTGTGGTCTAACCAAGGTTCGATACGGGTTCAGCATAACTACTCTACTTTTTAATTCTATCCCATTAGAAATAAACCCTAGTGCTTGGCTTGATTTTTTTATGGCACTGCTCACCTGTGTCGCAACTTCCAGTGATTTGTGTATTTGTACACCGATGTCGCTTTATTCCTCTACCCTACCGAGGCACGTACACTCCAAGTGATAAGTGACCTCCCTATTCTTCCTACTAAAATGTAATACCTCGCATTTATCTGTGTTGAACTTCATTTGCCAATTATATGCCCATTCTGCCAGTTTATTAATGACCTCCAGTAATTTGTTGCAGTCCACTTCAGTATTGACTATCTCCCTCAATTTGGGGTCATCCGCAAATTTAGAAATTGAATCCAAAGTCTAAATCGTTAATTTAAATTCTGAATAGCAGTGGTACCAGCATTGATCCTTGAGGAACACCACGACCCACCTCCTGTCACTGTGAATAGCTCCCCTTTACTCCTACTCTCTGTTTTCTGTCTTGAAGCCAGCTAACACTCCATTCTGCCACTTGTCCCCAGACCCTGCATTCTCTGACCTTATTCATCAGTCTATTATGGGGTACTTTATCGAAGGCCTTTTAGAAATCTAGATAAATTACATCAATTGCATTACCATTGTCTACTCTCTCTGTTATCTCTTCAAAAATTTCAATAACACTGTTCAAGACTTTCCCTTTTGAAATCCATGCTGACTATTCATCATTCTATTTTTGGTTTGTAGATGTTCTTATATTTTCTCCTTTAGTAGGAATTCCATTGTTTTTCCTACCACTGATGTTAAGCTGACTGGTCTATAATTTCCTGGACATGTTCTATCCTCCTTCTTAAATGTCGGTATTATGTTAGCTATCCGCCAGTCCACTGGCACTACACCTTTTTCTAACGAATTATTAAATATGCGTATTTATTCCTCTGCTATCTCTTCCCTAGATTCTTTTAAAATGCCTAGATGCAGTCTATCTGGACATGGGGTTTTAACCTCTTTAAGTTTGATTAGTTTATTTAATATAGCCCCTTTGTTAATTTAAATGCATTTATCTCGTTACTAATCTCATCATCCAATGTCATGTCCACCTGTTCTATCTCCCTGGTAAATACCGAAGCAAAATAATGATTTAACTTGCTGCTATCTCTCTATCGCTACCTGAGGTATTGTCCTGACTATCCCTTAATGGCCATATTTCCATCACAACAGTCCTTTTTATTGATATCCCTGTAAAATATTCTACTATTTTGTTTTATGTTCCTTGATAATTTAATGTCACAGTTCATCTTTGCCTTCCTAATTGTTTTTTTTTCCAATTCTCTCCTAATCTTTTCATATTCTCCCTTATCATGCACTCCACTGCTGTCTATGTACTTAATGTACGCCCCTTTCCTTACGCCTCCCTGGCCACCGACTCCTTTCCCCTTCCTGTCCACAGACTCCATTCGCCTCCCCGTCACAGACTCCCTTCCACTCCGTGACCACTGACTCCAGTATCTTCCCTGGCCACAGACTCCCTTCCCCCACAGACTCCATTGCCCTCCCTGGACACAGACTCCAATCCCCTCCCTGACCACTGACTCCATTCTCCTCCCTGGACACAGATTCCAATCCCGTCCCTGAACACTGACTCCATTCTCCTCCCTGGCCACAGACTCCATTCCCCTCCCTGGACACAGAATCCCTTCTCTTCCCTGGACACAGACACTCTTCCCCTCCCTGGCCATAGACTCCCTGCCCTTCCCTGTCCACAGACTCCATTCCCCTCCCTGGCCACAGACTCCATTCGCCTCCCTGGACAAAGACGCCATTCCACTTCCTGGATACAGACGCCATTCCCTTCCCTGGACACAGTCTCCATTCCCCTTCCTGGATACTGTCTCAGGCAATTCGGAACCGCCGTTTATAATTCTACCCCCAATTAATTCCTTTGTACAAAGTGTTCTTGTGATGTGGGTGAACAGTACTTACTGCAGCCACAATGCTGGACGGGGTGGATATTGAGTCTCGTGGCACACGGACACCGCTCAAACAAACTCTTCTGTCCTGGTTGCTGTTGAACATCTTGTGTGTGGTTGTGGATCCAATAACCACGTGAGTGTGATTATTACATCACATTTCTGACCTGAGGCTTCTGGGTGTTTGATAGGCTTCGGGGATCAAGCTGTAAGATCGTGAGATCTGTAAGATTCGTAATTTATATGTAAATTGTCCGTGACTATAACAAACCACTCCTGGTACAGGTATAATGTGTATAAGTATAACAGATTTATTAAGCACATTACATCTAGTACAAAGAAGTAATACTTAACAAGATGATCATCACAATCCGTTCCTCGAAACCCCAGTTGCGTGCCCACCAGGTGCATGTGACGCTGTCTCTTTTCTCAGTCTTGCTGTGTTCTGTTGACTGAAGTTTTCTCTTCCTCTGGTTTCGCGATGCCTCTAGTGTTCAATAACTGTCCATTTATAACTCTTTCTCCCCTCAAAATACTTGGCAACTTGCAGCTGCTTTGGCTATCTCACCATTCTTGTTGCCAATTCCTGACCTTCAATAGTACGGTCTATGATTCCTTCCCTTTTTCTGAATGAGCTTTTCAACGAGAACTTTGACAGAAACAAACTTCCCACGAATTACGACAGATGTCTTTTGCCTTTCACATAGCCCATGTTCTAGCCCGGTCTGAAACTTCAGCGATAAGGGATGTTAGGTGTTGAAAACCCTCTATCTTACTTTGAAGCTTAATTAATGCTTGTCCTTCACTGGCTTCATTTTTTTTAACATAACAGAAAATCTACACCACCTCAGCACTATTCTCGCAGTTAACATAATGTTGGTATAATTTTACCATCATGCTTTACTTCTCAGCCTTGTCTTTTTAATTAAGGTTATACGTATCATAACAGAGATTTTATGCTTCTAACATACATTATTATATATCATAGTAATTTTAAGAAAAGCATTACATTTTATCAAATCATACATATAAGCTCTATTCTACAAGGCAGTGAGTCACTACTCACAGAGTGCCCAGCCTCTGCCCTGCTCTTGGAATCACGGTGTGGATATGGCTGGTCCAGTTCAGCTTCCGGTCAATAGTGATCACCAAGTGTTTATGGTTGGGGACTGGGTGAAGTTCAAGGGGAGGTGGGCGGTCTATGTTTTGATCAATAGACCTGGTACTTGTGAAATTGGCTTGTTACCTGCCGCATATCAGCCCAATCCTGGATGTTGTGCAGATCTTGCTATCGGAGGAGTTTTAAATGCCGCTGAAAAACGGCAGATACATCAGTGAGTGGACCCACTGCTGACCTTATGACGGCGGAAGACCATTGATGAGGCAGCTGGTGGTGACTGCTCTGAGGACACTTCACTGAGGTACGACAACAACGACCACTTTCCTTGTAGCAGAGATGATCGCAGTCATTGGAGAATTCCCCCCTTGGACCCCCATTGAAACGATGTCTGTATCAAGGCTGTGATGAGGTTTGCATCCGGGTGTTTCAGGCAGAACCCAAACCGAGTATCGGTGAGCCGGGTATTGGTGAGTAGATGCGACTTCACGGCACTACTTATAACTCCTCAATCACTTTACTGATAATTAATAGAAAAATTTATAGGGCAGTAATTGGCCTCTTTATATTTGCCCCAAATTTGTTGATAAGATATACCTAGACAATCTTTCACTTTTTTCAGGTAGATGTCAGTATCATCACCGGAACAGCGAGGCGAGGGGCGCGCCTCACGCTGAATTTCAAATTCCAAACTTTATAGTCTTTGGCCCTCCATTTACCACGACTTTTCTGCAGCTACCGATCGGCTCAATCACTCACTCACCTCCACCTTTGATGCCCCTGTCCCCATTAAATCTTGACTCTCTCTGGTCATTTCCCCTGGTGTGGCCCTCATCTCAGCTTCCTTAAGTCCAAGCGACACATACTTGAACGTCTATTGCAGTCAAGTAGCTAAACCATGGATCGCCAGATCTAGCTGGATCACATAAAGCACTATTGGGTCCACACCCTCAACTTTCAACAACAAGTGTGAGGAGCTCATGAACTTGTTTGTCACTAAGATTGAGACCATCCGTTCAGCTGCCTCTGCTACTTCCCTCCCTTCCCCTAGCCCACCGGGCCAAACTTCCCCATAGATTACCCCCGCCACCCATAGCCCTGAACTGGCATATTTTTCTAGTTTCTTTCCTAGTTCGCCTCATGTCCTCTCCGAACTCATCTTGTCCATGAGACCCACCTCCTGCTCCCTCATGCCTATTCCCACCTAACCGCTGACTGCCGAACTTCCCTGCCTGGCCCCCGTGTTATCCAGTCCTGTTAACCGTTCCCTCTCCTCAGGTACTGTCCCCTCCCCCACACATCTGCCGTCATCACACCCCCTCATCAACATGCCAACCCTTCACTCCTCTGTCCTCGCAAACTACCGCCCCATCTCAAACCTCCCTTTCCACTCCAAAGTCATAGAACATGTTGTCGCCTCCCAAATCCGGGTCCAGCTTTCCCGCAACTGCATGTTTGAATTCCTCCAATGAGGTTTCCATCCCTGCCTCTGTACTGAAGCGGCCCTTATCAAAGTCACAAATGGAATCCCTATGTGACTGTGGCTGTGGTAAACTATCCCTCCCTGAGCCTTCTCGACCTGTCTGCAGCCTTTGACACGTTTGCCTACTCCATCCTCCACCAACGCCCCCCGCCATTATCCAGATGGGTGAGCTTGCACTTGCCTGGTTCCGTTCTTATCTATCTAATCGTAGCCAGAGAATCACCAGCAATGGCTTCTCTTCCCGCTCCCTCACTGTTACCTCTGGAGTCCCTCAAGAACTTATCTCTGATTGATCTCACTGCTTCTCTGACATGCAGTACTGGATGAGCAGAAACTTCCTCCAAATAAATATGTGGCAGACCAAAGCCATTGTCTTCGGTTGCCGCCATAAACTACATTCCCGAGCCACCAACTCCATCCCTGTCCGTGGCAACTGTCTGAGACTGAACCAGACTCTTCGCAAACTTGGTGTCGTATTTGACCCCGAGATGTGCTTCTGACCACGTATCCGCTCCATCACCAAGACCACCTATTTCCACCTCAGTAACATCGCCAGACTCTGCCCCTGCGTCAGCTCATCTGCTGCTGAAACTCTCATCCATGCCTTTATCACCTCTAGACTTGACTATTGCAATGCTGTCCTGGCAGGCCTCTCATCTCCACCCTACATAAACTTGAGGTCAACCAAAATTCTGCTCCCCATAAATAAACTCGCACCAAGTCCCGTTAACTCATAACCCATGTGCTCACTGACCTACCAGGCAGGCCAGGCAACGCCTCCATTTTAAAATTATTTTCCTTGTTTTCAAATCCCACCGTGGCCTCACCCATTCCTATCTCCGTAACCTGCTCCAGCTCACCAAGCCTTCACGATCTCTGCGCTCCTCCAATTCTGTCCTCTTGCAGTCCCCGATTTTAATCGCTCCACCCTTGAAAATGAAGTGGCTTCAGCTGCCCAGGCCCTAAGCTCTAGAATTCCCCACCGAAAGCTCCCAGCCTGTCTCTTCTCATTTAAGACAATCCTTAAAACCTACCTCTTTGGCCAAGACTTTGGTCATCTATCCTAATATCTCCTTAACAAGCTCGGTGTCAATTTGAATTTGTTAACGCTCCTGTGAAGCACCTTGGGACGTTTAATTACGTTAAAGGAGCTTTGTTGTTGTTGTTGCTGTCATTGTTGTCAATGACATCACCGGAACAGCTGGCGAGGGAGCGGCGAGCTCTTGTGCGCAGATCTTTAGCACTACACCAGGGAATTTGTCAGGATCAACAACCTTCACTGTGTCCAGTTCATTCAGCTGCTTCTGAACATCACGTGGACTGAAACGCATTAGCTGGATGCTGTTCTCTGTGATGGGGGAGATCTCAAGAGTAAATACTAGGTCCGTCCATTCACCACCTTTGACTGAAAGGACTGTCGATCGCATCGAACTCCATTCCCGCTATCAAGTGCAGGTTTGCCCTATTTTTGAGGATGGTGATGATTATGGAACCTCCTCCTCCTGTCATTTACCTAATTGTCCACCACCAATCTCGGCTGGATATGATTGAGCTACAGAATATTGCTCTGATCCCCTTGTTGTGCGACCACATAACTCTACGGATATCCTGCTGCCCTTGGTCTTCAGCATGCAGATAGCGCTCTGTGATACCTTCATTAGGTTTGTCAGTCTAAGGTTTGCCTGGTTATGATTTCGGCACCGCCCTCTACACAGAACTACAACTTGTCTCATAGCTCAGTTCTGAGGAAAGGTCATCGACCTGAAACGTTAACTTTATCTTTCTCTCTCCACAGATGCTGCCTGACCTGCTGAGGGGTTCCAGCTGTTTGTACTTTTGATTTCCTGGCATGTTGGTATTAATGGAGTGATGGATGTGTCAGGCCTTTAGATTATAGATTGCGGTGGCTCACTATTCTATTATTTGTGATCCACAGCACCCGGTGGAGCTGAATTTTGGGGTCACTATTCAGATCCACTGACCCGTGTGCGGAACCATTTTGCTCCAACTGACCCTGGATGTTCCGCCTCACTACTTGATGGCGGAAGTCCACACGGTGGAGATGAGATGTTGTTTTCTCAAGGATTGTGGAGCCATTTTTTCCACTAAATTTATGGTGGACAGTCGTGTCTGCGACAAGCAGTTTGGTGAAGATAACGCCAAGTAGGTTACTGCCTTGTGCTGGTTCACTCACCAACTGACACAGGCCCAGTGTGGCATCTGTTTCCTTCAGGACACCCTCAGCTCGGCCAGTGGTGGTACCCCCGGGTCACTCTTGGTGTTGGACATGAAGTTCCGCAACCAGAGTGTATTCTGGGTACTTGTTTCCCTGAGAGAGTCTTCCAAGTTAAGTTCATCAGTTGAGGGGACGGTAGGTAGTGATCGGCAGGAGGTTGCCTTGACCTTATTTGACCTGAAGCCCTGAGCCGTCATGAGCTCCAGAGCCGGTGCTGAGGACTCCCAGGGGATTTCCAACCGGCAGTATATAACTGTGCCCCATCACCAAGTGGGGTTCCCTCCTCACCGCCAATCACAGAGCATTGGCTCCTGGTGCCCCAAATCCACAAATTAAAACTCCTCATTCTTCTGTTTAAATGCCCTCATGGTCTTGCTGATCATTTTCAATGCAACTTCATCAAGCCCTACAGCACCCCGCCCACCGCGAACTTTCCATTGCTGTCAATCCATTCAACCTCTCCCTCCACTCCCGCGGTAGGTCAGTGTCTCCAGCCTCTTGTCTACCCTCCTCTCCCTTCGCTCCACTAGCGGTGGTCATCAATTCAGCCTCACGTTCTGGAATTAAAGCCGCTCTATAATGAAAGTTGCAGTTAAATTAATTACCAACTGAATCATAATTTTTATCAATTATTTGCAGTGTTAGGTTTTTTAAAACATTGTCTCTCCTCCACACTTGAAATTTTTATTGTTGTTGTGGCTTATATTTCCACCACTGTCCTCTGACTTATTGAGCGAGCGTCACATCCGAGTCTCATTCAGAGCTGACACAACCCACCACAAGTCCAATCCATTGATTCATTCAGTTGAGACCTAACAGCTACACGTCCCATCCATTGGTTCATTCAGTGCTAACCCAACACCCACACGTTCCGTCCACTGGTTCATTCATTCCTGACCCAACACGTACCATCCATTGGTTCATTCAGTACTGACCCAACACCCACACGTCCCATCCTCTGGTTTATTGTCCCGCTTCTTTCCAGACTGCCATTGGGGGCGCTGCGCACTCTCTGGTGCTCCTGGCTATTCGCCAGGCTCCCCCTCGGATTTACTGTCTGTTTTCATGTTTTTTTAATTCATTATTTAATTTTCCTAGCCTCTAAAAGTGATGCTGTCTGTTACTGGGATACATTGGAAGGGTTTCCTTCTGTAAGTGTCACTCTTGAAAAGCCATTCATTAGATGTAAAATGCTTTGGGAAGCAAGTCTTTCGTTGTTTCTTTCAAAAACCGGCCTGTGATATTCCACCGAGGTGAAATTTGTAAAAATGAACCATTTCCCTTATGAGCGAATCACACCACATTCCAATCATTCTTGTCTAAGGTCCACACATGCGCAGTTTCCAGCAGGATCACAGGAGAGTGATCAGGACAGAATCCATGGGTTATTGTCGCTCCTAAACCAAGGTCAATGAGGACATTGTAGATTCCGAATGCCAGCGCCCTGCAGGCCGCGAATTGGAGCTGGTTTCCTGCTACACCAGGGCGGTGTTTCAATATAAACCCTCAATCCAGCAGAAATTACTGTCACTGGTAAAGTAATTAGATTCTGCCCCTGGATTCAATAATAACGCTGCACATTTCACCCAGAATTCTATCATTGCTGATTTTGCTCTCAGTCTGAAATATAATGGCCTTGAAATCCGTCACGGGCGTTTGCGAAATACGGGGGGTATCGTATCGGCCGCCCGTTATACGCAGCGCCTAATATTCAGTTCCATTGACTGAAATCGAACTGAATATCAGGCGGATCCGATACCGCCGGCTTTGCGCCACCGCCCCAGGCGAATTTCTAACCCCAGTTCCCTGTTTTTCTCTTGCTTGCAGTGAACTTGGTGGCGATTGTGATCCTGTCTCGGGGAAGGTGCGGTCTCTCCAAATGTGTCACCCGTTACCTGGTGTTCATGGCAGCGGCGGATCTGCTGGTCGTTATCACTGATCTCATATTCAGGCAGATTCCTATTCTTTATTTGAATCAGTTTCAGTTCATGTGGAAGATTAAAGTGTGCAATATCCACGCCATCCTGCTTTACTCAGTCACAGACTGTTCTGTCTGGTTCACAGTCACTTTCACCTTTGATAGATTTGTGGCCATTTGTTGCCAGAAGCTGAAAATAAAATATTGCACCGAGAAAACGGCGTCTGTGGTTCTGGGAACAGTGAGTGTGCTGTTCTGTGTAAAGAACACTTTCTGGTACTTTATGTATGAAGGTGGATATAAGTTTTCCAATAATCCCTGGTTTTGTGTTGTAGGGTTGGAAGTTCCTGAGTCACTAGTCTGGGCAGCAATTGAATTCCTTCATTATATTTTAACTCCATTTGTTCCATTTGTTCTGATTCTGCTGCTCAATGCTTTAACCGTCAGACACGTTTTAGTGTCGAGCAGAGTCCGCAGGAGACTCCGGGCCCACAGCAGTGGGGAGAGTCCCAGTGACCCAGAGATGGAGAAGCGAAGGAAATCCATCATTTTACTGTTTGTAATATCAGCGAATTTTATCCTGTTATGGGCCGTGTTTCTGTTGTTTTCTGTGTGGAGCCGGTTGTATCTGTTAGATTTGATGTCTGTATATCTACCTCATTATGTACAGGAACTGGGATTTATGCTTCAGCTCCTGAGTTGCTGCACCAACACGTGTATTTATGCCGTGACCCAGACTAAATTCAGAGAGGAGTTGAAGAATTTGGTGAAATATCCCTTTACTGTAATTGTTAAATTCATTAAATGATGAGAAGACTTTGCACCATCACAAAGTGTTGGTCTGGTGTTCTGCCCAATCCCCTCATCTCTGTGAGACAGACACAGTGGGGCCGGTTTTCATCTTTCATCGCCCGGATTTAGCGACTAACAGGACCGGTAGAGGTGGGGATTCCGCGGAGATCAGTCCCGCTGGATTCCTGCTGGTTTTTAGCCCCGCTAACTCCTCTGGTGCGGCCTGGAGCGGGTTTATGAAGCTCCCGACCGCCAGGCTCGAGTTTCATGTGTTTACCCAAAGGGGGCAGCGCGGGGAAGGTCGCTCTGTCACTTTACATTCCACGGGCGGACGGGCCGCTCAGACCCCAGCACCCCCAGTGAAACCTCAGGGGAAATAGCCAGGGACCAACCTGCAGCCGGGGAGCGAGGCTTTAAAAGTGGCAAAGGTCAGCACAGCGAGAGCGGGGCCAGCGACCGAGAGCGGCGGGGAGAAAAGGAGTGACGTCACAGGAGAGCAGCTCGGTGTTTGGATGGTGAGTATTATCGTTTTTTTGCTTTTTTATCTCGGGAAGTGAGTTTAAACTAAGAGCTGGGAAAGTATAACTATAACTTTATTAAATCAATAAATTACACTAGATTAACAAATTAGTTAATACAACTAAAAACTTTGAGTGAATAAAAAGCTTAACTAATTAAATATATAAAACAAGTTTAGATTGGGATGGCAGGGCAGGTGGTGTGTCGCATCTACAGCCTATGGGATTGGAGGAGACCAATGAGATCCCGGGAAACCACATCTGCAGTAAATGTCTGCAACCCGGGGAACTTTGGCTCAGAGTTGTTGAACTGTAGTCCGAGCTGCAGACATTACAATGCATCAGGGCGGGGGAGAGTTGTCCAGAGATTTTGATCCAGGAGGCAGTGACACCGCTTAGGTTAGGTAGTTGTTTAGGTTTGTCCAGTGGTCAGCAACAGAAGGATGTGACTACGAGACCAGGCAGGTGTGCTTACACAGGATGTAGTGATGTAGGTGCCTCAGCCTTGGACCTTGTCCAACAGTTAAGAGGTACTTCCTACCTGTATGGCTGAGAACAAAGAATGCAGATGGAATGGACAAATTGATCACAGCACCGTGGTACAGGAAACCATTCAATGAGGGGGAATATAAAGAGGAATGTGATAGGTGTTAATATAGTCAGAGGGATAAATACCTCACTGTCCCGAAGACTGTGTTGCCGGCCCGGTGCCAAGGTTAAGGATATCCCCTCGCGGCTAGAAAATAACTTGGAGTATGAGGGGGAGGATCCAGTGGGCGTGGCTCACGTAGGAACCAACGGCACAGGTAGAACTAGGAATGAGGATCTGCTGAGCGAGTTTGAGGAGCTGGGGTCCAAATCAATCAGCAGAACCTCAAAGGTAATAAACTCTGGATTACTAACTGAGCTACTCGCAAATTGGCATAGGGTCAATCATATCAGAAAGTTGAATGCGTGGCCCAAAGAGTGGTGTGCGAGTCAGGCGTTTCGATTCATGGGGCACCAGTGCCATTAATGGGAACGAGGGAGCTGTTCCGTTGGAAGAGGCTCCACGTAAACCGGGCTGGGATCATTGTCCTGGTGAATCAAATATTTAGGGCTGTAAAAAGCGCTTTGATCTAAAGAGGGGATGAGGGTTCATGTGAGGGGATATGTATGAATCTCAAGATATACTCAAGGCCATAGAGTTGTCAAACGATTTGGGTGAAGATAGGCAGAGGGAGACGGGAAGGGACAGAAAGGTGCTTCAATGAATAAGGTCAAATCATGGGAAAATGGTAAAAAGTTAAAATTAAGGCTCTTTATCTGAATGCATGAAGCATTCGCAAAAAGATAAAGATGGCCATGGCACAAATAGAGATACATGTGTTTGATCAAAAAGCCATTACATAGATGTGGTTACAAGGTGACCAAGGAGCGATCTAAATATTCCAGCCTATTTAACATTTCGAATAAATCGGCAGAATGGAACAGGAGTACGGGTAGTATTGAAAATATAGGATGACATAAGGGCTGTAGCGAAGAAGGCTCTAGGCTCGGAAGATCCGGAATTAGAACCAGTATAGGTGGTGATCAGAAATAACAAGAGGCAGAAAACATTGGGAGGAGTAGTTTATAGGCCCCCAAGGATGGAATCCATTCGAGACTTTTGCCTAGGACAATACATCGTCGAACCAATCAGGGAAGAGGTTCTTTCAGATCTTGTCTTGTGTCATGAGAGAGGGGTAATCAGTATTCTCATAGTAAGGGATTCTCTGGGGAAGAGCGATCATAATATGTAGGGTTTCACATTGAGTTTGAGTGTGACGTACTTAATTGCGAAACTGGAAACTTAAACTTAAACATAGTTATGAGCAGCGTGCTGGCTAAAGTAGAATGGAAAATTAGATTACAAGTTATGACGGTAGATGATCATTGGTAAACATTTAAAGAAATATTTCATAATTCACAATAAATACAAATTCCATTGAGAAAATAAAACGCCACGGTAAAAATTCTCCATCCGTGGCTAACTAAAGACGTTAAGCATAGTCGTGGGTTAAAAGGAGAGGCTGATAATATTGCTCAGAAGAGTAGTAGGCCTGAGGCTTGGGAGAGTTTTATAAAGCTTCAAAGGATGAACAAAAATTGCTAAAGAGGGAGGTAATCGAATATGAGAACAAACTAGCAGATAATATGAAAACAGATTGCAAGAGCTTCAACAAGTACGTAAAAAGAAAGAGAGTAGCGAAAGTAAACGTGGAGGCTGAGACAGTAGAAATTATAATGGTGAAGATGGAAACGGCAGTGAGGTTCAACAAATATTTTGGCCTAGAAATTCGGCTCGGGCAGTCGCTCAAGTGTAACACCGCTATTCAACAAAGGAGGGAGAGTGAAAATGGGGAACTACAGGCCACATAGCCTAACATCGGTCGTCGGGAAAATGCTGCAATCCATTATGAAGGAAGTGGTATCAGGGCACTTAGATAATCATAATATGATTAGGCAGAGTCAACATGCTTTTATGAAAGTGAAATCGTGTTTGACAAATCTATTAGCGTTTTTAGAGGATGTGACAAGAAGTGTAGATAAAGGGGAACCAGTGGATTTAGTATATTTCGATTTCCAAAAGGCATCCGATAAGTTGCCACACGAAAGGTTGTTGCACAAGATAATGGCTCTTGGGGTTGTGGGTAATATATTAACAAGGATAGAAGACTGATTAAAGGACAGAAAATAGAGAGTAGGAATAAACGGTTCGTTTTCAGGTTGGCAGGCTATAACTAGTGGGGTGCCGTAAGGATCAGTGCTGAGGCCTCAGCTATTTACAATCTATATTAATGACTTAGATGAAGGGACCGAGTGCAATATATACAAATTTGCTGACGATAGAAAGCTAAAGGTGCGAAAGTAAGCTGTGAGGACACAAAGGGCTAAAAATGCTACCAGTACACAAGGGCCTCGAAATTCGTTTTGGGCGGGAAAGCAAAACGGGCGCCCTCCCGTTATCCGCTGACCTGAATATCAGGCGGCCGATCAGTTACCGCCCAGTTTGTGCCACCGCCCGAAACGAATTTCTCGGCCCTGGAGTCCAGGTGCAGTTTTGGTATCTGCACCGAAGAAAGGATATACTTGGCTTAGAGGCGGTGCAAAGAAGGTTCATTAGATTGATTTATGGGATGAGAGGGTTGTCCTATGAGGAGAGATTGAGTAGAATCGGCCGATACTCCCTGGAGTTTAGAAGAATGAGAGGTGATCTCCTTGAAATATAAAAGATTCTGAGATGGTTTGACAGGGTAGATGCTGTGAGGCTGTTTCCCCTGGCTGGACAGTCTAGAACCAGGTGGCATAGTTTCAGGATAATGGCTCAGCCGTTTAGGACTGAGATGAGGATAAATATATTCTCTACCCCAGAGGGCCGTAGCTGCTCAGTTGTGGAATATGTTCAAGACTGAGATCGATAGATTTTTGGGCTCTGAGGGCATCAAGGGCGGGAAAGTGGGTTTGACGTGGAAGATTAACCATGATCTTATTGAATGGCGGAGCAGGCTCCTATTTCTAATATGGTATGTCAGTGGTTTCAGCCTTTAATAGCCCGCCGGGTATTTGTACCAGTGGTGTTTAGGCTGACCAGCCCTAGGGCCCGGTGATGGGGAAATGTCCTTGTTTCCGTGAATCCACTGTTTGGATAAAAGGTTCTTCTGTAAATGGGGTATTTCCCAGTTAAATTTACCGAATAAGTTCCACTTTGAAGATTGCGTTTGGAGAGGGGATCCATGAATCGGGCCAAGCTCCCCTTGAACACATTCAGCCCATGGTGTGCGCACCAGAGTCATCATTTAATAATAATTTAACGTCTCCTTATTTGAAAACTGTCTGAACAATGCTGTGATGTCCAGGGTAAAGTGACCCCCGCGCACACTCCACACACACTAAACCCAGGTCTTCTTCACTGTCTGGAAAATCTCCGAGCAAAACACAGCCCATAATAAGCAGTGTTCAGGGAGTGTGGTTGCTAGGTACTGCAGTATCAGTGCTGTCATAAAGCAGTGACACTCCCATGACGCTGCGCCTGAGTATTGTGACATCATAGACATGCCCTGCAGGCCACGCCCTGGTCTGTGGTTGAACGAGATTCAAACAGCCCTTCTCCTGCACACATCACCTTTGGTGTGAACGATGTCTAAAGGACGCTGTCTGGAGCTCCGAGATACTCAATCTTTCCAATGAAGATCTTGGTGTCCATTTAGGGAGGCAATATTAAAATGGTGCAGAGACAGACACATCTCACAGGATGAATCCTCTCTTGTCTCCTTACACTGCCCTTTCCCTGCCCTCCAGGGAAGACAGTTACCGGCCCTTCAACAGGGTGAAAGCGCCTCAGAACGGCTGCTCACAGACTCTTGGTCTGACTCCCAGCCACATCACTCTGTCCACAGACAAGTACACTCTGAGGGTTGGGGTGTGGGGATTATTGGGCTGATGTTGAAAGTTCCCGTGTCCACCCCGCTATATTTCACCTGACTACATATAGAAATCCGGAGGTTCCATAGAGGCAATGGGACACCAATCAAGCACTGCCCGCACCCGGCACCTTATGGACTGTGAGACTGTGATTAACCTGAGACACACGCGTTGTTATATTTCGGCTACAATGAGTTTAATGCTGGATAATGCTGTCGGGATCAGGGAGTCGGACTCGTTTACTCGGTATGGGGCAGATGAATCTGAAGATTGAATTTGTTCTTGACTTCCTGTGTGCAATATCATGGGAGATTGGCTGGTATTTACACATATACACAGAGATTAGTCTGGCGTTCCACACAGGGAGTCAAGGTTAAATGTATTCCCCAGATGAGGCAGGACTGGTGGCCTGGGGGAAAATGGACAACAGCACATAGGCGTAAATGAGTCCCATTTTAAAGTCATGCACTCTGTCCTTATCGCTATATTTCAATATTCAATTACTATGTCCACATTTATCATGGGAACGGCCTATGTAAAATTCGAACGTTGTGATTCAACCCTCCTGTCTCGGATGGGCGGGTGGGAGGTCTGGGGATGGAGGGCTGCCAGAGAAGCTGAAGCAGGTAGAGAGATCAAAGGGGGAGGAGAGGAGAAGAGGAGCGGAATGGGAGGAGAGGAGGGGAGAGCAGGGGGGGAAAGAGGCAGAGGAGAGGAAAGGAGGAGCAGTGTGTAATATCAGATTGGAGACAGAGGGGGAGAATAACGAAAGAGGAATGGGAGGAGCAGAATGGACAGGGATGAGGGACGGGGAGGATAGATGAGAATAAATGGCCGAGAAACAGAGAAAAGGTGGAGATAAGGGAGGGGGATGGGTGATGGCGAGGAGGTTAAAGGAAATGAGGAGAGTGGGACAACGGGGATAAGGGGCGAGGAGGAATGGGAAGTGGAGAGGAGAAGATCAGCGAAGGAGGAGGGAAGAAAGGAGGAGGAGGAAGAGGAGGAGGGTTAGGGAGGGGGGAGAGGAGTGGGGATGAGATTGGAACAGGAGAGAAGTGGAGGAAGCGGGTGAAGAGGAGGTCGGTAGCGGGCAGTCTTTGTCCAGGGACACTCAAAGCCTTTTATTTCATTCAATCCACAGGCATTTGATTGAACTCTGGAGTTAGTTCAAACCAGCTGACGATGTGCAAACATTCCCGGGAGGGTTTATCCTCAGTGTAAATGAACTTATTTCTATTTTACAGGGACTGTGTAAAGTCCACCTAAATCTGCCCCCAATACCGAGAGTGCGGGAAGGAGCCGATGGGATGAGACCTTCACTCCCTGATTGAGATCGCGTTCTGCGTGGAGATTTGTGCTATAAATCCTCGCTCGCCCAGGAGCTAAATTCACAACGCTAATGAAGAGCGGGTGGACTTTCATCAAGATGGACCAACAGAAGTTTGACCAATAAATGGCCAATTTAGACTTTGAGCTCGGAGATTGGATTTTATTCACCTCCGATAAATTGTACAGTTTTCAAGCTCAGCGTCCCAACCAGCTTAAAGCAGCTTGAAGATACAATACCACTCCATTCGGCAGAAGCATTGCAGAATAAGGTGAAAGACGGGAAACATATACTGACAACTCATCCTGTGAGAGCTCTAACATGTGCCGCTGTTTCTGGGGTAACTGTGGCCGTGGGTGGGCTCTGTCTAGTGAGCCGAGTATTGTCAGACACGCGGGAGCATTTGGAGCCCCGATCGTATAGTAACGCGGTTTCTGAGACTGAACCTGATATACATTCATAACCTGATGATCTCTGCGTTTATCATGTGTCGACCATATTGGAAATGGCATTTACAGTGTATACATTGTTTATTTTGGACACGGTAATATATTTGAAAATCACAATGTATATCAAGATATAACGGTATGTTACAGAATATCACAAGAATAAATGCTTTATCTGCCACTGAAACAGATCACAAACTGAGCATTTCTCTACCCATTGTTAGCCGGGCTATGAGAGAGCTTGTTCAGGAATCCAAATCAGCACAAATGAAACTGCACAGTGCGCGGCTGCTGATCAGTGATCAGCCTTTAGTTTAAATCAGGTGCAGGACTCTGAGAGAATATTGAAGGAAGTGCAGCGGGTTCAAGGCAATTCCACCTCTGTTTTGTTTACTTTGCGATTCCCACTCACCTTATTACAGTGTGTGTATGGGTTCATTAAATCTCTCTCCAGCACTTCATGCAGGGCTGAATAAACGGTCAGAATTATCTAGAATTATTTTTATTTGATAATAATTTAATTAAATGGCATGTGGATTGTTGGTGAAAAAATAATTCACTCGATACTGTCTCAAAGCAAAAGATCACAGTTTATTATTCAAAGCGTTTTGGGAGAAAAGTCATAGCCCCGCGGTCTAGTGACCAGCTTCTCAATTTTATAGTAGCAGCCCAGCTTCTTTATACAATTCAAGAAGCCAGAAAATACAAACATCAGCTGTTATTACATCATGAGTGACCGTAAGTCAGGGTCTCTAAAAACAACCTGATTAGAATCTTACAATGTTAGCGAAACCCATTCTAGTTCTGCTTTTGTCTAATGGTGGTTAGCCATCTGGACTGCAAGGTTTATTCTTGCTTCATCATAGCTTCGGTCAACCTGATGTGTCTGTTGGTGATTGGACACCATTCGAGGTTAGTTTATTATAGACAACAATGATTCACGTTTTGTTCTGCAGTGTCTGCATTATCTATACCGCAGGCCAAGCAAGCAGGTTTTTATTTAATTATACCCCTGTCTCCATCGGCTTGTGGCCTTCGGGAGATATTTTGACCTTTACTCTAGTCCTTTAAGCAGTTCAACTAATCTTACGCATTACAACTGATTTGCCATTACATTATTACAATTAATTTTACCCTTACAGTCCCTCCTATTGGTCCCTGGCCAAAGCTTGATTTGTCCTGGGGACCGTCATACCGTGGTTATAACGGCGGCACACAGTTCCTTATGCTCTGTTGACGATATCTTTTGACGATGTTATTGTTGATTCACAGTCCAATGTGAATGAGAACGCGCTCGGGAGAACGAGAGAGAAAGATACCCTGGAAGAGGTTGAGCTGCACAGTCCCGTCACATCACGTCTGTTGAGCTATTCGTACAATTTAGGTTAGCGTTCCTCCTCTCCTCTTTGAAATATCGATGATCCATTTCTTCCCTGTGTAGACGTATTCTTTTTAGCTTAAAGATTTTCCCTTCTTCATCTGGTTGTCTGTTTCTTCTTGTGCCATATGCCGCAACCAATGGTTTGTCCCTACTCTACACCATCTCTAAAGTTTTACACATAAATTAATACAAACGTTACCCGCGCGTAAGCATTTTCCTTTCTTAGATAAACAGAGATCTATCTTTTATGTTACGATACACCTGCCCCACTGGTGCGGCAGGAACGACATCTTTTGCCATTTGGGCGTAGCAACATTTCAACAATAAGACCAGACCATGCATCACTAATATTATAATAAAGAACAAAATCAATCCTTGTACTACTGATGTCCCGAGTGATCCCAACCATCCAGTTGCCCAGCCCCAAAGGGTGGATGCCGGAGGTTGTTTTAACTTTTTACGTCTTCCTGTATGTGTTCTGCCAAGTTAGTTATTTCTTCTGAGCTGTCTGGTATGTTGGTACAACATTGTGTACCTATTAGGGCACAGGTTCCCCCTTTTTCTGCCAACACATAGTCAAGGGCCATCCGATATTGCAGAGCTACTGTGCGGTGGGCTACCATCTCTGCATTAACCTTGACTAGGGCTTCAGCTGTATCGTTGGCCACCTGCTGCAAGACGGAGGCCATGTTAATGGATTCCCTTGCCAATTTACCCATAACTCTCTTTTGGCCCGTGGGTGTACTCTAGCGTGAGTCCCCCCGGGGCTACATATTGGCCCAAAAATTCGTGAGTGAGCCTTCGTGCGAGGGTAAGGCCTCCCCGCGATCTCTCACTGCAAGCTGGCTTTTTCAGTCCGAGCTCGCACGAACTTGATGTTCTGGACAGCAGCTGTGCAGGGCTTCCGTATCCCGCAGGCGTAGTTAATTCGTGCGAGCTGTGGGATCACGTGACTCAGTTAGATCCAATGGCAGCACACCATCTTTCATTCATAGCTTTCACAAAAGTGCTGTGAAAGCTATGAATCTATACCCCCCCAAAAGAACAGCTAAACCTCAATTAAATTTTAAAAAAACCATCACATTAATTAAATAAGTATAGTTAAATAAATTAACCATTTTAAACAAAAAATTAAATTTTTGAAAAAATTTAAAATCTTTTAAAAAGTTATTAAAATAAACTTACCTGTCTTTAAAGTCTCGAAAAAATATATACCTGTTAAAAAAAATCAAAATAATACTTAATTAACTACTTACCTTGTTAAAAGAGGGTCTTACGCCTCCTTTCTTTATGTCTAAAATGTTCCATGCTTACCTGCGCGTCCAAAGCACTGAGTGCACTGCGTGCGCGCAGCCTGTACCGTGCACGCGGTTCACCTAGGAACCGCCCCCTTTTGAATTCACCATGTGCCGGTTTTCAGCGCATGCGCAGTGCATGCAGAAAACCGGCAATTGGAGACAGAATACGCGAGAGTACACAGTGCGTACTCTCGCGTAGCTGCACTAATTTTTGGGCCAATTATGTTTACACAAACGAGCAGACTACACATGATATCGCGTAACACGTTCATCTTATCACTTTATGTTAACAATGTCCCAAAGGCTATATCGCCAACCTAACCGCTTTGTTGCTTGTAGATTCTATTTTCCTGTGGGGGTGAATAGAATATTGTCATTAGGCTGGTTCCTTGATCATAGTCATTTGGATTCCCTCCTCCTGCTCGTCCGGTTGGAGTTGATGGGATTGCTCCCATACACGCTTCAGGATACATCCCATGGTGTATCCCATCAGGATAATGCATATTGTCCATACCAATGTTCGCACCAGCACCCACTCCCATTCTTTGTATTTTCTAGCGTATTCTTCACTTTCTACAAAAGGTACTTGTTCTGGTATAGCCATTCTTAAATTGGTGAAGGGTCATAGGCGTTCAGCTGTGTCCAGTGCTTCCATCATACATACCCTTTTGTATCAATACAAGCACACGTATCCCCACTAATTAAAATCTGATATGGTCCTGCCCATTTTGGGGCAAACCCGGGTTTCCCTGGTAAACCTTTAACCATTACCTTAGTCCCGGTTGGAGGGATATATGGGAACGCGGTCAGTTCTAAATCTTTATCTCTTTCTTCCTGTCTTTCCCTTAGTTTGCTGTTTCATTTATTTTAATTCCGACCATCCCTTTCCTGTTTCTTGGATAGGTTTTGTCAGCGCGTTTTTCAGTGTACTATTCATTCTTTCTACCATCCTCGAGCTCTGGGGTGATGTGGTATGTGCTATTTTGTGTTACATTTAACAGCTTACAAGTTTCCTTCATTATTTTACCAGTAAAGTGTGGGCTGTTATCTGAGTTAATTTGCAGAGGCACTCCCTAACGGGTTATAACCTCGGTAGCCAATATTAGTGCAACTGTTTTCGCAGAGCAATCTCAGGTGGCAAAGGCTTCCACCCACTTGTTAATTTGTCAATTATTACCAGGCAATATTTCTTCCCCCGGTCCTGCGTTAAGGGGCCGGTAAAGTCAATTTGTTAGTTTTTCCCAGGGTCCTTGGGGCCTGGGTTGGTTTGCTACTCTAACTCTGCATCTCTGTTCTTAGCTCCCCTTTACTCCTACTCTCTGTTTTCTGTCTTGAAGCCAGCTAGCAATCCATTCTGCCACTTGTCCCCAGACTCTGCATTCTCTGACCTTATTCATCAGTCTATTATGAGGTACTTTATCGAAGGCATTTTTTAAATCTAGTAAATTACATCAATTGCATTACCATTGTCTACTCTCTCTGTTAACTCTTCAAAAATTTCAATAAGACTGGTCAAGACTTTCCCTTTTGAAATCCATGCTGACTATTCATTATATTTTCGGTTTGTAGATGTTCTTATATTTTCTCCTTTCGTCGGAATTCCATTGTTTTTCCGACCACTGATGTTAAGCTGACTGGTCTATAATTCCCTGGACATGTTCTATCCTCCTTCCTAAATGTCGGTATTATGTTAGCTATCCGCCAGTCCACTGGCACTACACCTTTTTCTAACGAATTATTAAATATGCGTAATAATGCCTCTGCTATCTCTTCCCTAGATTCTTTTAAAATGCCTAGATGCAGTCCATCTGGACCAAGGGTTTTAACCCCTTTGAGTTTGATTAGTTTATTTAATATCACCCCTTTGTTAATTTAAATGCATTTATCTCGTTACTAATCTCATCATCCAATGTCATGTCCACCTGTTCTATCTCCCTGGTAAATACCGAAGCAAAATAATGATTTAACTTGCTGCTATCTCTCTATCGCTACCTGAGGTATTGTCCTGACTATCCCTTAATGGCCATATTTCCATCACAACAGTCCTTTTTATTGATATCCCTGTAAAATATTCTACTATTTTGTTTTATGTTCCTTGATAATTTAATGTCACAGTTCATCTTTCCCTTCCTAATTGGTTTTTTTTCCAATTCTCTCCTAATCTTTTCATATTCTCCCTTATCATGCACTCCACTGCTGTCTATGTACTTAATGTACGCCCCTTTCCTTACGCCTCCCTGGCCACCGACTCCTTTCCCCTTCCTGTCCACAGACTCCATTCGCCTCCCCGTCACAGACTCCCTTCCACTCCGTGACCACTGACTCCAGTATCTTCCCTGGCCACAGACTCCCTTCCCCTCCCTGGCCACCGTCTCCATTCCCTACCCTGGACAAAGTCTCCATTCCCCTTCCTGGCCACAGACTCCATTCCCTTCCCTGACCACAGACTCCATTCCCCTCCCTGAACACAGAATCCATTCCCCTCACTGGACACAGACTCCCTTCCCCTCCCTGGCCACAGACTCCATTCCCTTCCCTGACCACAGACACCATTCCCCTCCCTGAACACAGAATCTATTCCCCTCCCTGGACACAGACTCCCTTCCCCTCCCTGGGCACAAACTCCATTCCCTTCCCTGACCACTAACTCCATTCCGCTCCCTGGCCACAGACTCCATTCCCTACCCTGGACACAGTCTCCATTCCCCTCCCTGGACACAGACTCCCTTCCCCTCCCTGGCCCACAGACTCCCTTCCCCTCCCTGTCCACAGACTCCATTCCCTTCCCTGGACACAGTCTCCATTCCACTTCCTGGATACTGTCTCAGGCAATTCGCAACTGCCGTTTATAATTCTACCCCCAATTAATTCTTTTTTACAAAGTGTTCTTGTGATGTGGGTGAGTCTGGCTCCATTTATTGTCCATCCCAAGTGGACTGAGAAGCTGTTGGTGGATCTTCTCCTTGAGGGGAAGTAGTTCTTCTGCTGACGATGTTCCCACGTGGTGTTAGTTGGGGAATTCCGGTGTACTGACTGAGCACTGATGAAGGGACCTGGATATATGTCCAAGTCAGGATTGTAAGTTGGACCTGATGCCTCTCACGACAGAACTGCTCTTCTCCTCGCTGTAAAAGTCACGAGGGGGTTGGGGGTGGGCAGGGGCTACCGAAGTAACCTCGGTGAGTTGCCGCGCATTCTGTAGACCGTAATGACTGCAGCCACAATGCTGGAGGGGGTGGATATTGAGTCTAGTGGCACACGGACCCCGCTCAAACAAACTCCTCTGTCCTGGTTGGTGTTGAGCTTCTTCTGTGTGGTTGTGGATGCACCAACCACGTGAGTGGTGATTATTACATCACATTTCTGACCTGAGGCTTTGGGGCTCAAGCTGTAAGATCGTGAGATCTGTAAGATTCGTAATTTATATGTAAATTGTCCGTGACTATAACTAACCACTCCTGGTACAGGTATAATGTGTATAAGTATAACAGATTTATTAAGCACATTACATTTAGTACAAAGAAGTAATACTTAACAAGATGAATCACAATCCGTTCCTCGAAACCCCAGTAGCGTGCCCACCAGGTGCATGTGACGTGGTGTCTTTTCTCAGTCTTGCTGTGTTCTGTTGACTGAAGTTTTCTCTTCCTCTGGTTTCGCGCTGCCTCCAGTGTTCAATAACTCTTCATTTATAACTTTTTCTCCCCTCAACATACTTGGCAACTTGCAGCTGCTTTGGCTATCTCACCATTCTTGTTGCCAATTCCTGACCTTCAATAGTACGGTCTATGATTCCTTCCCTTTTTCTGAATGAGCTTTTCTATGAGAACTTTTACAGAAACAAACTTCCCACGAAGTACGACAGATGTCTTTTGCCTTTCACATAGCCCATGATCTAGCCTGGTCTGAAACTTCAGCGATAAGGGATGTTAGGTGTTGAAAACCCTCTATCTTACTTTGAAACTTAATTAATGATTGTCCTTCATTGGCTTCTTTTTTTTAACATATCAGAAAATCAACACCACCTCAGCACTATTCTCGCAGTTAACATAATGTTGGTATAATTTTACCATCATGCTTTACTTCTCAGCCTTGTCTTTTTAATTAAGGTTATACGTATCATAACAGAGATTTTATGCTTCTAACATACATTATTATATATCATAGTAATTTTAAGAAAAGCATTACATTTAAAACATTATCAAATCATACATATAAGCTCTATTCTACAAGGCAGTGAGTCACTACTCACAGAGTGCCCAGCCTCTGCCCTGCTCCTGGAATCACGGTGTGGATATGGCTGGTCCAGTTCAGCTTCCGGTCAATAGTGATCAACAAGTGTTTATGGTTGGGGACTGGGTGAAGTTCAAGGGGAGGTGGGCGGTCTATGTTTTGATCAATGTACCTGGTACTTGTGAAATTGGCTTGTTACCTGCCGCATATCAGCCCAGTCCTGGATGTTGTGCAGATCTTGCTATCGGAGGAGTTTTAAATGCCGCTGAAAAACGGCAGATACATCAGTGAGTGGACCCACTCCTGACCTTATGACCGCGGAAGACCATTGATGAGGCAGCTGGTGGTGACTGCTCTGAGGACACTTAACTGAGGTACGACAACAACGACCACTTTCCTTGTAGCAGAGATGATCGCAGTCATTGGAGAATTCCCCTCTTGGACCCCCATTGAAACGATGTCTGTATCAAGGCTGTGATGAGGTTTGCATCCGGGTGTTTCAGGCAGAACCCAAACTGAGTATCGGTGAGCCGGGTATTGGTGAGTAGATGCGACTTCACGGCACTACTTATAACTCCTCAATCACTTTGCTAATAATTAATAGAAAAATGATAGGGCAGTAATTGGCCTCTTTATATTTGCCCCAATTTTGTTGATAAGATATAAATCGACAATCTTTCACTTTTTTCCGCTAGATGTCAGTATCATCACCGGAACAGCGAGGCGAGGGGCGCGCCTCACGCTGAATTTCAAATTCCAAACTTTATAGTCTTTGGCCCTCCATTTACCACGACTTTTCTGCAGCTACCGATCTGCTCAATCACTCACTCACCTCCACCTTTGATGCCCCTGTCCCCATTAAATCTTGACTCTCTCTGGTCATTCCCCCTGGTATGGCCCTCATCTCAGCTTCCTTAAGTCCAAGCGACACATACTTGAACGTCTATTGCAGTCAAGTAGCTTAACCATTGATCGCCAGATCTGGCTGGATCACATAAAGCACTATTGGGTCCACACCCTCAACTCCAACAACAAGTGCGAGGAGCTCATGAACTTGTTTGTTACTAAGATTGAGAACATCCGTTCAGCTGCCTCTGCCACTACCCTCCCTTCCCCTTGCCCACCGGGCCAAAATTCCCCATAGATTACCCCCGCCACCCATAGCCCTGAACTCGCATATATTTTTGGTCTCTTTCCTAGTTCGCCTCATGTCCTCTCCGAACTCATCTTGTCCATGAGACCCACCTCCTGCTCCCTCATCCCTATTCCCACCTAACCGCTGACTGCCGAACTTCCCTGCCTGGCCCCCGTGTTATCCAGTACTGTTAACCGTTCCCTCTCCTCAGGTACTGTCCCCTCCCCCACACAACTGCCGTCATCACAACCCCTCATCAACATGCCAACCCTTCACTCCTCTGTCCTTGCAAACTACCGCCCCATCTCAAACCTCCCTTTCCACTCTAAAGTCATAGAACATGTTGTCGCCTCCCAAATCCGTGTCCAGCTTTCCAGCAACTGCATGTTTGAATTCCTCCAATGAGGTTTCCCCCCCTGCCTCTATACTGAAGCGGCCCTTATCAACGTCACAAATTGAATCCCTATGTGACTGTGGCTGTGGTAAACTATCCCTTCTGATCCTTCTCGATCATCTGCAGCCTTTGACACAGTTGACCACTCCATCCTTCTCCAAATACTCTCCACCGTCGTCCAGCTGGGTGGGACTGCAGTCACCTGGTTACAATCTTATCTATCTCATCGTAGACTGAGAATCACCTGCAATGGCTTCTCTTCCCGCTCCCTCACCGTTACCTCTGGAGTCCCTCAAGGACTTATCACTGATTGGTCTCACTGCTTCTCTGACATCCAGTACTGGATGAGCAGAAACTTCCTCCAAATAAATATGTGGAAGACCAAAGCCATTGTCTTCGGTTCCCGCCGAAAACTCAGTTCCCGAGCCATCAACTCTATCCCTGTCCGTGGCAACTGTCAGAGACTGAAACAGACTCTTCGTAAACTTGGTGTCGTATTTAACCCCGAGATGTGCTTCTGACCACATATCCGCTCCATCACCAAGACCGCCTACTTCTACCTCTGGATCATCGCCCGACTCTGTCCCTGCCTCAGGTCATCTGCTGCTGAATCTCTCATGCATGCCTTTATCACCTCTAGACTTGACTATTGCAATGCTCTCCTGGCCGGCCTCTCATCTCCACTCTACATAAACTTGAGCTCAACCAAAACTCTGCTGCCCATAAACAAACTCACACCAAGTCCCGTTAACTCATAACCCCTGTGCTCATTGGCTCCCGGCCAGGCAACGCCTCCATTTTAAAATTATTTTACTTGTTTTCAAATCCCACCGTGGCCTCGCCCATCCCTATCTCCGTTACCTGCTCCAGCTCTCCAAGCCTTCACGATCTCTGCGCTCCTCCAATTCTGTCCTCTTGCAGTCTCCGATTTTAATCGCTCCACTCTTGGTGGCCGTGGCTTCAGCTGCCCAGGCTCTAAGCTCTAGAAATCCCCACCTAAAGCTCCAAGCCTGTCTATCCTCATTTAAGACACTACTTAAAACCTACCTCTTTGGCCAAGCCTTTGGTCATCTGTCCTAATATCTCCTTACCTCGCTCGGTGTCAATTTTTATTTGTTAACGCTCCTGTGAAGCACCTTGGGACGTTTAATTACGTTAAAGGAGCTTTGTTGTTGTTGTTGCTGCCGTTGTTGTCAATGACATCACCGGAACAGCAGATGAGGAGAGCGGCGAGCTCTGGTGCGCATGTCTTCAGCACTACATCCGGGCTGTTGTCAGGGTCAACAACCTTCACTGTGTCCAGTTCATTCAGCTGCTTCTTGACATCACGTGGACTGAAACGCATTAGCTGGATGCTGTTCTCTGTGATGGGGGAGATCTCAAGAGTAAATACTAGGTCCGTCCATTCACCACCTTTGACTGAAAGGACTGTCGATCGCATCGAACTCCATTCCTGCTATCAAGTGCAGGTTTGCCCTATTTTTGAGGATGGTGATGATTATGGAACCTCCTCCTCCTGTCATTTACCTAATTGTCCACCACCAATCTCGGCTGGATATGATTGAGCTACAGAATATTGCTCTGATCCCCTTGTTGTGCGACCACATAACTCTACGGATATCCTGCTGCCCTTGGTCTTCAGCATGCAGATAGCGCTCTGTGATACCTTCATTAGGTTTGTCAGTCTAAGGTGTGCCTGGTTATGATTTCGGCACCGCCCTCTACACAGAACTACAACTTGTCTCATAGCTCAGTTCTGAGGAAAGGTCATCGACCTGAAACGTTAACTTTATCTTTCTCTCTCCACAGATGCTGCCTGACCTGCTGAGGGGTTCCAGCTGTTTGTACTTTTGATTTCCTGGCATGTTGGTATTAATGGAGTGATGGGTGTGTCAGGCCTTTAGATTATATATTGCGGTGGCTCACTATTCTATTATTTGTGATCCACAGCACCCGGTGGAGCTGAATTTTGGGGTCACTATTCAGATCCACTGACCCGTGTGCGGAACCATTTTGCTCCAACTGACCCTGGATGTTCCGCCACACTACTTGATGGCGGAAGTCCACATGGTGGAGATGAGATGTTGTTTTCTCAAGGATTGTGGAGCCATTTTTTCCACTAAATTTATGGTGGACAGTCGTGTCTGCGACAAGCAGTTTGGTGAAGATAACGCCAAGTAGGTTACTGCCTTGTGCTGGTTCACTCACCACCTGACACAGGCCCAGTGTGGCATCTGTTTCCTTCAGGACACCCTCAGCTCGGCCAGTGGTGGTACCCCCGGGTCACTCTTGGTGTTGGACATGAAGTTCCGCAACCAGAGTGTATTCTGGGTACTTGTTTCCCTGAGAGAGTCTTCCAAGTTAAGTTCATCAGTTGAGGGGACGGTAGGTAGTGATCGGCAGGAGGTTGCCTTGACCTTATTTGACCTGAAGCCCTGAGCCGTCATGAGCTCCAGAGCCGGTGCTGAGGACTCCCAGGGGATTTCCAACCGGCAGTATATAACTGTGCCCCATCACCAAGTGGGGTTCCCTCCTCACCGCCAATCACGGAGCATTGGCTCCTGGTGCCCCAAATCCACAAATTAAAACTCCTCATTCTTCTGTTTAAATGCCCTCATGGTCTTGCTGATCATTTTCAATGCAACTTCATCAAGCCCTACAGCACCCCGCCCACCGCGAACTTTCCATTGCTGTCAATCCATTCAACCTCTCCCTCCACTCCCGCGGTAGGTCAGTGTCTCCAGCCTCTTGTCTACCCTCCTCTCCCTTCGCTCCACTAGCGGTGGTCATCAATTCAGCCTCACGTTCTGGAATTAAAGCCGCTCTATAATGAAAGTTGCAGTTAAATTAATTACCAACTGAATCATAATTTTTATCAATTATTTGCAGTGTTAGGTTTTTTAAAACATTGTCTCTCCTCCACACTTGAAATTTTTATTGTTGTCGTGGCTTATATTTCCACCACTGTCCTCTGACTTATTGAGCGAGCGTCACATCCGAGTCTCATTCAGAGCTGACACAACCCACCACAAGTCCAATCCATTGATTCATTCAGTTGAGACCTAACAGCTATACGTCCCATCCATTGGTTCATTCAGTGCTAACCCAACACCCACACGTTCCGTCCACTGGTTCATTCATTCCTGACCCAACACGTACCATCCATTGGTTCATTCAGTACTGACCCAACACCCACACGTCCCATCCTCTGGTTTATTGTCCCGCTTCTTTCCAGACTGCCATTGGGGGCGCTGCGCACTCTCTGGTGCTCCTGGCTATTCGCCAGGCTCCCCCTCGGATTTACTGTCTGTTTTCATGTTTTTTTAATTCATTATTTAATTTTCCTAGCCTCTAAAAGTGATGCTGTCTGTTACTGGGATACATTGGAAGGGTTTCCTTCTGTAAGTGTCACTCTTGAAAAGCCATTCATTAGATGTAAAATGCTTTGGGAAGCAAGTCTTTCGTTGTTTCTTTCAAAAACCGGCCTGTGATATTCCACCGAGGTGAAATTTGTAAAAATGAACCATTTCCCTTATGAGCGAATCACACCACATTCCAATCATTCTTGTCTAAGGTCCACACATGCGCAGTTTCCAGCAGGATCACAGGAGAGTGATCAGGACAGAATCCATGGGTTATTGTCGCTCCTAAACCAAGGTCATTGAGGACATTGTAGATTCCGAATGCCAGCGCCCTGCAGGCCGCGAATTGGAGCTGGTTTCCTGCTACACCAGGGCGGTGTTTCAATATAAACCCTCAATCCAGCAGAAATTACTGTCACTGGTAAAGTAATTAGATTCTGTCCCTGGATTCAATAATAACGCTGCACATTTCACCCAGAATTCTATCATTGCTGATCTTGCTCTCAGTCTGAAATATAATGGCCTTGAAATCCGTCACGGGCGTTTGCGAAATACGGGCGGTATCGTATCGGCCGCCCGTTATACGCAGCGCCTAATATTCAGTTCCATTGACTGAAATCGAACTGAATATCAGGCGGATCCGATACCGCCGGCTTTGCGCCACCGCCCCAGGCGAATTTCTAACCCCAGTTCCCTGTTTTTCTCTTGCTTGCAGTGAACTTGGTGGCGATTGTGATCCTGTCTCGGGGAAGGTGCGGTCTCTCCAAATGTGTCACCCGTTACCTGGTGTTCATGGCAGCGGCGGATCTGCTGGTCGTTATCACTGATCTCATATTCAGGCAGATTCCTATTCTTTATTTGGATCAGTTTCAGTTCATGTGGAAGATTAAAGTGTGCAATATCCACGCCATCCTGCTTTACTCAGTCACAGACTGTTCTGTCTGGTTCACAGTCACTTTCACCTTTGATAGATTTGTGGCCATTTGTTGCCAGAAGCTGAAAATAAAATATTGCACCGAGAAAACGGCGTCTGTGGTTCTGGGAACAGTGAGTGTGCTGTTCTGTGTAAAGAACACTTTCTGGTACTTTATGTATGAAGGTGGATATAAGTTTTCCAATAATCCCTGGTTTTGTGTTGTAGGGTTGGAAGTTCCTGAGTCACTAGTCTGGGCAGCAATTGAATTCCTTCATTATATTTTAACTCCATTTGTTCCATTTGTTCTGATTCTGCTGCTCAATGCTTTAACCGTCAGACACGTTTTAGTGTCGAGCAGAGTCCGCAGGAGACTCCGGGCCCACAGCAGTGGGGAGAGTCCCAGTGACCCAGAGATGGAGAAGCGAAGGAAATCCATCATTTTACTGTTTGTAATATCAGCGAATTTTATCCTGTTATGGGCCGTGTTTCTGTTGTTTTCTGTGTGGAGCCGGTTGTATCTGTTAGATTTGATGTCTGTATATCTACCTCATTATGTACAGGAACTGGGATTTATGCTTCAGCTCCTGAGTTGCTGCACCAACACGTGTATTTATGCCGTGACCCAGACTAAATTCAGAGAGGAGTTGAAGAATTTGGTGAAATATCCCTTTACTGTAATTGTTAAATTCATTAAATGATGAGAAGACTTTGCACCATCACAAAGTGTTGGTCTGGTGTTCTGCCCAATCCCCTCATCTCTGTGAGACAGACACAGTGGGGCCGGTTTTCATCTTTCATCGCCCGGATTTAGCGACTAACAGGACCGGTAGAGGTGGGGATTCCGCGGAGATCAGTCCCGCTGGATTCCTGCTGGTTTTTAGCCCCGCTAACTCCTCTGGTGCGGCCTGGAGCGGGTTTATGAAGCTCCCGACCGCCAGGCTCGAGTTTCATGTGTTTACCCAAAGGGGGCAGCGCGGGGAAGGTCGCTCTGTCACTTTACATTCCACGGGCGGACGGGCCGCTCAGACCCCAGCACCCCCAGTGAAACCTCAGGGGAAATAGCCAGGGACCAACCTGCAGCCGGGGAGCGAGGCTTTAAAAGTGGCAAAGGTCAGCACAGCGAGAGCGGGGCCAGCGACCGAGAGCGGCGGGGAGAAAAGGAGTGACGTCACAGGAGAGCAGCTCGGTGTTTGGATGGTGAGTATTATCGTTTTTTTGCTTTTTTATCTCGGGAAGTGAGTTTAAACTAAGAGCTGGGAAAGTATAACTATAACTTTATTAAATCAATAAATTACACTAGATTAACAAATTAGTTAATACAACTAAAAACTTTGAGTGAATAAAAAGCTTAACTAATTAAATATATAAAACAAGTTTAGATTGGGATGGCAGGGCAGGTGGTGTGTCGCATCTACAGCCTATGGGATTGGAGGAGACCAATGAGATCCCGGGAAACCACATCTGCAGTAAATGTCTGCAACCCGGGGAACTTTGGCTCAGAGTTGTTGAACTGTAGTCCGAGCTGCAGACATTACAATGCATCAGGGCGGGGGAGAGTTGTCCAGAGATTTTGATCCAGGAGGCAGTGACACCGCTTAGGTTAGGTAGTTGTTTAGGTTTGTCCAGTGGTCAGCAACAGAAGGATGTGACTACGAGACCAGGCAGGTGTGGTTACACAGGATGTAGTGATGTAGGTGCCTCAGCCTTGGACCTTGTCCAACAGTTAAGAGGTACTTCCTACCTGTATGGCTGAGAACAAAGAATGCAGATGGAATGGACAAATTGATCACAGCACCGTGGTACAGGAAACCATTCAATGGGGGGGAATATAAAGAGGAATGTGATAGGTGTTAATATAGTCAGAGGGATAAATACCTCACTGTCCCGAAGACTGTGTTGCCGGCCCGGTGCCAAGGTTAAGGATATCCCCTCGCGGCTAGAAAATAACTTGGAGTATGAGGGGGAGGATCCAGTGGGCGTGGCTCACGTAGGAACCAACGGCACAGGTAGAACTAGGAATGAGGATCTGCTGAGCGAGTTTGAGGAGCTGGGGTCCAAATCAATCAGCAGAACCTCAAAGGTAATAAACTCTGGATTACTAACTGAGCTACTCGCAAATTGGCATAGGGTCAATCATATCAGAAAGTTGAATGCGTGGCCCAAAGAGTGGTGTGCGAGTCAGGCGTTTCGATTCATGGGGCACCAGTGCCATTAATGGGAACGAGGGAGCTGTTCCGTTGGAAGAGGCTCCACGTAAACCGGGCTGGGATCATTGTCCTGGTGAATCAAATATTTAGGGCTGTAAAAAGCGCTTTGATCTAAAGAGGGGATGAGGGTTCATGTGAGGGGATATGTATGAATCTCAAGATATACTCAAGGCCATAGAGTAGTCAAACGATTTGGGTGAAGATAGGCAGAGGGAGACGGGAAGGGACAGAAAGGTGCTTCAATGAATAAGGTCAAATCATGGGAAAATGGTAAAAAGTTAAAATTAAGGCTCTTTATCTGAATGCATGAAGCATTCGCAAAAAGATAAAGATGGCCATGGCACAAATAGAGATACATGTGTTTGATCAAAAAGCCATTACATAGATGTGGTTACAAGGTGACCAAGGAGCGATCTAAATATTCCAGCCTATTTAACATTTCGAATAAATCGGCAGAATGGAACAGGAGTACGGGTAGTATTGAAAATATAGGATGACATAAGGGCTGTAGCGAAGAAGGCTCTAGGCTCGGAAGATCCGGAATTAGAACCAGTATAGGTGGTGATCAGAAATAACAAGAGGCAGAAAACATTGGGAGGAGTAGTTTATAGGCCCCCAAGGATGGAATCCATTCGAGACTTTTGCCTAGGACAATACATCGTCGAACCAATCAGGGAAGAGGTTCTTTCAGATCTTGTCTTGTGTCATGAGAGAGGGGTAATCAGTATTCTCATAGTAAGGGATTCTCTGGGGAAGAGCGATCATAATATGTAGGGTTTCACATTGAGTTTGAGTGTGACGTACTTAATTGCGAAACTGGAAACTTAAACTTAAACATAGTTATGAGCAGCGTGTTGGCTAAAGTAGAATGGAAAATTAGATTACAAGTTATGACGGTAGATGATCATTGGTAAACATTTAAAGAAATATTTCATAATTCACAATAAATACAAATTCCATTGAGAAAATAAAACGCCACGGTAAAAATTCTCCATCCGTGGCTAACTAAAGACGTTAAGCATAGTCGTGGGTTAAAAGGAGAGGCTGATAATATTGCTCAGAAGAGTAGTAGGCCTGAGGCTTGGGAGAGTTTTATAAAGCTTCAAAGGATGAACAAAAATTGCTAAAGAGGGAGGTAATCGAATATGAGAACAAACTAGCAGATAATATGAAAACAGATTGCAAGAGCTTCAACAAGTATGTAAAAAGAAAGAGAGTAGCGAAAGTAAACGTGGAGGCTGAGACAGTAGAAATTATAATGGTGAAGATGGAAACGGCAGTGAGGTTCAACAAATATTTTGGCCTAGAAATTCGGCTCGGGCAGTCGCTCAAGTGTAACACCGCTATTCAACAAAGGAGGGAGAGTGAAAATGGGGAACTACAGGCCACATAGCCTAACATCGGTCGTCGGGAAAATGCTGCAATCCATTATGAAGGAAGTGGTATCAGGGCACTTAGATAATCATAATATGATTAGGCAGAGTCAACATGCTTTTATGAAAGTGAAATCGTGTTTGACAAATCTATTAGCGTTTTTAGAGGATGTGACAAGAAGTGAAGATAAAGGGGAACCAGTGGATTTAGTATATTTCGATTTCCAAAAGGCATCCGATAAGTTGCCACACGAAAGGTTGTTGCACAAGATAATGGCTCTTGGGGTTGTGGGTAATATATTAACAAGGATAGAAGACTGATTAAAGGACAGAAAATAGAGAGTAGGAATAAACGGTTCGTTTTCAGGTTGGCAGGCTATAACTAGTGGGGTGCCGTAAGGATCAGTGCTGAGGCCTCAGCTATTTACAATCTATATTAATGACTTAGATGAAGGGACCGAGTGCAATATATACAAATTTGCTGACGATAGAAAGCTAAAGGTGCGAAAGTAAGCTGTGAGGACACAAAGGGCTAAAAATGCTCCCAGTACACAAGGGCCTCGAAATTCGTTTTGGGCGGGAAAGCAAAACGGGCGCCCTCCCGTTATCCGCTGACCTGAATATCAGGCGGCCGATCAGTTACCGCCCAGTTTGTGCCACCGCCCGAAACGAATTTCTCGGCCCTGGAGTCCAGGTGCAGTTTTGGTATCTGCACCGAAGAAAGGATATACTTGGCTTAGAGGCGGTGCAAAGAAGGTTCATTAGATTGATTTATGGGATGAGAGGGTTGTCCTATGAGGAGAGATTGAGTAGAATCGGCCGATACTCCCTGGAGTTTAGAAGAATGAGAGGTGATCTCCTTGAAATATAAAAGATTCTGAGATGGTTTGACAGGGTAGATGCTGTGAGGCTGTTTCCCCTGGCTGGACAGTCTAGAACCAGGTGGCATAGTTTCAGGATAATGGCTCAGCCGTTTAGGACTGAGATGAGGATAAATATATTCTCTACCCCAGAGGGCCGTAGCTGCTCAGTTGTGGAATATGTTCAAGACTGAGATCGATAGATTTTTGGGCTCTGAGGGCATCAAGGGCGGGAAAGTGGGTTTGACGTGGAAGATTAACCATGATCTTATTGAATGGCGGAGCAGGCTCCTATTTCTAATATGGTATGTCAGTGGTTTCAGCCTTTAATAGCCCGCCGGGTATTTGTACCAGTGGTGTTTAGGCTGACCAGCCCTAGGGCCCGGTGATGGGGAAATGTCCTTGTTTCCGTGAATCCACTGTTTGGATAAAAGGTTCTTCTGTAAATGGGGTATTTCCCAGTTAAATTTACCGAATAAGTTCCACTTTGAAGATTGCGTTTGGAGAGGGGATCCATGAATCGGGCCAAGCTCCCCTTGAACACATTCAGCCCATGGTGTGCGCACCAGAGTCATCATTTAATAATAATTTAACGTCTCCTTATTTGAAAACTGTCTGAACAATGCTGTGATGTCCAGGGTAAAGTGACCCCCGCGCACACTCCACACACACTAAACCCAGGTCTTCTTCACTGTCTGGAAAATCTCCGAGCAAAACACAGCCCATAATAAGCAGTGTTCAGGGAGTGTGGTTGCTAGGTACTGCAGTATCAGTGCTGTCATAAAGCAGTGACACTCCCATGACGCTGCGCCTGAGTATTGTGACATCATAGACATGCCCTGCAGGCCACGCCCTGGTCTGTGGTTGAACGAGATTCAAACAGCCCTTCTCCTGCACACATCACCTTTGGTGTGAACGATGTCTAAAGGACGCTGTCTGGAGCTCCGAGATACTCAATCTTTCCAATGAAGATCTTGGTGTCCATTTAGGGAGGCAATATTAAAATGGTGCAGAGACAGACACATCTCACAGGATGAATCCTCTCTTGTCTCCTTACACTGCCCTTTCCCTGCCCTCCAGGGAAGACAGTTACCGGCCCTTCAACAGGGTGAAAGCGCCTCAGAACGGCTGCTCACAGACTCTTGGTCTGACTCCCAGCCACATCACTCTGTCCACAGACAAGTACACTCTGAGGGTTGGGGTGTGGGGATTATTGGGCTGATGTTGAAAGTTCCCGTGTCCACCCCGCTATATTTCACCTGACTACATATAGAAATCCGGAGGTTCCATAGAGGCAATGGGACACCAATCAAGCACTGCCCGCACCCGGCACCTTATGGACTGTGAGACTGTGATTAACCTGAGACACACGCGTTGTTATATTTCGGCTACAATGAGTTTAATGCTGGATAATGCTGTCGGGATCAGGGAGTCGGACTCGTTTACTCGGTATGGGGCAGATGAATCTGAAGATTGAATTTGTTCTTGACTTCCTGTGTGCAATATCATGGGAGATTGGCTGGTATTTACACATATACACAGAGATTAGTCTGGCGTTCCACACAGGGAGTCAAGGTTAAATGTATTCCCCAGATGAGGCAGGACTGGTGGCCTGGGGGAAAATGGACAACAGCACATAGGCGTAAATGAGTCCCATTTTAAAGTCATGCACTCTGTCCTTATCGCTATATTTCAATATTCAATTACTATGTCCACATTTATCATGGGAACGGCCTATGTAAAATTCGAACGTTGTGATTCAACCCTCCTGTCTCGGATGGGCGGGTGGGAGGTCTGGGGATGGAGGGCTGCCAGAGAAGCTGAAGCAGGTAGAGAGATCAAAGGGGGAGGAGAGGAGAAGAGGAGCGGAATGGGAGGAGAGGAGGGGAGAGCAGGGGGGGAAAGAGGCAGAGGAGAGGAAAGGAGGAGCAGTGTGTAATATCAGATTGGAGACAGAGGGGGAGAATAACGAAAGAGGAATGGGAGGAGCAGAATGGACAGGGATGAGGGACGGGGAGGATAGATGAGAATAAATGGCCGAGAAACAGAGAAAAGGTGGAGATAAGGGAGGGGGATGGGTGATGGCGAGGAGGTTAAAGGAAATGAGGAGAGTGGGACAACGGGGATAAGGGGCGAGGAGGAATGGGAAGTGGAGAGGAGAAGAGCAGCGAAGGAGGAGGGAAGAAAGGAGGAGGAGGAAGAGGAGGAGGGTTAGGGAGGGGGGAGAGGAGTGGGGATGAGATTGGAACAGGAGAGAAGTGGAGGAAGCGGGTGAAGAGGAGGTCGGTAGCGGGCAGTCTTTGTCCAGGGACACTCAAAGCCTTTTATTTCATTCAATCCACAGGCATTTGATTGAACTCTGGAGTTAGTTCAAACCAGCTGACGATGTGCAAACATTCCCGGGAGGGTTTATCCTCAGTGTAAATGAACTTATTTCTATTTTACAGGGACTGTGTAAAGTCCACCTAAATCTGCCCCCAATACCGAGAGTGCGGGAAGGAGCCGATGGGATGAGACCTTCACTCCCTGATTGAGATCGCGTTCTGCGTGGAGATTTGTGCTATAAATCCTCGCTCGCCCAGGAGCTAAATTCACAACGCTAATGAAGAGCGGGTGGACTTTCATCAAGATGGACCAACAGAAGTTTGACCAATAAATGGCCAATTTAGACTTTGAGCTCGGAGATTGGATTTTATTCACCTCCGATAAATTGTACAGTTTTCAAGCTCAGCGTCCCAACCAGCTTAAAGCAGCTTGAAGATACAATACCACTCCATTCGGCAGAAGCATTGCAGAATAAGGTGAAAGACGGGAAACATATACTGACACCTCATCCTGTGAGAGCTCTAACATGTGCCGCTGTTTCTGGGGTAACTGTGGCCGTGGGTGGGCTCTGTCTAGTGAGCCGAGTATTGTCAGACACGCGGGAGCATTTGGAGCCCCGATCGTATAGTAACGCGGTTTCTGAGACTGAACCTGATATACATTCATAACCTGATGATCTCTGCGTTTATCATGTGTCGACCATATTGGAAATGGCATTTACAGTGTATACATTGTTTATTTTGGACACGGTAATATATTTGAAAATCACAATGTATATCAAGATATAACGGTATGTTACAGAATATCACAAGAATAAATGCTTTATCTGCCACTGAAACAGATCACAAACTGAGCATTTCTCTACCCATTGTTAGCCGGGCTATGAGAGAGCTTGTTCAGGAATCCAAATCAGCACAAATGAAACTGCACAGTGCGCGGCTGCTGATCAGTGATCAACCTTTAGTTTAAATCAGGTGCAGGACTCTGAGAGAATATTGAAGGAAGTGCAGCGGGTTCAAGGCAATTCCACCTCTGTTTTGTTTACTTTGCGATTCCCACTCACCTTATTACAGTGTGTGTATGGGTTCATTAAATCTCTCTCCAGCACTTCATGCAGGGCTGAATAAACGGTCAGAATTATCTAGAATTATTTTTATTTGATAATAATTTAATTAAATGGCATGTGGATTGTTGGTGAAAAAATAATTCACTCGATACTGTCTCAAAGCAAAAGATCACAGTTTATTATTCAAAGCGTTTTGGGAGAAAAGTCATAGCCCCGCGGTCTAGTGACCAGCTTCTCAATTTTATAGTAGCAGCCCAGCTTCTTTATACAATTCAAGAAGCCAGAAAATACAAACATCAGCTGTTATTACATCATGAGTGACCGTAAGTCAGGGTCTCTAAAAACAACCTGAGTAGAATCTTACAATGTTAGCGAAACCCATTCTAGTTCTGCTTTTGTCTAATGGTGGTTAGCCATCTGGACTGCAAGGTTTATTCTTGCTTCATCATAGCTTCGGTCAACCTGATGTGTCTGTTGGTGATTGGACACCATTCGAGGTTAGTTTATTATAGACAACAATGATTCACGGTTTGTTCTGCAGTGTCTGCATTATCTATACCGCAGGCCAAGCAAGCAGGTTTTTATTTAATTATACCCCTGTCTCCATCGGCTTGTGGCCTTCGGGAGATATTTTGACCTTTACTCTAGTCCTTTAAGCAGTTCAACTAATCTTACGCATTACAACTGATTTGCCCTTACATTATTACAATTAATTTTACCCTTACAGTCCCTCCTATTGGTCCCTGGCCAAAGCTTGATTTGTCCTGGGGACCGTCATACCGTGGTTATAACGGCGGCACACAGTTCCTTATGCTCTGTTGACGATATCTTTTGACGATGTTATTGTTGATTCACAGTCCAATGTGAATGAGAACGCGCTCGGGAGAACGAGAGAGAAAGATACCCTGGAAGAGGCTGAGCTGCACAGTCCAGTCACATCACGTCTGTTGAGCTATTCGTACAATTTAGGTTAGCGTTCCTCCTCTCCTCTTTGAAATATCGATGATCCATTTCTTCCCTGTGTAGACGTATTCTTTTTAGCTTAAAGATTTTCCCTTCTTCATCTGGTTGTCTGTTTCTTCTTGTGCCATATGCCGCAACCAATGGTTTGTCCCTACTCTACACCATCTCTAAAGTTTTACACATAAATTAATACAAACGTTACCCGCGCGTAAGCATTTTCCTTTCTTAGATAAACAGAGATCTATCTTTTATGTTACGATACACCTGCCCCACTGGTGCGGCAGGAACGACATCTTTTGCCATTTGGGCGTAGCAACATTTCAACAATAAGACCAGACCATGCATCACTAATATTATAATAAAGAACAAAATCAATCCTTGTACTACTGATGTCCCGAGTGATCCCAACCATCCAGTTGCCCAGCCCCAAAGGGTGGATGCCGGAGGTTGTTTTAACTTTTTACTTCTTCCTGTATGTGTTCTGCCAAGTTAGTTATTTCTTCTGAGCTGTCTGGTATGTTGGTACAACATTGTGTACCTATTAGGGCACAGGTTCCCCCTTTTTCTGCCAACACATAGTCAAGGGCCATCCGATATTGCAGAGCTACTGTGCGGTGGGCTATCATCTCTGCATTAACCTTGACTAGGGCTTCAGCTGTATCGTTGGCCACCTGCTGCAAGACGGAGGCCATGTTAATGGATTCCCTTGCCAATTTACCCATAACTCTCTTTTGGCCCGTGGGTGTACTCTAGCGTGAGTCCCCCCGGGGCTACATATTGGCCCAAAAATTCGTGAGTGAGCCTTCGTGCGAGGGTAAGGCCTCCCCGCGATCTCTCACTGCGCGCTGGCTTTTTCAGTCCGAGCTCGCACGAACTTGATGTTCTGGACAGCAGCTGTGCAGGGCTTCCGTATCCCGCAGGCGTAGTTAATTCGTGCGAGCTGTGGGATCACGTGACTCAGTTAGATCCAATGGCAGCACACCATCTTTCATTCATAGCTTTCACAAAAGTGCTGTGAAAGCTATGAATCTATACCCCCCCAAAAGAACAGCTAAACCTCAATTAAATTTTAAAAAAAACCATCACATTAATTAAATAAGTATAGTTAAATAAATTAACCATTTTAAACAAAAAATTAAATTTTTGAAAAAATTTAAAATCTTTTAAAAAGTTATTAAAATAAACTTACCTGTCTTTAAAGTCTCGAAAAAAGATATACCTGTTAAAAAGAAATCAAAATAATACTTAATTAACTACTTACCTTGTTAAAAGAGGGTCTTACGCCTCCTTTCTTTATGTCTAAAATGTTCCATGCTTACCTGCGCGTCCAAAGCACTGAGTGCACTGCGTGCGCGCAGCCTGTACCGTGCACGCGGTTCACCTAGGAACCGCCCCCTTTTGAATTCACCATGTGCCGGTTTTCAGCGCATGCGCAGTGCATGCAGAAAACCGGCAATTGGAGACAGAATACGCGAGAGTACACAGTGCGTACTCTCGCGTAGCTGCACTAATTTTTGGGCCAATTATGTTTACACAAACGAGCAGACTACACATGATATCGCGTAACACGTTCATCTTATCACTTTATGTTAACAATGTCCCAAAGGCTATATCGCCAACCTAACCGCTTTGTTGCTTGTAGATTCTATTTTCCTGTGGGGGTGAATAGAATATTGTCATTAGGCTGGTTCCTCGATCATAGTCATTTGGATTCCCTCCTCCTGCTCGTCCGGTTGGAGTTGATGGGATTGCTCCCATACACGCTTCAGGATACATCCCATGGTGTATCCCATCAGGATAATGCATATTGTCCATACCAATGTTCGCACCAGCACCCACTCCCATTCTTTGTATTTTCTAGCGTATTCTTCACTTTCTACAAAAGGTACTTGTTCTGGTATAGCCATTCTTAAATTGGTGAAGGGTCATAGGCGTTCAGCTGTGTCCAGTGCTTCCATCATACATACCCTTTTGTATCAATACAAGCACACGTATCCCCACTAATTAAAATCTGATATGGTCCTGCCCATTTTGGGGCAAACCCGGGTTTCCCTGGTAAACCTTTAACCATTACCTTAGTCCCGGTTGGAGGGATATATGGGAACGCGGTCAGTTCTAAATCTTTATCTCTTTCTTCCTGTCTTTCCCTTAGTTTGCTGTTTCATTTATTTTAATTTCGACCATCCCTTTCCTGTTTCTTGGATAGGTTTTGTCAGCGCGTTTTTCAGTGTCCTATTCATTCTTTCTACCATCCTCGAGCTCTGGGGTGATGTGGTATGTGCTATTTTGTGTTACATTTAACAGCTTACAAGTTTCCTTCATTATTTTACCAGTAAAGTGTGGGCTGTTATCTGAGTCAATTTGCAGAGGCACTCCCTAACGGGTTATAACCTCGGTAGCCAATATTAGTGCAACTGTTTTCGCAGAGCAATCTCAGGTGGCAAAGGCTTCCACCCACTTGTTAATTTGTCAATTATTACCAGGCAATATTTCTTCCCCCGGTCCTGCGTTAAGGGGCCGGTAAAGTCAATTTGTTAGTTTTTCCCAGGGTCCTTGGGGCCTGGGTTGGTTTGCTACTCTAACTCTGCATCTCTGTTCTTAGCACATATTATACAATGGTGACAATACTTCGCCACCTCTCGACCCATCTTTGGCCACCACCAGTACTGTGTCAGTAGGTGCAACATGTTGCTTCTGCCGGTATGTGTTAAGCCCTGGTACAGCCCCATCAGTTGTTGTCTACAACATTCCGGTGCCACCACCTGGTTTCGTGGGCCCCATCTCCAAATTCATTCTCGTAACTGCGCCAGCTTGTTTCCATCTCTCCTTTTCCTCTTTACTAGTATTTTCTTGTACCTCCACTATATTCACTTCCTGTACCCCACTGGCTGTCATGACCATATTTATCTCGTGTTTAAACGCGGCTTCTGGTTTAAGTTCCTCTGCGGCTAGTTTTGCAGCCAAATCTGCATACCGATTTCCTATGGGAGCCTGACCCTGGGGCTCCTATGAGTCCATGTCTATCTTCGTGTAGGCTTTTATTTTAATTACCGCGGATTCTAAAGGTGCCTGTGTCGCCTTAACAAACATTTCTATTAGTTTTCCATGTTTTACTACCTTTCCAGTGGAGGTCATATAACCCCTTCTGTTAATATTCCGGATGCTGGGTTTATTCCAGCATGTTTTTGTATTAATACTGATCCATCTCTTGGTCAGAGGATTGTTTCCCACTTTCCTTTCCGGCTATCTGATATAGTTCTGTTTAAGAGCCCAAGGGATTAATTTATCAAATCTTAATTTTCCTTCAATCACTGTGGGGAAATACTAATTTAAAATTAAGACACTTAAATTTAATAATGTCAAATATCTTTAAATTTCGTTCAGCCATACTGAAGTTGTTGCTTACAACTGGAGAAAAATTAGTTTTTCACATTTAAACAAGTTGCTTTGGAGGATTCCACCATAGCAAGCGCGACTCCAAGGTTAAATCTTAGACTGAAACTTAATCTTTTGTTAAACAAACTTTTTGTTTTTCTTCTCAGTTTTACACACCAGCTTAACTTAAATTGTAGTTTGAAGTTTTGTTTCAATTCTGGGTGCACAATCTTATTCAATGCGGTCTACACAAATTTACACCAACCAGAATTTCACCGTGGCCACAATGAAAGTCTGGTTTTAATAGGTTCATTCACCTCTAACTCCAATTCAATCCAGATCAATTGTTTTTAAACTAACCAGTATCACTTGGAAAAGAAAGAAACCACATTAACAAATAAATAATTACTCATGCCTAGTAAACATTCAAATTCATTTTCTTCCAGGCACATTGGCAACTGTGACTTCAAGGCTCAAGCTTATCTTTTGTGAAACAATTAACAAACTTAAAACAACACATACTTGTCCATCATTTAAGACAGGTCTTCAAAGGGTTAAACAGCTTTTAGCTCACTGTACAAAAGAGTGGGTGGAGCTAAAACAAAAATGACTTCCACTTTTTTAAAGACAGACTTTCGGACAAAAGTAAGACTGTAACTTCTGAAACATTCACAGTCAGGAAAACGTTTACACTTTAACACACACTTTCACACAAACTGAAATCCCAGCATTTTTTTAAGGTTCCTGTCACTCAGCAAATCTTGAGTTTTATTTGTCTCAGCACAAATATTCATAACTTCCATGTCGGTTTGTTTCCTGACTCATACCCTTTCTAAATCATCTTCCCTTGATTAATTGTTGTCAGAGGTACGTCTCTTCCTTACTCCCGCAGAGTGAGACCGCACTTGCAACCTGTGTTGTCAGAGGTACGTCTCTTCCTTACTCCCGCAGAGTGAGACCGTACTTGCAACCTGTGTTGTCAGAGGTACGTCTCTTCCTTACTCCCGCAGAGTGAGACCGTAATTGCAACCTGTGTTGTCAGAGGTACGTCTCTTCCTTACTCCCGCAGAGTGAGACCGTACTTACAACCTCCTTTGTATAATAATAGCTCTTGTTCTAATTCAAGAATTCTTTCATTTTTACTTGCAATTTTAGTGTGGAGTCGCTGCACCTTATCAGTTACTGTGACCAACTGGTATCACCCCTGCCTTTTTTGCCTTTTTCTGTTTTTGACCATCCCACCACTCTCTTTGTGCCTTCGGATTCTGGAGCGGGTCCCACCCACCCTTTCTCATCTTAGCAACTATACCCTTCCGGTCATCTGCATATAACCTAGTAAGGGATCCCGCTGGTCCCTATTCTATTTCTTTCCCCGACGCCATATATAGTCCAACTTTCAGTCTCACAAAATACTGAGTTCCACTAATCGGGTTAGTTCTTGATACCTTAAAAGACTTTAAGCGGTTATGTAGTCACAGCACACACACACACACATACATCTATTTATTGACCTCACGATCACAGGGTGCTTTGGTTCTCCACGCGTATTTGATCCTGGCCATCACGTGGGGCCCAGTCGCCCTCTTAATTCCGGCTCAGGCTAGGTGTGTGAGACAGGCGCCCTCCTTGTCCGTGTCGATCAGTCAATCACTCATACATTCGCGACATTTATCGCTACACAGTGTTCCCTTAGTACACGCGATCCACACTCACACAACTGTGTTCTCCTACCTCTCACAGACTTTCATTTGATTCGTGATGCTATGGCACTGTCTCTCCACCTACCCAAGTGAATCAATTTCTGGATGGTCAAAATTTGAATTCTCATCCGGCTTCACTGGTACGGGTGGTCTTTCAGTCACGGAGCATCCTGCCGTCTACGCCAATTGTTGGTGAAAAATTAATTCACTCGATTCTGTGTCAAAGCAAAAGATCACAGTTTATTATTCAAAGCGTTTTGGGAGAAGAGTCATAGCCCCGCGGTCTAGTGACCAGCTTCTCAATTTAATAGTAGCAGCCCAGCTTCTTTATACACTTCAAGAAGCCAGAAAATACAAACATCAGCAGTTATTACATCATGAGTGACCGTAAGTCACGGTCTCTAAAAACAACCTGATTAGAATCTTACAATGTTAGCGAAACCCATTCTAGTTCTGCTTTTGTCTAATGGTTGTTAGCCATCTGGACTGCAAGGTTTATTCTTGCTTCATCATAGCTTCGGTCAACCTGAGTTATCTGTTGGTGATTGGACACCATTCGAGGTTAGTTTATTATAGACAACAATGATTCACGTTTTGTTCTGCAGTGTCTGCATTATCTATACCGCAGGCCAAGCAAGCAGGTTTTTATTTAATTATACCCCTGTCTCCATCGGCTTGTGGCATTCGGGAGATATGTTGACCTTTACTCTAGTCCTTTAAGCAGTTCAACTAATCTTAAGAATTACAACTGATTTGCCCTTACATTATTACAATTAATTTTACCCTTACAGGATCAATGTATTATTTTCTGATCCTATTTTATAATATCGTGAGCGTGGAATTTCCCGAAAATCATTCTTTCGATGTTATGTCATGTGAAATGTAGCATTCTTGTGAGAGCGCTGCTGAATCATTTAAAGTTCAAAAAGTTAAATCCCGTTTTGTTTCCATTCATATTCACGCTAAGCTGCCCCACACAGTATTTGGCAACAACCCAGCCGACTGCCGTTAGCGTAGCTCGAACACCCAGTTTCATTTACAGGAAGGATCTGGGGTTTCTGTGCAGTAAATCAAAGCTCTGTTTCCTCATTACTGACCGCTTGGCTGAAAGACAACTTCAAGCCCTTTACATTGTGAGGGAGGCACGTTTATATACAAATCTACCCAGCAACAGTACTGGAGTTAATTTAATTTGTTTTAGTTCTGTAACTGTGTGAAACTCTTCCCATCACTCGGGAAAGGCAATATAATCAACATCTCTGATATCCTGCTAGACGTAGCAGTCAGCTGGAGGATCAGTCCAGCACATCACAGCCCTGTAATAGTCAGAAAGAGAGAGAGAGAGAGACAGATAGAGAGATAGACAGACAGATAGATACATACATACATAGATAGAGAGATAGAGAGATAGAGCGATAGATAGATAGATAGGTAGATAGATAGATAGATAGATAGATGGATAGATGGATAGATAGATAGATAGATAGATAGATAGATAGATAGATAGATAGATAGATAGATAGATAGATAGATAGATAGATAGATAGATAGATAGATAGATAGATAGATAGATAGATAGATAGATAGATAGATAGAGAGATAGATAGATAGATAGATAGATAGATAGATAGATAGATAGATAGATAGATAGATAGATAGATAGATAGATAGATAGATAGATAGATAGATAGATAGATAGATAGATAGATAGATAGATAGATAGATAGATAGATGGATGAACGGAGAGATGGATGGATGATTGCAAGGATGGATAGATGGTCATGAATGATGTCGTACAACATTCTCATCTTTTCGATGGTCTACTATCTGACATGAAGCAGCCCGCTTACATTTGTATCAGTTTGGTGCCTTAAGTACTTCCTGATTTTCTGCATCATTTCAATCCCTGTGGTATCCATAACCAGAGCGTTTAACTTCACCTGGAGAAGCCTGAAGTTATCCCTGCGGTACTGATGCTCCTTCTCTGGTGATGGGGAATATTCATCTCAAAGATATAAAGCGAGCACGTGTCTGGGGTGAGAAGAGACAAGTGTAATATTCGGAACATTTGGTCCTTCCATATACAACAAAGAACTCAACATATTCTCACCCGAATTACTTCAACCACATCAGGAACAAAGCAGATCAACGGGTACATCATTTCCCACTCCCCCCCGCCCCGTCCCCCCTTAAATACTTGCTCCGCTGTGAGACTGCTGTGGTCAGACCATTTTGAATAGTGCGGATAAAAGGAGCATCAACTGTGAGTTTATTTACCGCCTTATATTCATTGTAATCATTGCCACATTGAAATATGTCCTGTGGGTTTTACACATTGTTGTCGCAAATTAAAATGGCCTTAACCCCCTTATCCACTCTCCCCAGAGTCTTTCCATTGAGTCCATTCATACTCTGAATGAATAGTTCACCAGTTGGGCGGGTGAGGTCAGTACATCACTGAGATGAGCTCAGGTTGTTGGTGAGTGGTCACCGCGATGGAGAGATATGGTTGGAGTGGACATGGTACAGCAGCAGCACAGAGCTGAGTCAGTGAAGGTGCTGTACATGCTGATTTGAATCACAATTTTTGACAAGACTACAGGGTCAGTGCTCTATGACATGAGGTTAAAAGGATCCTATTGCTCAGAAGTTTATACTTTTGTCGTGTGATTGTTTAGCGTCGTGGAGAACTGGTGTAGGGATATAAAGACTGAAATAAGATGCCATTATAAATATTAGGCAATTACTTTTCCACGTCATTTTCTAGGCTAAATGTAAATCTTCAAGGCCTTTCTTAATGTCCCAAAGCGCTTCACAAATAGTTATGAATATTGAAGTGACATTGGTGAATTGTTTTTCGGAGAATTAATCTGAGTTGAATGATGCCTGTTTGACCCCCTTCCCCTTGTATAAGAGGCTCTGTCGCATCATCTACGGATTATTACTGTGGATTGTGCACAGTTCCCATTCCCGCTCAATATCCCACTATCCGGAGTAACAAACTGTCTCTGCGCCAACTAACAGCAATAGCGACAGATGGACGGGGAGAGAATTCCGGACCACTGTATTTTGCAGGCCGTCATATTACTAAACAAATGATATTTCTCAATACTTTCCTTCTTCGTTGTGTTTTCCAAACAACAGATGTTTTTCGAAACCATTGATAGTTTTAATCTATTGATAGTTCCCCAACAATAAACTTTCTGAAACAATGGACAATTTGCAATCAATTGATGTTTCTCGAACTATCAATTATTCCAAATACTGTTATTGCTCAGAATTGATTGACGTTTCTAGATCGAGCAATGATTCCCCAGACTTTCATCATTCCCAATTGAATCATGTATTGGCACCGGACATGTCGGGCCCGGATTATGGGGATCGAGTCTCTGGAGTGTGGGGCTCGAACTCACAACCGTCTGACTCAAGGGGCGAGATTGCCTACACTTCAAAAGTACTTCATTGGTGGTGATGCGCTTTGGAATGACTGAGGTTAATAAAGATCCAGTATCAATACAGACCTTGCTTATTGACTGGAGCAGAGACTGTGCCAACATTAAAGAACTGGTTGGATATGTGGTTGAAGAAAGGGGGATAAAGGGATATGGACACAGGGCGGGAAAGCGCGATTAGGAATATTGCTGTTGTGGTGGGATAGCACCAACAAGAAGGGCCGAAGGGCCTGTTACCGGTGCTGTAATCTCCGTGCTGTTCACTGATAGGGACCCTTGTCAGCTTGTCGCTAATCTCACAGTCTGGGTTTCAGATCCCAGCCCTCCACAAATTTAAATTACGCTACCCATGTAATTCACGATTGTTATTATTCAGACTCCCAATAAACCAACATTTCGACACCTACGAACAGATAAACAGTGGCTTTCAAATATATACTAAACCTCGTTTCAGCTGAAATGATGGGTGCTTCATATCTGCCGCGAAGGGGTTGATGCAGCCCAGGTATAACAATTGATAAACTTAAATCAATTAAACAACAACAACTTTAATTTACGAAATGCTTTTAATCGAGTAAAGCCTCCCAAGGCGCTTCACATGAGCGGAAATAAAACAAGATTTGACACAAAGCCACGTAAGGAGATATTAGGAGATGTGATTAAAAAGCTCAGTCAAAGAGATATGTTCTGAGGAAAATCTTAAAGGAGGCGAGCGGTAGTGAGACGGAGAGGTGAGTGAATTCCAGAGTTTAGGGCCTTGGCATCTGAAGGCACAACCACCAATGGGCCAGTATAATGTAAACAGAGACAGTTTCTATTGTAATATAAACAGAGACAGTGTCTAGTGTAATATAAACAGAGACAGGGTCCAGTGTAATATAAACAGAGACAAGTTCTAGTGTAATATAAACAGAGACAGGGTCTAGTGTAATATAAACAGTGACAGTGTCTAGTGTAATATAAACAGAGACAGGGTCTATTGTAATATAACAGAGACAGTGTCTAGTGTAATACAAATTGGGACAGGGTCTAGTATAATATAAACAGAGACAGGGTCCAGTGTAATACAAACTGAGACAAGGTCTAGTGTAATATAAACAGTGACAGGGTCTGTTGTAATATAAACAGAGGCAGGGTCTAGTGTAATATAAACAGAGGCAGAGTCTAGTGTAATATAAACAGAGACAGGGTCTAGTGTAATATAAACAGAGACAGGGTCTAGTGTAATATAAACGGAGACAGGGTCTAGTGTAATATAAACAGAGTCAGGGTCTAGTGTAATTTAAAAACATACACAATCGGCACTCTGTCAGTTAATCCGCTCACACTTCATGGCCCTGCTCTCATATAGCGGGTTTCAAGTTTTATTTTCTATCCAATCATTCTCGAAATATTCTGATCATTGAAGGGTGTGCCATTCCATTTGTGCAATGCCTGTTCAATTGTATTTTGTAATGTTAGAATTGTTGGGATTGAAATGGTTAACCTGATCTGTTTGTTTAACAACTGTAATTAATCTAAGTTCCCAGGGAATCTGTTCGTCTCTCTGGAGTTTTTACTCGAATATAATTGAGAAGCTCCTTTGAATTCTCTATTCCAGTGATTCAGTGGGAGCGGGGCCCCGAGCACTGATAACTTCATCCTTTCCCGCCAAAAGTGGAACCATGTTTCGGGAATTCCCACTAACTCTTCGGGTGCTATGGGCAGTCTGGGGCGTAAAAAAGATTTACTACCCCATCATCGCTGCCGTTGGTGTTCCCAGTAAGTCCAACTATTAACCTCGTGAAGCATGTTTAACTGTATTACTGTTGTTCTGTGTTTCCCATTATCTTCCACAGTTTCGGATCACTGATGTCCCTGGTAAGTCCAACTATTAACTCCGTGCACCATGTTTAACTGTGTTACTGTTCCTCTGTGACTCCCATTTCTTGCCACAGTCTCAGTTCGCTGATGTTCATAGAATCATAGAAACTTACAGTACAGAAGGAGGCCATTCGGCTCCTCGCACCTGTACCTGGCTCTGTGAAAGAGCAGTCGTGCTTAGTCCCACATATCCGATTTTTACCGGTAACCCTGTAAGTTCCTCTTCCTCAAGTTCCTATCTAACTCTCTTTAAAACCGAATGTTGGAATAGCTTCCAACACCTATTCAGTTAGAGCGTTCCCGATCCCGACATTGTCCTGGGAAGTAACTGTTGGTTCAGTGTTGTTGTTTATGATGAAGGGACATGAAAGCTTAGCGCGCCTGAAAGATCTGTCGCTGTTACATATTTCAATCCAGGTTCCCACCCACTGATCTGAAATCAGTTAACTCCTCTTTTAAACAGTGAGCCAAGAAATGCTGCATGAAAGCGTTAAGGGTTTTCCACTTCATCGCCAACAGTAATGTCTACTCGTCTCTGCAGGTAGTAATTCTCTAGACCATGTTTGTTTGATTGTTACTGTGGTTGTGATTTAGATAATTTCCCCGCTGTCGGTTGTGCTCCGTGTATCCCTCTTGGTGTGCGGTATTGGAAGGTGTCTGTCTTGATGTGTTTGTGACACAGTCGCCTGTTCACTGGTCTGAGTTTAATGGACACTGCGGCCTCACTCCTGCCATCTGTTTAACAATGTTTGAGAGTTTACTGTACTTTGATCCTTTAACACCAGCAATGTTACTCTTTGTCCCAGTCTGATGCCGGAACTGTGCATTTATATTAGATCAGAAATGTGTTTTCAGGAAGATTTTATATTCCGTATTCTGCGTACAGTTCAATAGGTAGAGCAGCAGTGATCTGACAGAGAGTCCAGAAATACACAGAAACTTTTGAGAAAACCCGCCAGCTCCACTTCACTGTGTGACTTTCCACCATCGCCCACTCCGCACTCCTCCCATTTGTTGAGGATGATTAAGACAGGATTACAAGTGTAATGTTGTTCCAGTAATATAGTCAATGAATCGTATTTCCACAAACTTAATATTAATCATTACTCTGACACTCAGTGTAAAGCCATGCGGGTCTTGCACAGATCAGGGAGTCTCTCAGTGAGGCGCAACCTGACTTTGGGTAATCGCCTATGTCCTTTCTATCATCAATTGGAAACCCGGACAATTGACATGAATAAGCGATTAATTGTTAGGTTGTAATTCACTCTAAGAAAGAATATTGGTAAAGTATTGGCAAATCCGCTGTAAAATTAATTGCACTATATATATGAACTGAAAGTACTCATTTTAAATTACAATAAAGCATTACTTTTATACAGCGTTTTATCTTATCTGCGCGAAAAGTAAACATAGAAGCAGGAGATTCGAGCCTGCTCCACCATTCAATACGATCATGGCTGATCATCCAAATCCAGTACCCTGTCCCTGCTTTCTCACAGAATCCCCATCGAGCCTGCACCGACACAGATCCCACCCTATCCCCGTAACCCCACGTATTTAATTCCCCCTAACATATCCCTTCCTATCCTATCCCCGTAACCCCACATATTTAATCCCCCCTAACACTAAGGGTCAATTTATCATAGCCAAATCAACCTAACCCGCACATTTTTGGACTGTGGGAGGAAACCGGAGCACCAGGAGGAAACCCACGCAGACACGGGGAGAATGTGCAAACTCCACACAGACAGTCACCCGAGGCCAGATTCGAACCCGGGTCCCTGGCGCTGTGAGGCACCAGTGCTAACGACTATGCCACGTGTTTCACATTTACATACATAAATAAGAGAGAACTTGGAGCAAAATCAGCCGCAATTTTTCACACAGCAGCTGGTAAATAATTTGGTTGATGTTGTCTGGTGCGGGAATGTTGGCAATGACACCGAGAGCTTCATGTTCTTCTTGAAATAGTCCCAACTTTAACATCCCATGAATGAGAAGAGCGGGTCGAGGCGATCTCTGGTCACACACTCCCCGGAAGGAGGGCGCCTCTGATCAGTATTTAACTGGAGTGTTAACCCGCTCAAGGCCAGGAGTGGGGCTTGAATCCATGAGCTTCTCACTCAACACGAGCCGAACTGACTCGGAATGAATCCAATGACTGAGTTTTTAATACAATTATTTATAACACTGATTTATATTTAATATATTTTCTTTCTTCTCCCTGCACTTGCTCTGCTCCAAGCGCAGGCCTAACATCGTCACCTGAGACCTACACATGCTCCGCTCTGCTTCATTCTGCTACGGCTCACCCGCAGTCCCGCTGGAGGAGACCGCCTCATTCATCTCGCTCCTTCTTCATCTCCACGTTCTAGTGTCCCTGGAACTCCCTGTTAGTTTCATGTCTTCCCATCTCCTGTGTGTGTGTGTGTTTTATTTTACCTCCCTATTCTCTCTCCGCTTTTCTGAAAGCTCTGATCTTTTGGACCCAGGGTTACGAGGGTACAAACGTCTTCACCGAGAGAACCTAGACAGAGTCAATAGTAGGTATCAGAACCCCGCGAAAGCTGTTCTCATTTCACTGCCTCGCCTGTGCACCTAACAGTAAGAGTCGGTGGCCAATGATAGGAATGAACATCCCTGCCCCTCCCGATCCTGCAGCACTGTGACACCTGTAGTAGCGAACGGCCAATTCCGTACAGGCTTCCGTCCGAAACTGGGATGAGCGGGTGATGTTTTCCTCCAGCTACAACAAGGTGTTGCTTTGCACACGATCCACCTGTAATCTCCCATCACAGGAATTTGTTTTCTGATAGTTTGCTGCAGATCCTGTTATTTATTGAGCTTAATTTTATCCTGTTCAGTTATTTGTTTGACAACTTGTTTCTGCTTTTACTGTAAATACTGTCTCCATCAAAAATCCGTCTCGATAAATGGATGCTGTAACAAAGCTTGCAAAGTCAGACGGAACTCCAGAGGGTTGCGGCTTCTGTTGGCGCCTGATGTACAATTTCTGTTTTATAATTTTCATTACAATTAATTTAGTGACGATTGTGATCCTGTCTCGGGGAAGGTGCGGTCTCTCCAAGTGTGTCACGCGTTACCTGGTGTCCATGGCAGCGGCGGATCTACTGGTCATTATCATTGACGTGATACTAAGACAGATTCCCGTCGCTCACGCTGCACAATTCCGTTTTGTACGGAACATTAAAGTGTGTAATATCCACGCCGTCCTGCTGTACGCAGTCACAGACTGTTCTGTCTGGGTCACAGTCACTTTCACCTTTGATCGATTTGTGGCCATTTGTTGCCAGAAGCTGAAAATAAAATATTCCACCGAGAAAACGGCGGCTGTGGTTCTCGGAACAGTGGGTGTGCTGTTCTGTGCAAAGAACACTTTGTGGTACTTCATGTACACAGGTGAATATTTACTTGTTAACATTCCCTGGTTTTGTTACGTAACAGAAAAGGTTTTGTTTTCACGCGTGTGGGGAGCAATAGAAAACCTGAATTACATTTTAACCCCACTTATTCCATTTGTTTTGATTTTGCTGCTCAATGCTTTCACCGTCAGACACATTATAGTGGCCAGCAGAGTCCGCACGAGACTCCGGGCCCACAGCAGTGGGGAGAGACCCAGTGACCCAGAGATGGAGAAGCGAAGGAAATCCATCATTTTACTGTTTGCTATATCCGGGAATTTTATCCTATTATGGGTGATGTTTTTTGGTGAATTCCATATACTTGCACATAATGGCAATGTATAATAACGCGAACATTAGCACTTCGCATATCCTACAAGAAATTGGATTCATGCTTCAACTGTTGAGTTCTTGCACAAACACTTGTATTTATGCCGTGACTCAGACTAAATTCAGAGAGGAGTTGATGACTGTGTTGAAATTTCCCATCACTCTAATTGCTAAATTAATGTAGAACAACGAGAAGAAATGAAAACTGTCCACCTGGCGCCTGAAATACAAAACATAATTTACAGAGTATCTCTGCAACACTTATTCATTCAGTGGTATTTTAAATATGTTTGTAACATTTTATACTTTGTGAAGCAACTTGATCTAAAATGACCAGCTGCACAGGTATAGCACTAAACAGTTTACCAACATTTTAAAATGTTAATAAAACAAGACCAATATAAAACCTTCCCATTGATAGTTTATACAATCTGCTTGTGCTTTCTTCGTTCTCATGTTGATGGCGTTCCATCTACAAGAACTGTGCCCATGGATTGGAAAATTGCCATTCCCAATCTATTAGTTAGGAAGGGTAGCGGAGACACAATCGGAAATTATAGGCCTATGAGTCTAAGGTCTGTTTTGGAGAAGTTATTAGAATCTGTTATTAGGGACAGAATGATTGAATATTAGACAAATATGAACTGGTCAGAGAGAGCCACCGTGGCTTTGTACCGGGCAAAGCATTTGGAATGAACCAAGTTGATTTTTATTAAGATGCAACTAACGTGGCAGATAATAGAGAGTCTAAGGAGATTATTTATATGGACTTCCAGAAGGCATTGGATCAGGTTCCACATAAGGGACTGTTAACTAAAATGAGACTGCATGAAATTGGAGGCAACCTATTGACATGGGTAGGGAATTGGTTCGGAGGTAGGAGACAGAGAGTATGGATACTGGGTATGTTGACAAATTGGCAGGATGTGGATCGTGGAGCCCCAAGAGAGCAGTACTGGGGCTTTTCACTCGACTCATAAATGACTGAGAAGAAAGAATAGAGAGCCGCATATCCAAGGTTGTTGAAGACACCAAGTTAGGTGGCACAGTAAATAGTGTAGGTGGGAACAGCAAGTTGCAAAGGGACATTGAGAGATAAGGTGAATGGGCAAAACTGTGTCAGCTGGAGTTCAATGTGGGGAAGTGTGAGGTCATCCACTTTGGCCCTCAGAAAGATAGATCAGAGTATTTTATAAAATGTGGGAAGCTGGGAACTGCGGAGGAACAGAGTGATTTAGGTGTCCAAGTACAGAAAACACTAAAGGCTCTTGTCAGGTCCAAAAAATAATTAAAATGTTAATGGAATGGCCGCCTTTTTATCAAAAGGGCTGTAATTGAAATGGGTGGAAGTTCTGATCCAGCTGTACAGAGCCCTGGTCAGACCGCATCTGCAGCACTGCAGTCAGCTCTGGGCACCGAACCTTAAGACGGGAACAATGGCCTTGGAGGGGGAGCAGAGCAGATTCAACAGAATGGTACCTGGGCTTAAAGGGTTAAATTATGAGGACAGGTTGCACAGACTAGGCTTATATTCTCTTTAGTATAGAATATTAAGGGGTTATCTAATTAAGATATTAAAGGTGATTAAAGGAATTGATACGGTGGATGGGTCCAGCGATTGGTCTCGGGCGGTGACGCAGAACGGGCGGATTGGGGAGACCAAACGCAGATTGGGTGACCGCTTTGCGGAACACCTCCGTACAGTCCGTAAGGGGGACCCCGAGCTCCCGGTGGCCTGTCACTTTAATTCACCGCTTCACTCCCACTCTGACCTCACCGTCCTCGGCCTATTACACTGTTCCACGGAAGCTCAGCGTAAGCACGAGGAACAGCACCTCATCTTTCGTTTAGGCACGCTACAGCCCTCTGGACTCAATATCGAGTTCAACAATTTTAGATCATAACCTCAGCTCCAATCACATTTATATTTTATTTTATCCACCCTTTTATTTGTCCCCCCCACCTTTTTTTTTCCTCCTAGAAGCTGGCAGCTGTCCTTCATTCTGCCAGTGGATTTCACACTTCATTCAGCCTTAATCTGTCACATTAACACCACCTCTAGCCTTGCATATCTCTTAATGTCTCTTAATGTCTCTTCATCTCCCCCTTTGTTACTTTATCCCCTCCCCCTTTTCCCAGCTTCACCCTGGCCTTAAATCTATTTGATTTCCGGCTCTTCCCAGTTCTGATGTAAGGTCATCGACCTGAAACGTTAACTCTCTTTCTCTCTCCACGGATGCTGCCTGGCCTGCTGAGTTTTTCCAGCGTTTTCTGTTGTTATTTCGGATTTCCAGCATCCGCAGTATTTTGCTATCGTACGGGCGGTCTGGGATCGGACGCCCGTTATACGCAGCGCCTGATATTCAGCTCCATTGACTGAAATTACAGCAAATATCAGGCGCTGCATATAACGGGCGGCTGATCCGATCCGATCCCGTTCCTTTCTCCTGGTGACTCCTGGAAGGTGTCTAATAAGGTAGAGTAGCACAGCACTCACTCTTTTTAAGAGAAGTCCTCAGAGAATTTCCAGAATCAATGTTGATGGAGTGTTGGTGAAGTCTTGACGAAGTTTCCTAGAAAGTCTCCCGATGTGTTTTCAAAAGTCCTCTTCAAAGCTCCAGCAGCAAGTGGACAGTAAAAGGCGATGTCCCTTTAAACAGCGCTCCAAATCTTCAGCAACTACCTGTTTACTCCCAATCAGCTGTTCGCTGTTGGGAGAGGGCGTCAGGTCCAGCGCCGGCCACCAGCATGCCGCGCAGTCTCGTTAATGAGCGCTAGCAGGCAAGTTAAGTGGCAATTAGCTGCTGAATGTCCCTCCGGCAGCCGTTCCTAGTGCAAGCTTGAACTCCTTTACCAATATAGCTAAACGCGGGCTAAACCGGTGTTCCAGCTTAAGACCCCAGCCTGGCCACCTAGGAGGCTCTTTAGCGCCAAAGGTATCCGGGGAAAATCGCCATCCGCTCCCACAATATCCCTTCTTATGAATTTTTGAATAGGTCACGATGCAATTCCGCTCTTTCGACGGGGGTGGCGCTGTAGCGCCCCAATTTTGCGTTTCCCGACTCTGCAGCTCATAATTTAGAGAGATTCCGCTTCTCCAACCAACTTCATGTCTCTGATTCCCAAACTGTAAAAAATGTTGCCACTTGGCCTCGACTCCCTATGTGCAACAGTGCAGGAGATCATGTTGTAATAATATAAAATCACAGTGCAAGGTATTAAAAACGGCAGAATATGTCACTTTAAAATGGGACGTGGACAACATCTGTCCATCCTGGTCAGATTAGCCCCGCCCTCTAACCCTGCTTCACCCGAAGACCACACCTGGTCTTAACTCCCCTATCTAACACTACAGGAGGTTGACTGTTATTCCCTACAAACAATATTTCACAAGCAAGTACTAAGCCCCATTTTCCAGGCCGCCGTTTATGTTGCCTGTCTGATAACATGTGCTGTACAACCTCGTATCCGTTCTGGAAAAACGCTGTCAACTGTCTGTATTGGAATCCTAACATGATACCCCGTAGTTCTAGATTCGCCTACGAGAGAGAAGAGTTGTGTTATGTTCGCTGTGACTTCTTGAATTCGTCTACCATTTCGAGCAAACCGACACAGAATCTCATTTCCACACATTTTAGTACAAATTGATTCGGTCTCTGCACCCAGTCCATTTATCCGTCTTATCACGCTGGTGATTTCTCGCTGGACTTTCTCCAAGGTGATTATCTCGTTGCTAAGGTTTGTGCCCCACACTGAAAACAACATGATCTAATAATAGCAAAATTGTATGTAATCACATGTAACTGTTTCATAGCAATCAGCAAGTACAAGAGAAAGATACGCAGCAGTCACACAGAACATGATCCGGAAACACAGTATCGGACCAAGTAGATGGAGCTTTCCACGGCATCTAACGCGTGTTGTTCCTTCCCTGGGAGTGTTTGATAACATGAGAACAAACCAAATAGGAGCAGGAGTAGGCCATACGGCCCCTTGAGCCTGCTCCGCCATTCAATAAGCCCATTGCTGATCTTCAACCTCAAAACCACTTTCCCGCCTGATCACCATATCATTTGATTCCACTGGAGTTCAAAAATCTATCGATCTCAGCCTTGAATAAACTCAACGACTCAGCAGCTACAGCCCACTGGGCTAGAGAATTCAAAATATTGACATCCCTCTGAGTGCAGAAATTTCCCCTCCTCTCAGTCTTAAATGGCCGACCCCTTATCCTGAGGGTATGCCCCTAGTTCTAGACACTCCAGCAAGGGGAAACAACCTCTCAGCATCTACTCTCTCAATCCCCTTCAGAATCCTGTATGTTTCCATGAGATCACCTCTCATTCTTCTAAACACCAGAGAGTCTAGGCCCATTCTACACAATCTCTCATCATAGGACAGCTCTCTCATCCCAGGAATCAATCTCGTGAACCTTTGTTGTACTGTCTCCAAGGCATGTATATCCTTCTTTGCATACGGAGACGGAAACTGTTCACAGTACTCCAGGTGTGGTCCCACCAAAGCCCTGTACAATTGTAGCAAGACTTCCTTACTGTTGTACTCCAAAACCCCTTGCAATAAATGCCAGCGTACCATTTGCCTACTTAATTGCAGCCATGATCGTTTTGAATGGCGGAGCAGGCTAGGGGCTGAATGGCCTACTCCTGCTCCTATCTTCTATTATTCTATTCTGTACCTGCATGTCAACTTTCTCTGTTTCGTGTACAAGGGCCGCCAAATCCCTCTGAACACCAACATTTAATAGTTTCTCACCAGATAAAAATATTTTGTTTTTAGATTCTTCCTACCAAAGAGGATTGGTTAAAGGACAGAAAACAAAGAGTAGGAGTAAACTCGTAACTTTCAGGTTGAAAGGCTGTTACTGATGGAGAGCCACAAGTATTAGTGCTGGGCCCTCAGCTAGTTTCGATCTAAATTAATGACTTAGGTGAAGGGATTATCTACCCTGCTAATTATATCCCCAAAAGATCTAATACATTTTTCAAACACGATTTCCCTTTCATGAAGCCATGTTGACTCTGCCCAATCATGTTATGATTTTCTCAGTGCCCTGTTACCACTTCCTTAACAATGGATTGCAGCATCTTCCCGGTGACTGATGTCAGGCTAACTGGCCGGTATTTCCCTGTTTTCTCTCTCCCTCCTTTCTGCAGTAGCGGTGATATATTTTCTATCCTTTAATCCACTGGGACCGTTCCAGAATCTAGGGAATTTTGGAAAATTGCTACCAATGCATCCATCATCTCTGCAGTCACCTCTTTGAGGATCTCAGGATGTGGGCCATCAGGTACAGGGGATTTGTCGGATTTTAGCCCCATTAATTTGTCCAGTACTTTTTCTTTACTAATATTAATTACTTTAAGTTCCTCACTCTCATGAGACGATTGCCTCCCCTCTATCTCTGGTATGTTTTGTGTGTCTGTTACGGTGAAGACAGATACAAAATATTTTTAACGTCTCTGCCATTTCCTGATTCCTCATTATAAGTTCTACAGTTTCAGCCTCTAAGGGACCCACGCTTACTTTCGCTACTCTCTTCCTTTTTATATACTTGTAGCAGCTCTTACAATCTGTTTCTATTTTCTCCATCTTTATCAATGTTTTGGCCATCCTTTGCTGGTTTTTGAAACTCTCCCAAACCTCAGGCTTACCACTCTTCTTGGCAACGTTATAAATCTCTTTTAATCTAATACTATCCTTATCCTCATTAGTAAGTCATGGTTGGATCACTTTTCCCGTGATGTTTTTTGTATCTCAATGAAATGTACATTTGTTGAAAATTATGAAATATTATATACCGACATACAGTTTAATCTATTTTCCCAATCTACCTTTGTTAACTCGCCCCTCATACCTTAGTAAGTGGGTTGATACAAGTTTAAGATTCTTGTTTCGGACTTCGGCAAGTCACTCTCAAAATTAACGTGAAATTCTATCATATTATGATCACTCCGCTAGGGAGGATCCCTTGCTATGAGATTATTAATTAACCCTGTCTCAGTACAGAAGACAAGATCTAAAAAAACTCTTCCCTGGTTGGTTCCACGACGTATTGTTCAGGGAAACTGTCTCGAGTGCATTGCATAAACTCCTCTTCAAAACGACTTTTGCCAATTTGCTTTGTCCAGTCTATATGAAGATTAATGTCCCCCACGATTATTGCATTACCTTGGTTAGACGTTTCTCTTATTTCTTGATGAATACTCTGTCCAACAGTATAGCTACTGTTCGGGGGGCCTAGAAACTACTTCCACCACTGTTTTCTGTCCCTTGTTGCTTCTTTTTTCCACCCATACTGATTCTACTTCCTGGTCTTCTGAGCCAAGATCCTTCTACATTACTGTCCTTATGTCATCCTTTATTATCAGTGCTCCCCGCCCTCATTTTCCATTTTGTCTGTCTCTTTTCGGAATGTCAAGTTCCCTGGAATATTATTTCCCAAGATTGGTTAACCTGCAACCACGACTTTGTAATGGCGATTATATCAAACCCATTGATCACTATTTGTGTCTTTAATTCCTCTATCTTGTTACGAATGCTTCGTGCATTCAGATAAAGCATTTCAATATTAACCTTTTACCCTTTTCCCCTGATTTGACCGTATTCACTGATGCACTATTACCGTTAAACTCCCTGTCCCTCCCTGTCACACTCTGCTTATCTTTATACAAATCGCTACACTGCTCTATGGACTTGAATTTTCTCTGGAAATTTTGTACGTTTCCACTCAACTGAATCCTCCCCATTTTAGTGTAAAGCCCTATCTGCAGCCTCAGTTATTCAATTCCCCGGCATATTGGTCACAGCCCGGTTTAATTGGGGATTGTCCCAATGGAACAGCCCCCTCTTTCCCCAGTACTGGTGCGAGTGCCCAATGAATCGAAACCCCTTCCTCCCATACCACTCTTTGAGCCACGCATTTAAACCTCTAATCTGTTTCACCCTGTGCCAATTTGCGTGTGACTCAGGTAACAATCCATAGATTACGGCTTTTAAGTTTCTGCTTTTTAATTTGGATCCTAGCTCCTCAAACTTCCTTAGCAGAACCTCATTCCCAGTTCTACCTATTACGTTGGATCCTACGTGGAACACGACAACGGGATCCTCCCTCTCCCGCTTCAAGTGCTTCTCCAACCGTATGGAGAATTCCTTAACCCTGGCACTGCAGGAACTCCTGATCGCGGCTGCAGAGAACTGTATCTATCCCCTGCCCATACTGTCCCTTACCAGTACCACATTCTTTTTCGATTCCCCCATTTGAACGTCCTCATGTACCACGGTGCCATGTTGAGTTTGCTCATTCACTCTGCAGATTTCTCTTCATCGACACTGGCCGCAAGACCCTCGTAATTGTTGGAAAGGGACAAAGGTCGAGGCTTCTCCAGCACTGCACCTGGGGTCCCCTTAACTGCTTGAGTCGCAGTCACACCCTCCTTTCTATGACCTGATTTGTACCAGCTCTTATCCTAAGGATTAAAGGGCTAAAAAATAACGTAGCGCCCAGTTTGGGGCGATAACTTTTGAAAAATCTGAAAAGTATCGCCAAGCGATAATCATTTTCTCGTCCAGGGAAATTGAAATTTAGCGCTCCAAGAGGGAAGTGTAGCGCTGAATCCAGCGCTAACCAGATCTCTTAGGGCGCTAAAGTGCGAGTATGGGGCGGTAGCGGCAGAGCGCTGAACAATATGGAGTGCAAAGATACCGGCACGGAGGCTGCTCCCCTCGCTTAAAAAGAAGGGCCAATGATGGTGCACAACATAGTTCTGCTCAGTTCTCTGTTACCAGGCGACCTGCGCGACTGCCATTACAGCCCCAAACACTCTCAGAGAGCGGAGGGCTTGGACATCTTGCAGCAATAAAGCATCGAAAACTTCCAGGAGGCACCAGACTGGTGCAAAGAATACCACTGCCTTTAATTAGCCCTCCCCAAGCGGCCAGCCGACGTAACAACGCATCCTCTTCCTGCCGTTGCTGACGCCCGGCGATACAGCAGGAGGCAGGAGGCAATCTCATATCCTGGGCGGGAACGGGGCACTGCGCACTTTATGACGTCACAAACTGCGAGGTGCTGGAGGGCAAGGCGGTAAGTGTTAGTGCCAGCGCTAAACCGGCAGGGAAGTTCACGGGCGTTGCTGAATTCCCCGCGCCCAGTTGATAACCCCTTAGCGTCCCATTACCGCCTCCACTAGGTGCTAACAGGAGGTGCAAAACGTCCAGGTAACTGCCCCGACCCTGATGCCCCGCAATTTCTGCACCTCATAGTCCAGCTCAACAACTCTGAGCTGAAGTTCCTCGAGATGCAGACATTTACTGCAGATGTGGTTGTCCGGGATCGCGATGCTCCCACAAACTCCCACATGCTGCAGTTGCGGCACTGCCAATCCTATCAAACCTTGTTTTATTTATTTAATGAATTAAAATTTATGAATTTAATGAACTTATCTTATAGCTTTTAGTATTGTCACTAATTACTTGATCTAGTTTAAGTTATAGGTCGATTAAATTGAATAACCACCGGTTACACGACCCACTACAAGTATTGGAGGGAAAAGCAGCCACTCCTTCCTCCTCTGCACCGAACTCCCACTCTCACCAAATTCCCACGTTTACACTCTGTTTGTGACGCACTCCGTTTATGACAACTCTGTCCGTCCATTCTTTGCCTCAGCAGATAAATGATACATTTCTACACGTTTTCTAGCCACACCCAAGTTACAAGTGCTCACGCAGCTTCCTGCTCACAGTAATTATCCCCTATTCAGGCAATCAATTAAAGCTGATTGACTGGTAACTGTTAACGGCCACTGACAGGCAGTTTCTGTTAACGCTTGACGAACTTGCAGTTTAGTTTAACAGTTTTTACCGTTCTAAGTTAAATTCCAAAAGTCAAACTAAATTTCAGATTGAGACACATTCCTTGCCAGAGTTCAACTTTTCCCGAATTACCCTCATTAAACTCTGTTTAAAATGCACTCCGTTTATGCCCACTCTCATCTCTCTTTGACAATCTATTGGAAAGAAATGGGTGGCTGAAAACATGAGATACGGTTGCATCCAGCAGGAAGAGAAACATAAACTTAAAGTATATAAGACAGATGCCATGATATTATTACTGGTACGTTGCAGGAAAGGATGCATGGTACATCGGCGAGCCAATGCAGACACTGAGACAACGTATGAACGGACACCGGTGCAACAATCGCCAGGCAGGATTGTTACATCCCAGTCGGGGAACACTTCCTCAGTCAAGGACATTCAGCCTCGGATCTGCGGTTAGCGTTCTCCAAGGCGGCCTTCGAGACACACGACAACGCAAAATCATCGAGCAGAAACTGATAGCCAAGATCCACACCCATGAGGACGGCCTCAACCGGGATCTCGGGTTCATGTCACGCTACAGAACGTGACTCGACATCGTTGTCTGTCTTTCCAGTTTAAAAAAAAAACACGAAAAAAAACCAACCGCCCCCCCCCAATAAAAAGGTTCAAAGCTCAACTGCAGACGGCAGGATTTGACATGTTGGACCCCCTGTGACTCATCTCATTGTCTTGGCTGTGCTCTGGTGTGTCTTTGATGTAATGCCTCCCTGAAAGATTGTATCTCAGCAGACAAATTGCTTTCTGTGTTTATATACTGTGCAATAGATTCCCTCATTGTACCTTTACCTGACGAAGCGGCAACAGCTCCGAAAGCACGTAATTTTAAATAAATCTGTTGGACTATAACCTGGTGTTGTGCGACTTCTCATTTTTTGTCCAACACCGGCATCTCCGCATCATGATATTATTGGTTAGAAAGAAAGAAATAAGGAAATAAAGCTGCATTCGAAATCCCGGGGGTAAGAACAGGAATGGCGAAGACATTTCACGATGTCTTATTAAATCAATGCACAATAAATTTTGTTCTGTATGGTTGGTTCGGGTGCTTTAAGATAAATCATTTGTTGATAATAAATGAAGTGAATTATAACGTTTTCCAGTGCCTCTAGTTGTACGAACCTATTTAAAGGATGAGGAAATAATTATCCAGCAGTCGTGCTTGGCACTTCCCTTACATTATACAGGTCCTTGTCCCATTCAGCAGCATTTAACACGCAACCCATCCTGGTGTACATGTGGTAGAACCTGTCCCTTGTCCCGTTCAGCAGCCTTGAGCGCACAACCCTGCCTGGTACACATGTGAATAGCACTGGTCCTGTAAACCCCAGGGCCTTATCCTTCAGCGCACAACCCTGCCTGGTGTACATGTGAATAGCACTGGCCCTGTAATACCCAGGGCCTTATCCTTCAGCACAGGACCCTACCTGGTATATATGTGAATAGCACTGGCCCTGTAACACCCAGGGCCTTATCCTTCAGCGCAGAACACTGCCTGGTATATATGGGAATAGCACTGGCCCTGTAACAACCAGGGCCTTATCCTTCAGCACAGGACACTGCCTGGTATACATGGGAATAGCACTGGCCCTGTAATACCCAGGGCCTTAACCTTCAGCGCAGAACACTGCCTGGTATATATGGGAATAGCACTGGCCCTGTAACACCCAGGGCCTTATCCTTCAGCACAGGACATTGCCTGGTATACATGGGAATAGCACTGGCCTTGTAGTACCCAGGGCCTTATCCCTCAGCACAGGACCCTGCCTGGTATACATGGGAATAGCACTGGCCCTGTAATACCTAAGGGCTTGTCCTTCAGCACAGGACCCTGCCTGGGGTACATGGGAATAGCACTGGCCCTGTAATACCCAGGGCCTTATCCTTCAGTGCAGAACACGGCCTGGTATGCATGTGAATAGCACTGACCCTGTAATACCCAGGGTCTTGCCCTTTAGTGCAGAACCCTGCCTGGTGTACACGTGACGATTATAGCCACGGCTTTATCCTTCAGCACACAACCCTTTCTCGTAGACATGTTAATAGAATTAAACATTCACTCCATCCACCACCGGCGTACCGTGGCTGCAGTGTGTACCATCTACAAGATGCACTGCAGCAACTCGCCAAGGCTTCTTCGGCAGCACCTCCGAAACAAGCGAACTCTTCCACCCGGAAGGACAAGGGCAGCAGACGCCTGTGAACACCACCACCTCCAAGTTCCCCTCCAAGTCACACATCATTAGAAGTATATCGCCGATCCTTCATCGTCGCTGGGTCAGAATCCTGGAACTCCCTACCTAACAGCACTGTTGGAATACCTTCACCACACGGACTGAAGCGGTTCAAGAAAGCGGCTCACCACACCTTCTCAAGGGCAATTAGGAATGGGCAATAAATGCTGGCCTTGCCAGCGACACCCACATCACATAAAAACGAATTAAAAACAGCCCTGGCCCTATAATACCCAGGGCCGTATCCTTCAGGACACAACCCTTTCAAGTGTACATGTGAATAGACCTGGCCCTATAATACCCAGGGCCTTATCCTTCAGCAAACAACCCCTTCTAATGTACATGTGAATAGCCCTGGCCCTATAATACCCAGGGCCTTATCCTTCAGCACACAACCCTGCCTGGTGTACATGTGAATAGCCCTGGCCCTATAATACCCAGAGCCGTATCCTTCAGCATACAACCCTTTCTAGTGTACATGTGAATAGCCCTGGCCCTATAATACCCACGGCCTTATCCGTCAGCATACAACCCTTTCTAGTTTACATGTGAATAGACCTGGCCCTATAATACCCAGGGCCTTATCCTTCAGCATACAACCCTTTCTAGTGTACATGTGAATAACCCTGGCCCTATAATACCCAGGGCCTTTTCCTCAGCACACAATCCTGCCTGGTGTACGCGTGACTGACATTGGCCCTTACCACGTGATTCACGCTACATTTATCGATATTTACTTACGTCTACCAGATGTGGGTCCATTCCCCCACCCTGTCTTGATCTGCCTGTAATTTATTTCTCTCATCTAAGGTCCGAACACCCACACAATTCCTTGTATCATCTCTGAAGTTGTGGGAAGTTCCCCGCTGCCTTCTTGCAGATCATTGATAACGATGGTGAAGAGCAACAGATACATCACTGCTCCTTGATTAACTCCATCAGTTACAGGTCCACACACAGAACCACTGCCATTAATAACTACCTTCTCTCTTCAAGAATGCAGCCGGTTCCTTAGTGAGCCCAAAATCTACCTGCTAAACCCACAGGACTCAAACTCATTCAGCAGCCTTCCATGTGGCACCTTGTCAAGGGCATTTTGGAACTCAAGATCCAGAAGGGTATACGGGAAACCTGCATCCAAAAACCCAGTAACTTCCTCAAAAATTCAACCAAGTTAGTGAGAGAAAGCCTTTGTCTGAAACCTTGTTGAGATTTTTAGATTATGCCATTCTCTGTCAAGGTGACCGTTCAGTGTTTCACTGACGATGCGTTTAACTGGTGAAATTAACGAGCCTGTAATTTCCCGGTTCTCACATTTCCTTTATTAAGTCTTGGAACCACATGGGCCTCTCACCAGTCCACGGAACAATTCCAGTCGCAGCGAATTGTTCAATCTATGAGCACAAGACCTGCGGGGCACACTCCCCATTTCTTTGAGCGCCCTCGGTTGCTCATGTCAGGCCCAGCTGCCTGGTCAGTTTTGATATCCTTTCAGACCGTGCTAATTCCGGATAAAATTTGTCAATTTCAACTTTAGCATTATCGCAGCCGTTACTTCCACAGCGAGCCACTAAGAACGCCACTAAAGACGCTGAACTGACCTAACAAGGGAAATTAGGGACAGCATAAGATCCAAGGAGAGGGCATATAAATTGGACAGAAAAAGCGGTAACCCTGAGGATTGGGAGCAGTTTAGGATTAAACAAAGGAGGACAAAGGGATTAATTAAGAAGGGGAAAATAGAACATGAAAGTAAGCTTGCATGGAAAATAAAAACTGACTGTAAGAGCTTTTATAGATATGTGAAGAGAAAAAGATTAGTGAAATCAAGTGTAGGTCCCTTGCAGTCAGAAGCGGGAGAAGTTATAATGGGGAACAAAGAAATGGCAGACCAATTAAATGCATATTTTGGTTCTGTCTTCGCAAAGGAGGACACAAATAACCTCCCAGAGATGTTGGAGAACATAGGGTCTGATGAAAGGGAGGAACTGAAAGAAATCAGTATTTGCAGGGAAATGGTGTTAGGGAAATTGACGGGATTAAACGCCGATAAATCCCCAGGGCCTGATAATCTACATCCTAGGGTATTTAAGGAATTGGCCCTAGAAATAATAGATGCATTGCTGATCATCTTCCAACATTCGATGGAATCTGGAACTGTACCCATGGATTGGAGGGTAGCTAATGTTACCCCACTATTCAAAAAGGGTGGTAGAGAGAAAGCGGGGAATTACAGACCAGTAAACCTGACATCGGTAGTGGGGAAAATGCTAGTGTCCATTATAAAGGATGTAATAGCTGAGCACTTGAAAAACAGTGACAGGATCGGACAAAGTCAACATGGTAAATCGTGCTTGACTTATCTACTGGAATTTTTTGAGGATGTAACTGCGAAAATAGATAAGGGAGAAACAGTAGAGGTGGTGTATTTGGACTTTTAAAAGGCTTTAGATAAGGTCCCGCATAAGAGATTAGCGTGTAAAGTTAAGGCACATGGGATTGGGGGCAAGGTATTGACTTGGATAGAGAACTGGTTGGCGGACAGAAAGCAGAGAGTAGGAATTAATGGGTCTTTTTCCGAGTGGCAGGCAGTGACTAGTGGGGAACTGCAGGGATCGGTCCTTGGACCCCAGCTATTCACAATATATATTAATGATCTAGAGAAGGAAACTAAATGTAATATCTCCAACTTTGCAGATGACACAAAGTTGGGTGGGCGTGTGTGCTACGAGGAGGATACCGAGAAACTCCAGGATGATTTGGACAGGATGGGTGAGTGGGCAAAAGCGTGGCAGATGCAATATAACGTGGATAAATGCGAGGTTTTCCACTTTGGTCTGAAAAACATAAAGGCAGACTATTATCTGAATGGCAATAGATTGGGAGAAGGGGAAGTGCAACGAGACCTGGGTGTCCTTGTGCACCAGTCGCTGAAGGTAAGCATGCAGGTGCAGCAGGCGGTGAAGAAGGCAAATGGTATGTTGGCCTTCATAGCGAAAGGGTTTGAGTATAGGAACAGGGATGTCCTGCTGCAGTTGTACAAGGCCTTGGTGAGACCACACCTTGAGTATTGTGTGCAGTTTTGGTCGCATTATCTGAGGAAGGATGTTCTTGCCTTGGAAGGAGTTCAGTGAAGATTCACAAGGCTGATAACTGGGATGGCAGGAATGACATATGAGGAGAGATTGGGTCGATTGGGCTTATACACGCTGGAGTATAGAAGAATGAGAGGGGATCTCATCGAAACATATAAAATTCTGACAGGGCTGGACAAACTAGGTGCAGGAAGAATGTTCCCGATGGTCGGAGAGTCCAGAACCAGGGGTCATAATCTAAGGATAAGGGGTAAGCCATTTAGGACAGAAATTAGGAAGAATTTCTTCACCCAGAGAGTGGTGAACCTGTGGAATTCGCTACCACAGAAGGTAGTTGAGGCCAAGTCATTAAATATATTCAAGAATGAGTTAGATATATTTCTTAAATCTAAAGGCATCAAGGGATATGGGCACAAGGCAGGTACAGGGTACTGAGTTTGGATGATCAGCCATGATTTCATCGAATGGCGGAGCAGGCTCGAGGCGCCGAATGGCCTACTCCTACTCCTATCTTCTATGTTTCTATGTTTCTATACTGAATGGAACCGGGCTGAAATGGACATGTCCACACTGAATGTAACTGTGCTGAACTGGAACTGGCCACACTGAATGTAACTGTGCTGAACTGGACCTGTCCACACTGAATGGAACCGGGCTGAGCTAGACCTGTCCACACTGAATGTAACTGTGCTGAACTGGACCTCTCCACGCTGAATGCAACCGTGCTGATCTGGACCTGTACACACTGAATGTAACTGTGCTGAACTGGACCTGTCCAAATTGAATGTAACTGTGCTGAACTGGACCTGTCCACACTGAATATATCTGTGCTGAACTGGACCTGTCCACACTGAATGTAACTGTGTTGAACTGGACCTGTCCACACTGAATGTAACTGTGCTGAACTGGAACTGGCCACACTGAATGTAACTGTGCTGAACTGGACCTGTCCACACTGAATGGAACCGGGCTGAGCTAGACCTGTCCACACTGAATGTAACTGTGCTGAACTGGACCTCTCCACGCTGAATGCAACCGTGCTGATCTGGACCTGTACACACTGAATGTAACTGTGCTGAACTGGACCTGTCCAAATTGAATGTAACTGTGCTGAACTGGACCTGTCCACACTGAATATATCTGTGCTGAACTGGACCTGTCCACACTGAATGTAACTGTGTTGAACTGGACCTGTCCACACTGAATGTAACTGTGCTGAACTGGACCTGTCCACACTGAATGTAATTGTGTTGAACTGGACCTGTCCACACTGAATGTAACTGTGCTGAACTGGACCTGTCCACACTGAATGTAACTGCTGAACTGGAATTCTCCACACTGAATGTAACAGTGCTGATCTGGACATGTCAACACTGAATGTAACTGTGCTGAACTGGACCTGTCCACACTGAATGTAATTGTGTTGAACTGGACCTGTCCACACTGAATGTAACTGTGCTGAACTGGACCTGTCCACACTGAATGTAACTGCTGAACTGGAATTCTCCACACTGAATGTAACAGTGCTGAGCTGGACATGTCAACACTGAATGTAACTCTGCTGAACTGGACCTGCCCACACTGAATGTAACTGTGCTGAACTGGACATGTCCACACTAAATGTAACTTTGCTGAACGGGACCTGTACACACTAAATGTAACTGTGCTGAACTGGACCTGTCCAAATTGAATGTAACTGTGCTGAACTGGACCTGTCCACACTGAATATATCTGTGCTGAACTGGACCTGTCCACACTGAATGTAACTGTGTTGAACTGGACCTGTCCACACTGAATGTAACTGTGCTGAACTTGACCTGTCCACACTAAATGTAACTGCTGAATGGGAATTCTCCACACTTAATGTAACAGTGCTGATCTGGACATGTCAACACTGAATGTAACTGTGCTGAACTGGACCTGCCACACTGAATGTAACTGTGCTGAACTGGACATGTCCACACTAAATGTAACTGTGCTGAACGGAACTGGCCACACTGAATGTAACCGTTCTGAACTGAACCTGTCCACACTAAATGTAACCGTTCTGAACTGAAGCTGCCACACTGAATGTAACTCCCCTCTACTGAAGCTGTCCACACTGAATACACAGACAGGTTGGTTACACATTCTGTGGAATTTGGAGACAGCTGCACGTGACCCGTGCGTACACGGACTGGAGCTGGACAATGATCAGGAGCGAGAACGTGGCCGCGTTTTCCGCCTGTAAGGCCAGAGTTTCTCTGGTCAATTATTGATTGTGCTGAGATCTCTTAACTCAGCATTAAGGGGGTAAAACCCGTGAAGACCTCCTGTACAAGGCTCATTCTCACCAAGGCAACCACTGATTCAGCGTTTTATTTTATTTTTGAAGAAATTTTACAGGGATCATACTGTAATCTCGGGGTATTTCACTTCAGAGCCGGGTCAGAGTTATTTTAAGACTTTCCATTCCATCAAAACATAAGTACGATCCTGGCAGCGGTTGCACTAATCTGTTTGTTTCAATTAGTGTAAGTAATATGAACGATCAAGCCATCTAATTATTTCCCTGGAGCCGGATATCAGGTATAAATGTGACAATCTGTGAGTGTAGTGCAGAGCGCGCTCAGAGCTTCTGAGAGAAATGCACGGGATACCAAAAAGTCTGGTGTTTGCCGTTTACTTTTCCGTCATTGCAGCTATCGGCGTTCCAGGTAATGTATTGGAGTTAGGTACTAGTTATGGGCATCATTGGTTAACTGTATCACTGCTTCTATTTACCGGGAACGCTTCTCCACTTTAACTCTGTCATTTCCGCCGTGTCACGGTATATTTTATCCCATTCAACGGAGAATCATGTCTCCCCTTTGATGGTATAATACCTCCCACTTTAACGTGATAATTTCTTCCCTTGTCGACAACATTTCTTCCCTTTAATTTAATCACCATCTAATTTGAGTGCCTGATTCTGGAATTTGTGTTCCAATGTGTTTTCCACAGAGCCGCCTCTTCAGCGGTACCAGTCTATTTGTTCCGAGTGATGTTTTATTAAAATTCAACAGTAGATGTCGCTGCACTGTGAGTGGTATCATCATACTATTCCAACTGTGTATCTATATTTCCTATTGTGTTATTGGTATTTCACTGTGAGTAGTATTATCACACTATTCTAACTGTATATATATATTTCCTATTGTGTTATTGGTATTTCGCTGTGAGTTTTATAATTGCAGTATTATAACGTTGTGCAAATATTTACTTGTACTTCTTGCAATTTAGAATACTGTATTCGCAGGTCACGATGCGGTTTCCTCTACACTGGGGAGACAAAACGCAGATCGGATGGCCGCTTTGCTTAACATCTCCGTTCAATCAGCAAGCCTCACCCTGAGCTTCCAGTCGCTTGTCAGTTTAATTCTCCAGCCCTCTCCCACTCTGACCACTCTGTCGTCGGCCTCTTACACGGTGCTAATAATGCTCAGCGGAAACTCAAGCAACAGCACCTCATCTTTCGAATAGGCATTTTACAGCCGTCCAGACTGAACATCGAGATCAACAATTTCAGATCATAACCACTGCTCCCATTTCTAGGACAGCAGGCAATGATCCTCCCATTGCCATTTACACCTCCTCCAGACCCATCTTTTGTTTCTTTACTTGTCCCATTAGCTCCCACAGTTTATCTTGTACCATCATCCCTTTTGTCATTTAACCACTCCTGCCTACTATTCATTCACTGACCTTCCCTTTAGTTCTTTCCTCCCCCCACCCTTTCCCTGCCTTTCCACTTGCATCTCTAACTTTATCCAGTTCCGACAATACTCCATCGACCTGAAATGTTAACTCTGTTTCTCTCTCCACAGATGCTGCCTAACCCGCTGAGTATTTCGAGCATTTTCTGTTGTTATTTCAGATTTCCAGCATTCTCAGTATTTTGCTTTTGTACATATATTCCGATTGTGTTATTGGTGCTGTACTGGGAACCGTATTATCAACAACAACAGCCTGCATTTATATAGCGCCTTTAACGTAGTAAAATGCTTCACAGGAGCGATTATCAAACAACATTTCACACCGAGCCACATAAGGAGATACTCGCACAGCAAAAGTTTGGAAAAATAGACAAGTTTTAAGGAGCATTTTAAAGGAGTAGATAGAGGGAAAGCTCTCGGAGTGATGTAGGGTTGGGAGGTTACAGAGATAGGGAGGAGCGAAGCTCTGCAGCGATTTGCAAACCAGGATGAGAATTTTTAAATCGAGGCGTTGCTGGACCGGGAGCCAATGGAGGTCAGCGAGCACAGGGGTGATGGGTAAACGGGATTTGGTGCGAGTTAGGCTGTGGACAGCAGAGAATTGGATCAGCTCAAGTTTATGGAGGGAAGAAGATAGGAGGCCGGCCAGGAGAGCATTGGAATAGTTATGTTACGGAGGTGGAGGTAGCCGATCTTGGTGATGGAGTGAATATGTGGCTGGAACTCGATTTTGGTCAAATAGGAGGCCAAGGTTGCGAACTGTTTGGTTCAGCTTCAGACTATTCCCAGCGAGAGGGATGGAGTTGGTGGCTCGCGAATAGAGTTTTACGGTGATGCCTGAAGACAGTGGCTTCAGTCTATCTAATATTTAGTTGGAGGAAATTTCTTCTCATTCAATACTGGATGTAAGACAAGCAGTGTGAAAAACCAGAGACAGTGGAGGGGTCGAGAGATGTCATGGTGAGGTCGACCTGGGTGACGTCAGCTTAGATGTGGAACCTGACGCTGTGTTTTCGGATGATATCGCTGAGGGGCCGCATGTAGATGAGAAATAGGAGGGGCCAAGGACAGATCCATCAGGGATTCAACAGCTAACGGTGCGGAGCGGGAAGAGGAGCCATTTCAGGTGATTTTCTGGATTCCAGAGACGTCCCACCCAGCTTGACGGCGAAGGAGAAGCGTTGGAGGAGGATGTTGTGTTCAACCGTGTCAAAGGCTGCAGATATGTCGAGAAGGATGAGTAAGGATAGTTTATCACGGTCAGAGACACATAGGTTAACATTTGTGAATTTGATAAGAGCTGTTTCAGCGCCATTATAATGGAATGCATATATTTACTATTGAAATATTGGTATTAAACTGAAGGTGCATTATCACACTGTTATCACTGTGTACATGGAGTTCTATTGTGTTATTGACACTGTCACTGTGGGTGAATTATCACACTGTTATCACTGTGTACATGGAGTTCTATTGTGTTAATGACACTGTCACTCTGTGTGAATTATCACACTGTTATCACTGTGTACATGGAGTTATATCGTGTTACTGACACTGATACTGTGGGTGCATTATCACACTGTTATCACTGTGTACATGGAGTTCTATTGTGTTATTGACACTGTCACTGTGGGTGGAGTATCACACTGTTATCACTGTGTACATGGAGTTCTATTGTGTTATTGACACTGTCACTGTGGGTGAGGTATCACACAGTTATCACTGTGTACATGGAGTTCTATTGTGTTACTGACACTGTCACTCTGGGTGAATTATCACACGGATATCACTGTGTACATGGAGTTCTGTGTATTTGCCCCAACCTCACACAGCACAGTGTTTCTGTTCTCAGTCTCTGACTCTCACTGGCTCAGCCCGGCTCGCTCTTCTACATTCGCTGCTTGTCTTAAATAGGCACCAATCACCAGGAGCAGGGGAGCTGTGGCATCACTTGTAAATTGGGTGAGGCTCCTAGTGTATAAACGTAAACATTTCTGCAGAGCACAGAGCGGTCTGCACAGAGCGGGATTAAACGGAGGAGACTTAAACAAGGTGTTTTATTTGCGAATTTGGAAAGAGTGGGAATTTGCAGAAGAGGGGGGAGGTGAATTTTGCCTATACTACTTCGGTGCTTTGCATTATAGGTAGATATTTAATTTCAGTACCCATAATTTAAGATAGATCAAGTATTTGTCAAGAAACTACACTGTAAACTAAGTTACCTAAATACAAATTTAATTACATTTAATTAAATAAAAGAATGTCATATTGGGATGGCAGTGCAGGTGGTGTGCCGCACCTTCAGCATGTGTGAGTTTGTGGAGAGCATGGTGATCCCGGACAAACACATTTGCAGTAAGTGCCTGCGTCTTGAGGAACTTCAGCTCAGAGATTTTGAGCTGGAGTCTCAGGTACAGACATTGCGGGACATCAGTGATTAGGAGAGTTACCTGGACATTTTGATCCAGGAGACAGTCACACACCTTAAGTTAGGTAGTGGTACAGGTCTGGTTAGTGGTGAGGGACAGGAGGGTGTGATGCAACTCAGGCAGGTAAGGGGACCCTAGACGAAGTGCTGGAGGAGCCTCAGCCTTTGCCCTTGGCCAACAGGTACGAGGTCCTTGCTGCCTGTGTGCACGAGGGAAAAGCCTGAAGGATGGATAAACAAGCTGACCATGGCAACATGGTGCAGGAGGCCATTCAGGTCGGGGGAGTGTAATGGAATGTAGTTGTGGTGGGCGACAGTATAGTCAAGGGAATAGATACTGTTCTCTGCAGCCGCGACCGAGAGTTCCGAAGGTTCTGTTGGTTTAATGACATCTGCTCGTGACTGGAGAATAACTTGGAGTGGGAGGGGGAGGATCCAGTTGTCGTGGTCTACGTAGGAAACAATGACACCGGTAGAACTAGAAATGAGTTTCTACTGAGAGAATTTGAGGAACTAGGATCCCAATTACAAAGCAGAACCTCAAAGGTAATAATCTCTGGATTGTTACATGAGCCACGTGCAAATTAGCATCGGGACAAACAGATTAGAGGTTTAAATGCGTGGCTGAAAGAATGGTGTGGGAGGTAGGGGTTTCGCTTCATGGGGCACTGGCACCAGTACTGCGAAAAGAGGGAGCTGTTCCGTTGGGGCGGGCTCCGCTTAAACCTGTCTGGGACCAGTGTCCTGGTGAACCAAATAACTAGGGCAGCAGACAGGGCTTTAGACTAATGAGGTGGGGGAGGGGGGCGGGAGGATTCAGGAAAGAGTAAATTTAAAAGCAGCGAGATAAATGTCAAGTTTTTATAACAGAGTAGAGTTTTGTGTAAAAATAAGCAGAGTGGGTCAGGAAGGGACAGAAAGAGTAACAAAGTTAATAGGGCATCAGTGACTAAAGTGATATCAGGGAACAATAGAAATAAGTCAAAGCTAAAGCCACTACATCTGAATGCGCAAAAGATTCGCAACAAAATAAATGAATTAAGAGTGCAGATAGAAATTAAAAGGTTTGATTTAATAGCAATAACGGAGACGTGGTTGCAAAGTGGCCAAGGTTGGGAACTTAACTTTTAGAAGAGATAGGCAACATATAAAAGGAGAAGGGTTAGCCCTGATTAAAAAGAATGGGATAAAGACATTAGAGAGAAAGCATCTTAGCTCCGAAAATCAAGAAGTAGAATCAGTTTGGGTGGAGTTAAGAAACAGCAAGGAGCAGAAAACAGTGGTGGGAGTTGCTTATATGTCCCAAAACAATAGTTGTAGGGCAGAGTGTAAATATGGAAATCAGTGGCGCATCTACCAAGGGTAATACAGTGATCATGCGGGACTTTAATTTACATATAGACTGGGCAACCCAAATTTGCAGTAATAGTGTGGAGGACGAATTCATGGAATGTATGCAAGATAGTTTTCTAGATCAGTATGTTGAGAAACCATCTATGGAACAGGTTATTTTAGATCTAGTGTTGTGCAATGAGAAATGGTTAATTAATGACCTTGTAGTAAAGGGGCATTTCGGGAAGAGTGACCATAATATGATCGAATTTTATATTGAGTTTCAAAGTGATTTAGTTAAATCCAAAACTCGGGTCGTAAATCTAAACAAAGCAAACTCCGTAGGTATGAGGGGCGAGTTGGCTTAGTTAGATTGGGAAACTGCATTAAAGGGTATGGTGGTAGATAAGCATTGGCCAGCATTAAAAAAATTAATACATCAATTACAACAAATATACATTCCTGTAAGGCACAAAAACCGCAAAGGAAAGTGGTATAACCGTGGCGGACAAGAGAAGTTAAAGATAGTATGAGATCAAAGGAAGAGGCTTATAATGTTGCCAAAAAGAATAGTAAGCCTGAGGATTGGGAGGATTTTAGAATTCAGCAAAGGAGGGTCAAAAATTGAAAAACAAAGGGAAAATAGAATGAGAGTAAACTATCGAGACACATAAAACAGACTGTAAAAACTTCTATGGGTATGTAAAAAGGAAAAGATTAGCGAAAATAAATGTTGATCCCTTACATGCTGAGACAGGAGAAATTATATTGGAAATAAGGAAATGGCAGAGAAATTGAACAAATACTTTGTATCTGTCTTCACGGAAGAAGACACAAAAAACTTTCCAGAAATAGTGGAGACCAAGGGTCTGTTGAGAATGAGGAACTGTAACAAATTAGTAAAAAAAATAGTACTGGAGCAATTAATGGGACTGAAAGCCAATAAATCTCTTCGACCTGATGGCCTACATCGTACGGTTTTGAAAGGTGGCTATATAGATAGTGGATGCATTGTTTGTCATTTTCCAAAATTCCATAGCTTCCAGAACGGTTCCTGCGGATTGGAAGGTCGCAAATGTAACAGCATTTTTAAGAAAGGAGGGGGAGAGAAAACGGGGATCTACAGACCAGTTAGACTGACATCAGTAGCAGGGAAAATGCTAGAATCTATTATTAAGGAAGTGGTAACAGGGCACTTATTTGGATTTCAGAAGGCATTCGATAAGATGCCACACAAGATGTTATTAAACAAAATTAGGGCTCATGGGATTGGGGGTAATATACTATCATGGATTGAGGAACGGTTAAAGGCAGAAAACAGAGAATAGGAATAAATGGGTCATTTTCGGTTTGGCAGGCTGTAACTAGTGGGGAACCGCAAGGATCAGTGCTTGGGCCTCAGCTATTCACAATCTACATCAATGATTTGGATGAGGGGACCAAATGTAATATATCCAAGTTTGCTGCTGATACAAAGCTGGGTGGGAATGTAAATTGTGAGGAGGATGCAAGGAGGGATCAAAGGGATAAGACAGGTTAAGTGATTGGGCAAGAACATGGCAAATGCAATATATTGTTTAGAAATGTGAAGTTATCCACTCTGGTGGGAAAAATAGAAAAGCAGAGTATTTTTTAAATGGTGAGAGATTGCAAAATGGTGGTGTTCAGAGGGACCTGGATGTCTGTGGACACGAATCACTGAAAGTTAGCAAGAAGGTTCAGCAAGCAATTAGGAAAACAAATGGTATGTTGGCCTTTATTACAAGAGGATTTGAGTATAAGAGTAAAGACGTCTTAATGCAATTATATAGGGCCCTGGTAAGACCACACCTGAAGTATTGTGTACATTTCTGGTCTCCTCCCCTAAGGAAGGATATATTTTCCAGAGAGAGAGTGCAACGAAGGTTCACCAGACGGATTGCTGGGTTAGGGTGATGGTCCTATGAGGAGAGATTGAGTAGACTAGGTCTATATTCTCTAGAGTTTAGAAGAATGAGAGGTGATCGCATTGAAACATACAAAATCTTACAGGGCTTGACATGGTAGATGCAGGGAGGATGATTTCCCTGACTGGGGAGTGTAGAACCAAAGGTCACAGTCTCAGAATAAGGGGTCGGCCATTTAGCACTGAGATTAGGAGACATTTCCTCACTCATGGGGTGCTAATTCTTTGGAATTCTGTACCCCAGAGGCATGTGGAGGCTCAGCCCTTGAGTAAATTCAAGACAGAGATGGATAGATTTTTCAATATTAAGGGCTATGGGGATAGTGCAGGAAAGTGGCGATGAAGTAGAATATCAGCCATGATCTTTCTGAATGGCGGAGCAGGCTCGAAGGGCCAAATGGTCTACTCCTGCAACATTTTATTATGTTTTTATCTTCTTATGTTCTGACAGTTCTACAGTGAACATTGCTGACCCCGGGAGTTCCTTCTGCTCCTAACACCTGGCAATGTCCCGGACTGTTCCCGTCTTCATTAATTGAGTGAGGCTGCATAAATGGTGGCATGTCTCGTAAATGAGTCACAAAGTTTCAAATTCAACATCCACTCTAACCCTTTCTTTTTATTCGCTCAGGGGAGGCGGGCGTCGCTGTTATGACAGCATTTATTGCCCTTCCCTAATTGCCATCGAGAAGGTGGTGGTGAGCCGCCTTCTTGAACTGCTAGAGTCCTGAGGTGACGGTATTCCCACAGTGCTGTTAGGGAGGGATTTCCAGGATTTTGACCCAGCCACGATGAAGGATCGGCGATATACTTCCAAGTTAGGATGCTTTGTGACTTGGAGGGGAACTTGGAGGTGGTGGTGTTCCAATGCGTCTGCGGCACTTGTCCTTCCAGGTGATAGAGGTCGCGGGTTTAGAAGCATTGGCGAGTTGCTGCAGTGCATCTGTAGATGGTAGACACTGCAGCCACGGTGCGCCGGTGGTTCAGGGAGTGAATATACAAGGTGGTGGATGAGGTGCTAATCAAGCGGGCTGCTTTATCCTGGATGGTGTCGAGCTTCTTGAGTGTTGTTGGAGCTGCACTCATCCAGTCAAGTGGAGAGTATTCCATCACACTCTTGACTTCTGGAAAGTCTTTGGGGAGTCACTTGCCGCAGAATACCTAGCCTCTGACCTGCTCTTGTTGCCACAGTATTGATATGGCTGGTTTGTTAAGTTTCTGGTCAATGTTGATCCCCAGGATATTGCTGGCGTTGGATTAGGCGATGGTAAAGCCATTGAATGTCAAGGAGCGGTGGTTAGGCTCTCGCTTTTTGGAGATTGTCATTGCCTGGCACTTGTGTGGCGCGAATTTTACCTGCTATTTATCAGACCAAGCATAAATGTCGACCAGGTCTTGCTGCGTGCGAACATGGACTGCTTCATTATCTGAGGAGTTGTGAATGGCACTGAACACTGTGCAGTCATCAGCGATCATCCCCATTTCTGACCTTATGTTGGAGGGAAGGTCATTAATGAAGCAGCTGAAGATGGTTGGGCCTAGGACACTGCCCTGAGGAACTCCTGCAGCGATCTGCTGGGAATCTGATGATTGACCTTCAACCAGCACAACCATCTTCCTTTGTGCTAGGTATGATTCCAGCCAGTGGAGAGTTTCCCCACCCCCCACTGCCCCCCCCCCCCCCCCCCGATTCCCATTGACTTAAATTTTACTCGGTCTCCTTGATGCCACACTCGGTCAAATGCTGCCTTGATTTCAAGGGCAGTCACTCTCAGCTCACCTCTGGAATTCAGCTCCATTGTCAATGTTTGGACCACGATTGTAAGGAGGTAGGGAGCCGAGTGAACCTGTCGGATCCGAAACTGGGCATCAGTGAGCAGGTTATTGATGAGTAAGTGCTGCTTGAAAGCACTGTCGACGTCACCTTCCATCACTTTGCTGATGATTGGGAGTAGACTGATGGGCTGCTAATTGACCGGATTGGATTTGTCCTGCTTTTTTGTGTACAGGACACACCTGGACAGTTTTCTACTTTGTCGGATAGATGCCAGTTTTGTAGCTGTACTGGAACAGCTCGGCCAGAGGCGCGGCTATTTCTGGAGCACAAGTCTTCAGCACGACAGCCGGGATGCTGTCGGGGCCCATAGCTTTGCTGTATTCAGTGCGCTCAGCCGTTTCTTGATATTAAGTGGACTCAATTTAATAGGCTGAAAACTGGCTTCTGTGGTGGTGTGGACCTCAGGAGGAGGCCGATATGGATCATCCACTCTGCACTTCTGGCTGAAGATGGTTGCAAACGCTTCAGCCTTGTATTTTGCACTCACGTGCTGGGCTCCACCATCATTGACGATGGGGATATTCATGGAGCCGCCTCCTCCCATTTGTTGTTTAATGGTCCACCACCATTCACGACTGGATGTGGCAGGACTGCAGAGCTTTGATCTGATCCGTAGATTGCGGGAGCTCTTTCTTTAGCATGTTGCTTCCGCTTTTTAGCAGGCATGCAGTCCTGTGTTGCAGCTTCCCCAGGTTGGCATCGATTTTAGGTACGCCTGGTGCTGCTCCTGGCATGCTCTTCTACACTCCTTGTTGAACCAGGTAGAGCGAGGGATATGCCGGGCCATGTAGTTACAAATTGTGTTGGAATACAATTCTGCTGCTGCTGATGGCCCATGCGCCTTATGGATGCCCAGTTTTGATCTGCTAAATCTGTTCTGGATCTATCCCATCTATCACTGTCGTAGTGCCACACAACCCGATGGAGGGCGTCCTCAGTGTGAAGACGGGATTCGTTTCCACAATGACTGTACAGTGGTCCCTGCTACCAATGCTGCCGTGGACAGATGCATCTGCGACAGGTAAATTGGTGAGGATGAGGTCAAGTATCTTTTTCCCTCGTGTTATTTCTCCAACCACCAGTCAGAGGCTCAGACTGTGAGGTATGTCCTTCAGGACTCGGCCAGCTCGGTCAATAGTGGTGCTACCAAACCAGTCTTGGTGATGGACATTGAAGTCCCCCACCTAGAGAACACTCTGTGCCCTCGCTACTCTCAGTGCTTCTTTCAAGTAGTGTTCAACATGGACGAGTACTGATTCATCAGCTGAGGGAGGGCGGTAGGAGTTTTCACTGTGTCCTCGCAACATCCCCTCTGCAAAGTCAGAAGCGCCAATTGTCCGTCCGCCCCTCGCTGTTTGCGAGTCTTTTGTCACAAGTTGACTTCCAAAAGTGAATAATTTTACAGTAATTCGTCGGATGAGGGCGTTTTGGGTCCTCCGCAGGACATAATCCGTTTTAAATGAACTTTTTCCTAATTTCTTGATACTTTCCGCTTTCATTGTCGATTTCATATGTACCCTCGAAAATATCTTCTCTAATGCGTCATGATATGTTATTTTTTGTCTATTTGATGTTCCCAGGTTGGTTTCGAGGTGTTTCCGATGCTCTCTTGTTCTCCCTTAGGATTCATTATATCGGCCGGTAATTTCGGCTCGGAGGCATCCTGTGTGCGGAGGCCTGCGGTCCAGAAAAAATCTGCGCCCTTACTTCCGGTCCTGGGACTCTGCACTTCGAAATGCGAAGAGGCCTAGGTATCCCAATTGGGCAGTCGGTTCGCAAGCGTCCCTGGGATCACGTGGGCCAGGCGAGCCAATGGGAGAAGGGAATCCCCTTCATACTTTTGTGGACCTGTCAAAAGTATGAATGGGGATCTCTGAAAAAACACACTAAAACACTGAATACATTTTTAAAATCATGTTTTTAACATGAGTTAAAATTACATTAAATTAAATATTTTAAACAAAAATGTATTTTTTTGAAAAAAGTAATAAAAGTTTTTACGGGGCTAAAAATAAACTTACCTTTTTTAAAACTATTTTTACATTATAAATGAGTGAAAAAAAATTGTTTTACTTTTTAAACTCTTATGCTGGTAAAAGCCGGCCTTACGCGGGCTTTTACCAGGCGGAAGATTTTTTATGGATTTCAGCGGGCGGAGGTTCTGCAGAAAGCGGAACTCTCCACCCGCAGAGACCCTTCTCCAGGGCAGGTCCAAGGTCTGTCAAGAGGCTTCTTGACAGATCGGAAGTGCCGGTTTTCAGCGCATGCGCTTCGCATGCCTCAAACCGGCACTTGCGAGGCCCCGACGGGCGTGCACGTAGCTCGTAAACACCCGTAGGGATCGGAAAATACGGCCCACTATTTACATTCCGATGTCATTGGCCTGTCTTATTTTTAACCTGGAGGATTATTTTAAACACAGAAGCAGGTGCCCACAGCGTAAGCGATCTGTTTCCAACTCAGGATGACTTGTCAAATATTTAAATTTCTCATTGAATCCTGTCAAACGGATGGTTTTGTTGGGAGTCGGACTCAGCCTCACACACATTCACTCTCACCCCTCTCTCTCACACACACATTTACTCTCTCCCCCTCTCTCTCACACACACATTCACTCTCTCTCCCTCTCTCTCACACACGTTCTCTCTCACTCTCTCTCTCTCACACACATTCACTCTCTCTCCCTTTCTCTCTCTCACACACACATTCACTCTCTCTCCCTTTCTCTCTCACACACATTCCCTCTATCTCCCTCTCTCTCTCTCACACACATTCACTCTCTCTCTCCCTCTCTCTCACACTCATTCACTCTCTCTCTCACTCACTCTCACACACATTCACTCTTTCTCCCTCTCTCTCTCACACACATTCAATCTCTCTCCCTCTCTCTCTCACACACATTCACTCTCTCTCCCTCTCTCTCACACACATTCACTCTCACTCCCTCGCTCTCACACTCATTCATTCTCTATCCCTCTCTCTCTCTCACACATTCACTCTCTCTCCCACACTGTCTCACTCACATTCAATCTGTCTCTCACACACATTCATTCTCTCCCCCTCTCTCTCACACTCATTCACTCTCTCTCCCTCTCTCTCACACACATTCACTCTCTCTCCCTCTCTCACACACTCATTCACTCTCTCTCCCTCTCTCTCACCCATTCACTCTCTCTCTCTCCCTCTCTCACCCTCTCTCTATCTCTCCCTCTATCACACACACATTCACTCTATCTTCCTCTCTCTCCCAATCTCTCTCTCCCTCTCTCTCACACACATTCACTCTCCGGCTCTCACACACACATTCACTCTCTCTCCCTCTCTCTCACACACATTCACTCTCTCCCTTTCTCTCACACACATGCACTCTCTCTCCCTCTCTCACACACTCATTCACTCTCTCTCCCCCACTCTCACACACATTCACTCTCTCTCCCTCGCTCACACATTAATTCTCTCTCCCTCTCTCGCTCACTCATTCACTCTCTCTCCCACACTCTCTCACACTCATTCACTCTCTCTCCTTCTCTCTCACACACATTCACTCTCTCTCCCTCTCTCACACACTCATTCACTCTCTCTCCCTCTCTCTCACCCATTCACTCTCTCTCTCCCTCTCTCTCCCTCTCTCTATCTCTCCCTCTATCACACACAGATTCACTTTATCTTCCTCTCTCTCCCAATCTCTCTCTCCCTCTCTCACACACACATTCACTCTCTCTCCCTCTCTCTCACACACATTCACTCACTCCCCTTCTCTCACACACATTCACTCTCTCTCCCTCTCTCTCACATTCACTCCCTCTCTCTCCCTCTCTCACACTCATTCATTCTCTCTCCCTCTCTCTCACACACATTCACTCTCTCCCCTCTCTCTCACACACATTCACTCTCTCTCCCTCTCTCTCACACACATTCACTCTCTCTCCTTCTCTGACGCTCTCTCTCTCTCTCTCTCTCTCTCTGTTACAGCTAACTTGGTAGTGATTGTGATCCTGTCTCGAGGAAGGTGCGGTCTCTCCAGATGTGTCACTCGGTATCTGATGTCCATGGCGGTGACGGATCTCCTGGTCATTATCACCGCTGTGATATTAAACCGGATTGCTGTTATTTTTTTCCCTTTCAGTTTTCTGTCCCTCACTCCGGTCTGTAGTCTCCGTGTTGCTCTATTCTATGCAGTCGTAGATAATTCTGTCTGGTTCACGGTCGCATTCACCTTTGATCGATTTGTGGCCATTTGTTGCCAGAAGCTGAAAACAAAATATTGCACCGAGAAAACGGTGGCGGTGGTTATAGGAACGGTCTGTGCCCTGAGCTGCATCAAAAATACCTTCTTGTATTTTTCATATGAACCTTTGTACAGAATTAACAACATTCCCTGGTTCTGCAGCGTAAAATCAACATTTTATACCTCACCTTCATGGATCGTATTTGACTCGATTCACCACATTTTAACCCCGTGTCTCCCATTCATTCTGATTTTGCTGCTCAATGCTCTGACCGTCAGACACATTCTAGCGGCCAGTAGAGCCCGCAGGAGACTCCGGGCCCACAGTAATGGAGAGAATCAGAGTGACCCAGAGATGGAGAGCAGGAGAAAGTCCATCGTCTTACTCTTCTGTATCTCGGGCAATTTCATCCTGTTACATGTGTTATTACTGAGAACTTTCCTCGCAGTCCGGATTGCGAACGTTACTTACAATAACTCAGATTCCAATTTCAATGAATCAACTTTTATTCTGGAGGAAATCGGAATTATGCTTCAGTTTCTGAGTTCCTGCATCAACACGTTTATTTATGCAGGGACCCAGAGCAAATTCAGAGAGGAGTTAAAGAATGGGGTGAAATATCCACTGAGTTTAATTGTTAAATTATTTAAATGATGAAAATAGTGAAGTATATCATGAATTGTAGCTTATATTCCATGTTGTGTCTTCTTGTCCGTGTCAGACACGGCCTCCACTCCCAGATACACAGTTACTCACTCTAAGATCCTTACCCAATGTGAATTTAAGAATGTATGAGGAACACTGCAGCAGCGCACAATTCAGTGTTGTAACCCGTTCTCAGTTAGTTTCCAGTTCTCTTGTCGGTGCTGACTCAGGCCTGGCACATTCCCAAAAGCCCCGAGGGCCCTGGAGTATCTCTACATTCATGGGGAGTCCGACCTCTGATCCGTGATTGGATATCTAGTTTAACTGTTTAATGAAGGGACCCAATATCCCTCCTGGGAATGGTTTGGATCTTGAGGGCCGGATACGCTCTGAAATGGGAGCACGCGCTGTCCCCACGCATTGTTCTCCGCTCACTGGGCCCCGCCCCACAGCCGCACTCCTGTGTCCATAACCACAGGAACAGAGGAATTGCTGGAGGATAAAGACAAACGACTTTCCAGGTCATTTTCTATTATTTTCAGTGGCAATTGTGACGATACCCCTAGTGTCATTAAGCAAAATAAATTTAATCTAAATAAATTGCCCCCTTTGTAAAGGGGCACAAACATTAATCACCAAATTAATACAAATAGGAAACTTATCAAATTAAATGAGAATATTATCTTCACTATCGACTATGCATTGCAGTCTAGTTCGCTTTCTACCATCCTGGTATTCCCTCGATACAATGATAATGGAGTTGTTGCCTCGTCACAGAAATCAATCTCAATCGATTAGTCTACAACAGACCCAGACATGAGGCGAGGAAAACCCCAGTGGTGGAGAGCTTTAGTAACCATAGGACCACAGTCACCTGTTCCTCCCGAGCACGCTGCACTTACCACATGTCATGTCTGTAATTACTCACATACTGTGTCCCCAAGTGTTATACTAGGAATGATATCTAATTAATTTGCATTTGAATAAATCAACACTAACTGCTTCCACCGTCTCCCTAGGCAGCCTGTCCATAGATTGGCCACTCACTCACTGAAATAGTGTTTCAGCAGATTGGGTTTGAATTGACCCCCTTCAAGCCCCGGCCGTGTCCTCTGGTTCTACTGTCTGGACAAGGTGAAATAACTTGTCGTGCTCTACATTATCTGGTCCCTTTAGAATCCTAAAAACAGCAATTATATCACCTCTCGACATTCTCTTTTCCAGTGAGAACTTGCTCAATTTACACAATCGCTCCTCACAATACAATCCCTCCATCCTCCAGTAATCCTGGTCGCTCTCTTTCGTGTCCATTCAATAGCTGCAATACCCTGTGGTGTCCAGAGCTGTACACAGTAGTCTGAGCCCGGTTGCACCAATGATTTATAAAGTGACTGAATTGCCTCGCTATCTCGGCTCAATATTAACCTTTTAACACAGCGCAAAATCTGATTTGCTTTATTCATTGTTGCGATAGTTTCAATTTATTGTCAATAAGACCCCCAGTTCTCTTTCACTTTTATATCACATAGAAGATAGTAGCAGGAGCAGGCCATTCGGCCCCTCAAGCCTGTTGCGCCATTTAATGAGATCATGGCTGATCATCTAAATTCAGTACCCTGTCCCTGCTTTCTCCCCATATCCCTTGATCCTTTTAGCTTTAAGAAATATATATAACTCATTCTTGAATATATTTAATGAATTGGCCTCAACTGCCTTCTGTGGTAGAGAATGCCACAGGTTCACCACTCTCTGGGTGAAGAAATTCCTACTCATCTCAGTATAAAATGGCTTACCCCTTATCCTTAGACTCTGACCCGTGGTTCTGGACTCCCCCGCCATCGGGAACATCCTTCCTGCATCTAGTCTGTCTAGTCCTGTTAGAATTTTATAAGTTTCAATGAGATCCCCTTTCATTCTTCTAAACTCTAGCGAATACAAGCCCAATCGACCCAATCTCTCGTCATACGCCATTCCTGCCATCCCATGTATCAGTCTGGTGAATCTTTGCTGCACTCCCTCCATGGCAAGAACATCCTTCCTCAGATAAGGCGACCAAAAATGCACACAATACTCAAGGTGTGGTCTCACCAAGGCCCTGTACAACTGCAGCAAGACATCCTTGCTCCTGTACTCGAATCCTCTCGCTATGAAGGCCAACACACCATTTGCCTTCTTAACCGCCTGCTGCACCTGCATGCTTACCTTCAGCGGCTGGTGCACAAGGACACCCAGGTCTCGTTGCATTTCCCCTTTTCCCAATCTATTGCCGTTCAGATAATAATCTGCCTTCCTGTTTTTGCTAGATAAGTGGATAACCTCGCATGTATCCACATTATACTACATCTGCCCAATCACCCAACCTGTCCAAATCATACTGGAGTTCGTCTGCATCCTCCTCACAGCACACACGCCCACCCAGCTTTGTGTCGTCTGCAAACTTGGAGATATTACATCTGTTTCCCTCGTCTAGATCATTAATATGTATTGTGAATAACTGTGGTCCTAGCACCGATCCCTGCGGTACCCCACTCTGAAAAATACCCGTTTATTCCAACTCTTTGCTTCCTGTCTGCCAACCAGTTCTGTATCCAAGTCAGTACCTTACCCCCAATCCCATGTGCTTTAACTTTGCACGCTAATCTCTTATGCGGGACCTTATCGAAAGCCTTCTGAAAGTCCAAATACAACACATCCACTGGTTCTCCCTTACCTATTCTACCAGTTACATCCTCCAAAAATTCCAGTAGATTAGTCAAGCATGATTTACCTTAAAGCATGATTTATGTAGATTAATTTCTTTTCATCTAAGTGATTGTCCCTTCCTGGATTTCTTGTCTCCATCTGACGCACTTTGCCTTTCTCCACATTGAATGACATCTGTCGCCTGTCCACTAAATTCCCAAGTATTTAAATCCTCCTGTAGCTTATCCTGTTCATCTTTGCAGTTTGCTACCTTCACCTGCTTGTTTTCATCTGCAAATGTTGTGACTCCTAGTTCCAGATGATTTATACAGATATTAAGCCAAAGATGTCCAAACAGATCTATTTTTGTCCCCACTGGTGAAATTCTCCCAGGCCGATGACAATCCCTGTATCACCACCCTCTGCGTCTATCGGTGAACTAATTACACATCCCTTGTAAAATATTCCCACTGATTCTCACGGTCTTTCTTTTCAGTCCCAGCCTTTCCAGAGGAAGTGTATAAAAGGCCTGACTGAAGCCAAGTCCACCCTCCCCACTGCCTTACCCGTGTCCAGCTCCTTTGTCACACTCTCAAAGAGAACTAGTGAACTAAATTGGCAAGTCCTCCCCTGATTATATTTTAAGATGATATTTCTATCCAGATGCTCCATGATCTTATCTTTAATCAGGGTGTCCATGACTTTACCCCCAATGGGCTTCTAACTCACTGGTCTGTAGTTTCCCGGGTCACATTTGCCACCTGCTTTTTAGAATATAGTCTTAGCATCTGCCTTTCTCCAGTCCCCGGCACCTCTGCAGCATTCAATAATTTCTCACAGATTGATGCCCGAGCTCCTGCAATGTTCTCCCTTTTCTCCACAAGGATTCTCAGGTGAATCTTACCCGGCCCCTGAAATTGGTTCATTTTAAGATTGCTCAGTTGTTCGGCAAGGTGGTAATGTGAAAAATGTCACAGCTTACCTCTGAAACACCCTCTAGTTCCCATATCCAGATCAAATAAACAACCCGTTCCCTCCTTGGTAGAAACTGAAGCAAAACTCATATTAGACCTTGTGCAGCCTGTGTATCATCAGTTATCAGACCCTCACCCGAGCACACATTCAGTGGTCCCGCTTCATCCAAAGTTTTACCTTTTTCTCTTCATGTAGCTAAAAAAAAACAAATTATTGACCTTCCATATTCAACTCGATTTTTTTCTTTCCCACCTTTATGCCCTTTTTACACTCCAGGCATGCGTTTAGTTTTGAATCCATCGACACTATTTATTATGCCATCTAACAGTGTCGTCAGTAAACGTGGATCAATGGCTCTCTACTCCTTCATCTCCAGCATCCTTTTGTTATCGAATCCACCTTCATTCTGTGCCATTTTCCTTCATGACTTTAAATGCTTTATTTATTTCGTTGTACTCAATGGGTGGATAGATTTAAGGGTCAGGGTAGCACGCAAGCCCTCCCAGCACATCAAGGTGCAGTCACCAGGGGGTTGGGGTTCCATTTGTTGGTGGAATCACAAATTCATTAATAATACCAGACAATTATATAATTGATTATAATGATTTGTCAACCACTCATTGACTTATAATGTAAACTCATTAAATGCTTACGTTAAATTCTAACAATATGTAATTGATTTGAATCTGTCTTCACAAAAGAGGAGAAATCTGCCAATGTCACGATAAAGGAGGAGGGTGGAGCAATTGTACAGGATAAAAATAGATGAATAGGTTGGCAGTGACCTAAGTAGAAACGTCACCCGGTCCGGATGGGATGCATCCTAGGTTGTTGAGGGGAGGAAGTGTGGAAATAGTGGAGGCTCTGGTCACAATTTTTCAACCTTGGTTGGATTTTTTAATCTAGAACTGCACATGCAAGGCCCAAAGCTGACGGAGCGGATGGGGCCGCACAAGCCGCACGCCAGGAATCAGACATTGCAAGGGGAGTTGCCAGGGACCTGTCACCAACCTTCTGCAAGCCAGGTAAACCTCTGCAACTAATCACCCAGGAAACTAATTCAGCAAATGGATTTCATTTTATGTTTTTTCAGCAACAGAAATTTGGTACTTTGCACTTAAAAGACCTTTCCTTTGAAGTGAAGGCAGGTCACGTGATGCAAACTTGCAATGATATGATGCACCGGCTTATTGCTACATCTAGGGTGGAATTTTCTTAAATAAAGCTCAAGTCTAATTATATCACTTTTTAGTAAGTTCCAAATACCTCAAACATCAATTTTCAAATCCTCTCGTGTCTGCGGCATTACTAACTATTTGTGGTAAATCTGGGTAATTGCTACATTAATAGCAGAAATTACAAGGCAGTAATCTGAGTTCAGGCGTAATGAATCATGATAACTGTTCCAACAGTTTATAGCTAAACATTTAAATTGGGCAACAGCCTTTAAAGCCCCAGATACAGTATCAGTTAGATATTAGGGAAAGTGTTTTGTTTTCTGGTCAGTTTGTTTTGTGAATGTTGTGTAATTGCCCATGTGAACCCTGTCTCTGATGTTTGCAAACATTGAGCATCTCGCAGACATTCAATACTTATCAGGACATATGTAGGTGATTTAAAAGTAATTGGTAGACGGATTAGAGAGGCGTTGAGGAGAACTTTTTTCACCCAGAGGGTGGTGGGGGTCTGGTCACTGCCTGAAAGGCTGGTTTAGGCAGAAACCCTCATCAAATTTTAAAAATACTTGGCTATGCACTTGAAGTGCCGTAATCTACAAGGCTACGGACCAAGAGCTGGAAAGTGGGATTAGACTGGATAGCTCTTTTTCGACCGGCACAGACACGATGGGCCGAATGGCCTCTTTCTGTGCCGTAAATTTCTATACAGGAGTGGTGCCAGAAGACCGGAGGGTTGCAAATGTTCCACCGCTGTTCAAAACAGGGGATTGGATTTATCCATTAACTGCAGGCCAGTCAGCCTAACATCTGTGGCAGGAAAAGTTCTAGTGACCAAAATCCGGGACAACATTCATTGTCACTTGGAAGACCATGGGTTATACATGCATTTGTTAATGGCGAATCGTGTCAAACACACTTGATTGAGTAGTTGAATGATAAACGGAGAGGGTTGATGAAGGTAGTGCGGTTGATGTGTAAATGGACTTTCAAAAGATGTTTAATAAAATGCTATGTAATAGTCTTGTTAGCAAAATACAAGCCCCTGGGATTAAAGAGGCGGCGGCAGAATGGAGACAGACTGGGCTCAGAGACAGAAAGCAGAGAGTAGTGGTTAACGGTTATTTTCAGACTGTAGGAAAGTATACGGTGGTGTCCCCCAGGGGTCGGTATTAGAGCCACTGCTCTTTTTGATATATATTAATAACCTGGACTTAGGTGTAGGAGCCACAGTTTCACAGTTTGTAGCTGACACAAAACTTGGAAATGTAGTAAAATGTGAGGAGGATCGGAGCAGACTTCAGGAGGACAGAGACAGACTGGGGAAATGGCCAGACACATGGCAAATATAATTTAATGCAGAGCAGCGTGTAGTGATGCATCTTGGCAGGAAGAATTAGGTGAGACAGTTTTATCTAAATGGTACAATTTAAAGGGACTGCAGGAACAGAGAGACCTGAGGGTGTGCGGACACACATCTTTGAAGGAGGCAGGACAAGTTGATAAGGCTGTTAAAAAGCAGACAGACATCTGGGCTTTATATATAGAGGCATAGAGAACAAAAACAAGGAAGTTATGAAAATGTTATCAATGACTGGTCAGGCCTTTCAATGCCAAGGTTGAACCTGACCCATTACCATTTGGTTTATTTGAAGTTTGTCCAGAATATTAAACAGTCCTGGATATGATTAATAACAGCGGAATCCAACCCCTGCAGTCACATGTAAACTCGCTGGTGTGTCACACATTGGCACGATGACTAAATCCTTCTCCGCCCACGGAACATTTCAATGGTTTCTTTCCCTTGTGAAGATACTGGTGTGTGAGCGATGGGAGGACTGGTTCAATCCTTGCCCACACACTGAGAATGTGAACGGCCTCTTCCCGGTGTGAGTTTCAATCTGGGACGGGTAATTGAGTCCTTTCCCACAGGCCCCACATTTCCCCGGTTTCTCCGTGGTGCGGGTGTCTTTGTTTCTCTCCAGGTTGGACGATCGGTTGAAGCCTCATCCACACACAGAATAGGTGTCTGGTTTCTCCCCGCTTTGAAGGTTGCGATGTTTTTTCAGACTGTGTAACTGGTTAAAGCTCTTTTCACAATCAATAAACTGGAAAAACCCCTCTCGGGTGTGTGTGTCTCGGTGATTTTTCCAGTCACACTGATGTTCCCCTCCATCTCCTCGCCTGAAGGTGCTGACTCTGGCTGGGTTCATTTCTACACTCACTGGTTCCACTCCCTCTCCTCCCATGAAGATTCTGACTCTGGCTGGGTTCAGTTCCACACTCAATGGTTCCCCTCCCTCTCCTCCCCTGAAGGTGCTGACTCTGTCTGGGTTCAGTTCTACACTCACCGGTTCCCCTGCCTCTCATCCACTGAAGGTGCTGACTCTGGCTGGGTTCAGTTCTACACTCAGTGGGAGCCCTCCCTCTACTTCTCTGAAGGTGCTGACTCTGGCTGGGTTCAGTTCTACACTCACTGGTTCCCCTCCCTCTCCTCCCCTGAAGGTGCTGACTCTGGCTGGGTTCAGTTCTACATTCACTGGTTCCCCTCTCTCTCCTCCCCTGAAGGTGCTGACTCTGGCTGTGTTCAGTTCTAGACTCACTGGTTCCCCTCCCTCTCCTCCCCTGAAGGTGCTGACTCTGTCTGGGTTCAGTACTACACTCACTGGTTCCCCTCCCTCTCCTCCCCTGAAGGTGCTGACTCTGTCTGGGTTCAGTTCTACACTCACTGGTTCCCCTCCCTCTCCTCCCCTGAATGTGCTGATCCTGGCTGGGTACAGATCTCCACTCACTGGTTCCCCTCCTTCTCCTCCCCTGAAGGTGCTGTCTCTGGCTGAGTTCAGTTCTTCACTCACTGGTTCCCCTCCCTCTCCTCCCCTGAAGGTGCTGACTCTGGCTGGGTTCGGTTCCACACTTACTGGCTCCCCTCCCTCTCTTCCCCTGAAAGTGCTGACTTTGGCTAAATTCAGTTCCACACTCACTGGTTCCCCTCTCTCTCTGCTCCCCTGAAGGAGCTGACTCTGGCAGGGTTCCGTTCTACACTTACTGGGTCCCCTCCCTCTACTGCCCTGAATTTGCTGACTCTGGCTGGGTTCAGTTCTACACTCACTGGTTCCCCTCCCTCTCCTCCCCTGAAGGTCCTAATTCTGGCTGGGTTCAGTTCTACATTCACAATATGTAACTCAATGTACAGAGTGATAATAGTGTGATAATTCGGACAAGAAAGAGATTACAAGCTGGTAGAATGCGTTTGGAGCAAGGATAATAACATAGCCTGCAACTCCAGCGCTTGGTGTCATTAAACTCCGTCACAAACACTCAGGCCCCCGTGATAGAGTCTGTTGGGTAAAGCCCTGAATAAAATAACACACTGGGCATATGTTCATTGGTGAATTCATCAAGCACTGGGCCAGTTACAAATTCTTCTTGGATCCACGTTATCTGTTATAAACTCTGGTAGTTCAGTGTGTAAATAGCTGGTAAGTCTGCAACATTACGTGATCTGACAGTAGAGGCTCCAGTCTAGTTGCAGTGGGGCTGTGGATGTTGCAGCAATTCCTAGCCAGCCCTGCAGTGGAAATATAGAGAACTGTTCTGGACTTGGGTATACGGGGCACAAGATCAAAATCTCCAACTGAGACCACATTAGGGAGCGTGGGAACTGTGAAGAGGACTGTAAGTGACATCAGAGTGAATCCACAGGTTAGTAAATGGGGCAGGTAGACGATCGATGAAATTTATCGCGGAGAAATGTGAGGAGACACATTTTGGGATGAAGCAAAGGGGGATGTAATGTTCACTAAATGCTAAACCTTTAAAAGGAGTAGGCGTGTAAGATTCTAATTAATGCCTTGTCTTACGAATTGGCAGGTTCGAGAGTCTGGTGTCGGAAAATTTAATGGCCCTGAAATTCGCCTCTCCGGCTTGCCGCGGGGGTAATGATCGCGCGCGCACTTACCTACCGCGCCTGCTGTTGACCTCTGGGCCAACGGGAACTTCAGCTCCTGGGCCTGCTCCAAGTGCCGGCGCGCAGTGCTTGCGTGTCCCAGGGGCGTAGTTAGTGCGTCCCCTGGGATCACGTGGGCTATGGAGAGCCAATGGCAGCAGACCATCTTTCATTCATCGATTTGACAGGAAGACCTGTCAAATCTATGAATTGAAATCGGCCCCAAAAGAACAGCTAAACTGCAAATAAATTTAAAATAAAACCATCACATTTATAAAATAACTATAAGTTAAATAAATTAACTACTTTAAACAAAAATTTAAATTTTTGAAAAGAATTAAAATACTTTTTAACAGTGCTAAAAATAAACTTACTTTTCTTTAAAGTATCTAAAAAAGATAAACCTGTTGAAAAATGTTTTAAATTATAATTAATTAACCACTTACCTTGTTGAAAACGGGTCCTGCGCCTCCTTTTTAAAAGCTAAGGTTCTTCAATACTTACCCTCCCGGAGAAACCTGAAAAAAACCTAAGTTTGCTGCGTGCGCGCAGCCTCTGCCGCGCACGCCATTCACCTCTGAACCGCTCCCTTCACCAGACAGGAAGTTCCAGTTTCCCGCGCATGCGCAGTGCATGCAGGAAACCGGCACTTCTTGAGGCCTTGCGGCTGAGTACACAATGCGTACTCACCCGGCAAGTGCCGAAGTTTTGGCCCATTCCGGCCCAGAAATCAGAGTGCGATGCTTCTCGCGGGGGTAAGGAGCCGGCGCGGTATTACATACCGCGTCTGCCGTTTGCCTTTTCCCACACACGAACTTGATGTTTTCTGAGCTGCACTGCAGGGCAGCGTCTGACGTCACACCGCCCTGCAGCGCAGCGTGCGCGTTTCATCGCGTGCGATGTCCAGTGAAGACACGCTCTGGAAGGTCGCATTACCATAGCCGACGCCCCCATTTTTTTTTCACTTCAATGGAGTTTCAAAGCAGCTGCAGGGAGATTTCTAACAAAGGGAGACATGGCAGTTAAAGTAAGTTGCATTTAAATGCATGTTTCGAAAACTTTTAAAGATTTTTAAATGAATTGGAATAATTTTAAACAGTTGTAAAGAGATTTTAAGTAATTTAAATAGTTTTAAAAGCCCTGAAATCATTTTTTTCATTGATTTTACTTTATTTAATCAGCAAACGGAAATGGCTGCTATCAGCAATATCCAATTTATCAAAAGAACACAAAATTTCAGTGACGATGATCTCCGCACACGCCTCGACGAGGTCGACGCGAAGTGGTTAAGGATCATTGGAACTGAGAAGTCCAAACCGCCTCGAAAAGGCCAAATGGCAGCGTGGAAAGAGGTTGCTCAAAGTGTGACCGCAAACTCGACCATTCCTCGTACAGCAGAACAAGGTCACAAGAAATTCAGTGATTTATTGTGAACGCTCAAGGTTTGTATAGTAATAACAAAAGTCAATGTTAAAATGTCTTAAAATTTAATATGAAATACTTTTAAATAGTGTTTGTTTGCTAAGCTGAGTTAACTGAAGTCACAAGATGCTGCCATAAATTTTTATGGCTTTTGTAGCCAGGCTAGTGTCATAAAATGCTGATGTTATCTTGATTCCACTGCTTTGAGTTGTTTACTGAGTTAACTGTGTGCGTGCCAATGCAGTTTTGGTGTAACAACCCTTACATTTCATGACATTTCATATTTTATGTTTTAATTTTAGACTAAAACTGCTCACAACGCCAGAGAACGTGCACTGACAGGCGGTGGTGTTGTCCCGTTAAGGGCTTTAACCGAACATGAGGAAAGGCTCGAGCATATGTTTGGATATCTCCGCGGCTGCCCCTTTGAAACTGAACAAATCGACAGAGGTGATGTGTGCTGAATATCAGCTTCTGTGATGTGGCACATCATGCTTTACCTTTGCTTATCTTTACTGTTTCATTTACATAGGTTTACAGCAGACTTCTCAGTCACGGGATGAGCAGTGCGTTGAGTCTGCAGCCGAAGAGGTCATTGGTGAAGGGCATGTTGAGCCAGTGGGAGATGCGAGTGAGGTGGTGGTGGAGGAGCAGCAACAGGAAATTGTTGCTGAACTGGAATTGGAGGGTCTGGAATCTGGGTTGCTGGAGAGGTCCTCTCCATCTCCTGGCCCCTCTGGCTCGGTGCCAGACAGACAGCAGCTTGATACTGCAGTGCATGTGGGAGAAACAGATATACATGCAGATATACATGCAACAGAACAGGAGTTACAAGGTCACATCCACCATCTTGAAGGGTTGAGGCAATCGATGTGTTCTCTTACAGAGAAACAAGTTGAGTGTCTTGCCTCGGTCAAGCAGGGAATGGATTGTATGTGCATGTCATTTAATCAATTGAAAGAGTCTATCATTGGTCAAAATGTGGGAATGGAGCTTATGAAAATAAATGAGTCTCTTGTTGGACAAAATGTGGGAATGGAGCTTAAGAAAATAAATGAGTCTCTTGTTGGACTCTTGTAGAAACCAGATTTGGGAATGGAGCTTAATAAAATGAATGAGTCTCTTGCTGGACTCTTGCAAATAATTTCTGCTGCCATTACTGTGACTCCCGCAGAACCAACCTTACCTGCTCCCAGCGCAGAAACAGTGCAGGTCCAAGAGCCAGCTGCTCCGCCTGTGGTGATGCAAGCAAACATTGCCTTGCAGCAGCAGCAGCAGCAGCAATCCTGTCAGGAGGCAATTGCTGAAGGGCAAGAGACGGCAAACAGGGCCGTTTCAAGTCGCAGCACAGGGCACCGGTCACGGGGAGCGGGAAAGCGCAATAGACGGTAGGGTGTCACATTTTCCACAATGCACATCCATTGACCCTCAGGCATAGTTTCGAGCGGGTAAATCTTTCAATTGTTTAATTTTTCGTTTTATTTAAAAGTTACATGTTTTCATTGTTTCTTTTATTGAAATATATATTTGTCACTGAAAGTGTAAGTAAACTTTTCATTGAAAAAGTACAGCCTCTATTCAATTTAAAAAAATTCAAATTGTTTATTTGAAAAAAAATTTGAACATTAAAACTGTTTTACATTTAGGAAAGAGTTATTTTCCATCTTGAATGTCTTTATTGCAGTAGCGAAGCAAAAAAGTCACTGAAAACTGCTGACAAATTTTATTGTAACCTATTTCTGTTTACGAATGTTTGCAAAGTTGAAAAGTAGCTAGTTAACATTGAAAAGTTATAAACTATGTACATCAACACTGAACCTCAGAAGTCTATAATGCTGCAATAAAAGAGCACTGTTTCACTTTAAATTGTGTCTGTTCCTTTATTTGCCTTGCTGCGGGAGAGGGAGAGGGGGGGAGGGGGAGGGGGAGGTACAAGGCGACACAGAGGAACAGGAATTGATTGTGAAAGGGCATCTTTCTCCCTCACAGGCTTCCTCTTTAAACAGAAAGTTGTAATGAAAAAATGGAAATAGTTGTTAAAGTAACTTTAGTAAAGTGAGTGGCTATAAAATCAGGTCGGGCTATGGTGGGAAACGTGCGCTATCGGATTGGGAACACGTCTACCCGCCTCACGGCCCTAGATGATTTTCCAGAACTGTAACATTTTCATAAATTAATGCATACATACATACATACATACATACTTACTTACTTAGAGGAATATAATTGATGATCATTTTCTTCTTTAAAACTTTTTGAAATGTAAATAGTTCATTTTTAAACAGTCATTTTCACATTTATGATAGAAATCTTAATCAATATGCCTTGTACACACCCACAGTTGCTGTACTACTCCAAATGGTCAAAACCCGTTTTTAAACTTTTTTTAAAATTGCAAACTTATCTAAGACTTAATTAAATAAACTTTGCTGGCTTTCAGATTTACAAAAGCTCACTTAAGTAGCCCCACTGCTAAAAGATTTCTTCCTCCTGCTGTCTCCGGAGCCATCGAAAATGGCTTACTCCTGCTTTTTACATGTGTAATTGCTCGGAGCTTGCACACACTTCCACCATTGAGAAAAAAATACAAGTTCTTAACGCACGCGCAGACTCTCCGGCGCACGCGATTCCACGGAGATACCTTTCGGTGAAGCCACACGAAGTGCCGGTTTCCCGCGCATGCGCAGTACATGCAGGAAACCGGCAATTCGAGACCTAATACGCGAGAGTACACAGTGCGTACTCTCGCGTATTAGGTCTAATTTTCGGGCCGATGTTTTTATACATCAGCAGCCTGTAATGGAGATAATATTATAGGTCAAAGGTGATTGGAGCGGCTGAAGCTCAGAGACGCGCATTTGGAGCAGGAAGTGAGGGAGGAGATAATATTAAAAATGAAGAGACTGCTGACACCGCCGCCTTCCGGTGCTCACGGTGATGTCACAGTCACGATTGAGACAGTAGCAGGTTGGGGATTAGTTTATAGTTTACGGTTAGGGTTTAGGTTAGGTTAGGGGTTAGGATGTTATGGTTAGGTTGTTGGAGTTAGGGGTGGGGTTACGGGGTTAAGATTACAGTTTGGGGTTAGGGGTTGGGGTTAGCGTGTTATGGTTAGGATGATAATGTTAGGGGTGGGGTTACGGGGTCAGGATTACAGTTTGGGGGTTAGTGGTTGGGATTAGGGTTCTATAGTTAGGATGATAAAGTTAGGGGTGGGGTTGCGGGGTCAGGATTTCAGTTTTGGGGTTAGGGGTTGGGATTAGGGTGTTATGGTTAAGATGTTAGAGTTAGGGGTGGGGTTTCGGGGTCTGGATTACAGTTTGGTGGTTAGGGGTTGGGGTTAGGGTGTTATGGTTAGGATGTTAGTGTTAGGGGTGGGGTTGCAGGGTTAGGATTTCAGTTTGGGAGGTGAGGGTTAGGATGTTAGAGTTAGGGGTGGAATTTCGGGGTCAGGATTACAGTTTGGGAGTTTGGGGTTGGGATTAGGGTGTTATGGTTAGGATGATAAAGTTAGGGGTGGGGTTGCGGGGTCAGGGTTTCAGTTTGGGGGTTAGGGGTTGGGGTTGGCGTTTGATGGTTAGGATGATAAAGTTAGGGGTGGGGTTGCGGAGTCAGGATTACAGTTTGGGGGTTAGGGGTTGGGGTTAGCGTGTTATGGGTCGGATGTTAGAGTTAGGGGTGGAGTTGCGGTCTCAGGATTACAGTTTGGGGTTAGGGGTTGGGGTTAGGGTGTTATAGAAACATAGAAACATAGAATCTAGGAGCAGGAGTAGGCCATTCGGCCCGTCGAGCCTGCTCCACCATTCAATACGATCATGGCTGATCATCCAAATCCAGTACCCTGTCTCTGCTTTAATCCCCACAGTACACATATCCCACCCTACCCCCGTAGCCCCACGTATTTAATTCCCCCTAACAAATCCCATCCTATCCCCATAACCCCACATATTTAATCACCCCCTAACACTAAGGGTCAATTTATCATAGCCAAATCAACCTAACCCACACATTTTTGGACTGTGGGAGGAAACCGGAGCACCCGGAGGAAACCCACGCAGACACGGGGAGAATGTGCAAACTCCACACAGACAGTCACCCGTTTGGTTAGGATGATAAAGTTAGGGGTGGGGTTGCGGGGTCAGGTTTACAGTTTGGGGTTAGGGGTTGGGATTAGGGTGTTATGGTTCGGATGTTAGAGTTAGGGTTGGGGTTACGGGATTAGGATTACAGTTTGGGGGTTAGGAGTTGGTGTTAGGGTGTTATGGTTAGGATGTTAGAGTTAGGGGTGGTGTTGCGGGGTTAGGATTACAGTTTGCGGGTTAGAGGTTGAGATTAGGGTGTTATAGTTAGGATAATATAGTTAGGAGTGGGGTTGCGGGGTCAGGATTACAGTTTGGGGGTTAGGGGTTGGGATTAGGGTGTTATGGTTAGGATGTTAAAATTATGGGTGGTATTACGGGGTTAGGATTACAGTTTGGGGGTTAGGGGTTGGGATTAGGGTGTTATGGATAGGATGATAAAGTTAGGGGTGGGGTTGCGTAGTCAGGGTTACAGTTTGGGAGTTAGGGGTTGGGGTTAGGGTTCTATAGTTAGGATGTTAGTGTTAGGGATGGCGTTAAGGGGTTTGGGTTACAGTTTTGGGGTTTGGGGCTTGGCGTTAGGATGTTAGGTTTAGGGGTTTTCGTTAGGGATACCAAGGTTAGAACAGGCACTCTGGAAGGTATGGGTAGCTTAGACCCATAGTATTATTTCCAATACAGGCTGTAGATGAATGAAAAAAAATCAATTAATTCTTTAGAAACTCAATTGCGCTCATAAGCACGAATGTTGCGCGTTATAGAATACGCCCTATCTAAAATAGTGCACTGGCGCAATAGGTGCTCATTCCTGGACAGTGTCTGTCCTGAGGATGTGCAGTGCCGGCCGCCGGCTGCTCTCGGGAGGGAGACAGCAGGAGGGACAAAGGAGGCGGGAGCGGGACAGATAGGAGAGGACGAGCTGCTTTACTCGATATCTAACCCGTGCTGTACCTGCCCTGGGAGTGTTTGATGGGACAGTGTAGAGAGAGCTTTACACTTTATCTAACCCGTGCTGTACCTGCCCTGGGAGTGTTGATGGGACAGTGTAGATGGAGCTTTACTCTGTATCTAACCCGTTCTTTACCTGACTGGAGAGTGCAACAAGCAGACACGAGGTGCTCAGAATGGACCACTTATTTGCTCGATGAAAACCCTTTATGATTTGTATACCTCTATTAAATTTCCCCAAAACATGGTCTGCTCTAAGGAGAACTACTCCAGCTTTTCTTCGACTATCGATGTAACTGCAGTTACTCATCCCTGGTACCATTCGAGTACATCTATTCTGTACCGTCTCCAAGATCTTGACATCCTTCCTGAAGTGTGGTGCCCAAAACTGAACACAATACTCCAGCTGAGGCCTAACCAGTGATTTATAGAGATTTAGGATAATTTATTTGCTTCCTTAAACTATGTCTCTCCTTACAAAGCCAAAGATTCAGTCTGCCTTAGTCACAGACTTCTCAGCTTGTCCACCCAGCTTGAAAGGTTTGTGTGTCTGAACCCCTTATAGGTTTTAGAGATATTAACAACATGGCTAAAATACATTGCCATTAAATGTCTGATGGAATGTGCATTATGGGAGAGAGAAGTTTAGTCTGAGTTAGAAACTCAAACAGGCGTTTCACTGTAGACAGGTCGTCATGCTAACACTGATAAGACATTCCATTTCACTGAATCCACTGGGAGGAAATTCTAATCAGATCAGGGGAAAGAACAGGGTTTGTCTGCTATTAACCACAATATAAACTTAAACCGGAGTGAGTAATAAAATAGATTAGATTATAATGCGTCATTTTTACACCTATAATTATTAAACTATAAGAAATAACATCATTAACAGCAGGCAGGGTAGTTTAAGGATAATGAGAAAATTACTGAAGCAATGTAAATGCTGGGAACCAGGGAAAGTGTCCTTGTAAATCACAGATTAGAGCCTACTTTCCCTCGCTTCCTGCCAAAACCCAGCAGAGAAGATAAAGAAGAGTCAGGTGCCAGAGATGGATCACTACAGGGTATACAACACTGAATTGTACGCTGATGCAGTGTTCCTCAAACATTCCTAAATTTACATTGGGTAAGGATCTTAGAGTGAGTGACTGTGTATCTGGGAGTGGAGATCGTGTCTGACACGGACAAGATGAGCACAGCATGTAATATAAGGTACAATTCATGATATACTTTACTATTTTCATCATTTAAATAATTTAAAAATGAGACTCAGTGGATATTTCACCCCATTCTTTAACTCCTCTCTGAATTTACTCTGGGTCCCTGCATAATTAAACGGGTTGATGCAGGAACTCAAAAACTGAAGCATAAATCCGATTTCCTCCAGAATAAAAGTTGATTCATTGAAATTGGAACCTGAGAAATAAGTAACTTTCGCGATCTGGACATAGAGGAAAGTTCTCAGTAATAACACATGTAACAGGATGAAATTGCCCGAGATACAGAAGAGTAAGACGATGGAATTTCTCCGGCTCTCCATCTCTGGGTCACTCTGATTCTCCCCATTGCTGTGGGCCCGGAATCTCCTGCGGGCTCTACTGGCCGCTAGAATGTGTCTGACGGTCAGAGCATTGAGCAGCAAAATCAGAATGAATGGGAGACACGGGGTTAAAATGTGGTGAATCCAGTCAAATACGATCCATGCAGGTGAGGTATAATATATTAATTTTATGCTGCAGAAACAGGGTATGTTATTAATTGTGTGCAAATGTTCATATATAAAATACACGAATGCATTTTTGAAGCAGCTCAGGGCACAGACCGTTCTTATAACCACCGCCACCGTTTTCTCGGTGCAATATTTTGTTTTCAGCTTCTGACAACAAATGGCCACAAATCGATCAAAGGTGAAAGCGACTGTTAACCAGACAGCACTGTCTATGACTGCATAGACTAGAGCAACACGGAGAGTACAGACCGGAGTGAGGAACAGGAAACTGATTGGGAAATAAATACCAGCAATCCGGTTTAATATCACAGCGTTGAAAATGACCAGGAGATCCGTCACCGCCATGGACACCAGGTACCGAGTGACACATCTGGAGAGACCGCACCTTCCTCGGGACAGGATCACAATCACTGCCAAGTTTGCTGTAACAGAGAGAGAGAGTGAGAGAGAGAGAGAGAGAGGGAGAAAGAGTGAATGTGTGTGTGAGTGATGGAAAAGTAGTGAATGAGTGTGAGCGAGAGGGAGAGAGAGTGAATGTGTGTGAGAAAGGGAGAGAGTGAATAAGCGTGAGAGAGGGAGAGAGAGTGAATGTGAGAGAGAGGGTGAGGGAGTGAATGTGTGTGTGAGAGAGGGAGAGAGAGTGAACCTGTATTTGAGAGAGGGAGAGAGAGTGAATGAGTGTGAGAGAGAGGGTGAGGGAGTGAATGTTTGTGAGAGAGAGAGAGGGAGAGAAAGTGAATGCGTGAGAGAGGGAGAACAGGAATATTATTGGCCCGACTCCGAGCAAAACCATCCGTTTGACAGGATTCAGTGTGAAATTTACAGCTTTGACAAGTGATCCTGAGTTGGAAACAGATCGGTTACGCTGTGGACACCTGCTTCTATATTTAAAATAATAATCCAGGTTAAAAATAAGACAGGCCAATGACATCGGAATGTAAATAGTGGACCTTAATTTCCGATCCCTACGGGTGTGTACGAGAATGTGTACACAATCGTGGGGGTCTCGCAAGTGCCGGTTTCAGGCATGTGAATCGCATGCGCTGAAAACCGGCACTTCCGGTCTGTCAAGAATCCTCTCGACAGATCCTCCGCCTGCCCTGGAGAAGGGTCTCTGCGGGTGGAGAGTTCCGCTTTCTGCAGATCCTCCGCCTGCCCTGGAGAAGGGTCTCTGCGGGTGGATAGTTCCGCTTTCTGCAGATCCTCCGCCTGCCCTGGAGAAGGGTCTCTGCGGGTGGAGAGTTCCGCTTTCTGCAGATCCTCCGCCTGCCCTGGAGTAGGGTCTCTGCGGGTGGAGAGTTCCACTTCCTGCAGAATCTCCGCCTGCCCTGGAGAAGGGTCTCTGCGGGTGGAGAGTTCCGCTTCCTGCAGAATCTCCGCCCGCTGAAAACCCTGAGAAATCTTCCGCCTGGTAAAAGCTGATCGCTGTTGATGCACAATTTTCAGCGCCATTCACAACTCCTCAGATAATGAAGCAGTCCATGCCCGCACAAAGCAAGACCTGGACCACATTCAGGCTTGGGCTGATAAGTGGCCGGTAAAATTCGCCCACACAAGTGCCCGGCAATGACAATCTCCAACAAGCGAGTGTCTAACCACCGCTCCTTGACATTCAACGACATTACCATCGCCGAATCCCCCACAATATCCTGGGGATCACCATTAACCAGAAACTTAACTGGACCAGCCTATAAAAACTGTGAAAACAAGAGGCGGCCAGAGGCTAGGTATTCTGCGGCAAGTGATTCCCCAAAGCCTTTCCACCATCTACAAGGCACAAGTCAGGATTGTGATGGAATACTCGCCACTTGCCTGGATGAGTGCAGCTCCAACAACACTCAAGCAGCTCGACACCATCCAGGACAAAGCAGCCCGCTTGATTCGCACCCCATCCACCACCTTGAATATTCACTCCCTCCAACACCGGCGCACCGTGGCTGCAGTGTGCCATCTACAAGATGCACTGCAGCAACTCGCCAAGGCTTCTTCGGCAGCACCTCCGAACCCCGCGACCTCTTCCACCGAGAAGGACAAGGGCCGCAGAAGCATGGGAACACCAGCATCTCCAAGTTCCCCTCCAAGTCACATACCATCCTGACTTAGAAATATATCGCCGTTCCTTCATCGTCGCTGGGTCAAAATGGTGGAACTCCCTCCCTAACAGCACTGTGGGAATACCATCACCACACGACTGCATCGGTTCAAGAAAGCGGCTGATCCCCACCTTCTCAAGGGAAATTGGGGCTGGGCAATAAATGCTGGCATACCAGCGACGCCTACATCCCATGAACGAATAAAAAAAAGGCTTAGAGTGGATGTTGAACTTAAAACGTCGTGACACAGTTACGAGACCTGCCACCAGTTATGCAGCCTCACTCAATTAATGAGGACGGGAGCAGTCCGGGACATTGCCAGGTGTTAGGAGCAGAAGGAACTCCCGGGCTCAGCAGCGGTCACTGTAGAAATGTCAGAACATAAGAACATAAAAACATAATAACAAGTTGCAGGAGTAGGCCATTTGGCCCTTCGAGCCTGCTCTGCCATTCAGAAAGATCATGGCTGATCTTCTACTTCATTTCCACTTTACTGCACTATCCCCATATCCCTTGATACCCTTAATATTCAAAAATCTATCGATCTCTGTCTTGAATATACTCAAGGACTGAGACTCCACAGCCCGCTAGGGTAGAGAATTCCAAAGATTCACCAGCATCTGAGTGAAGAAATGTCTCCTCATCTCAGTCCTAAATCGCCGATCCCTTATTCAGAGTCGGTGACCCCTGGTTCTAGACTCCCCAGCCTGGGGAATCATCCTCCCTGCATCTACCCTGTCAAGCCCTGTAAGATTGTTTGTGTTTCAATGAGATCACCTCTCATTCTTCTAAACTCCAGAGAATATAGGCCTAGTCTACTAAATCTCTCATCATAGGACAATTCCCCTATCCCAAGAATCAATCTGGTGAACCTTCGTTGCACTCCCTCGATGGCAAGTATATCCTTACTTAGGTAAGGAGATCAAAACTGTACATAATACCCCAGGTGTGGTCTCACAAGGGCCCATTTATAGTTGCATTAAGACGTCTTTGCTCTTATACACAAATCCTCTTGTAATAAAGGCCATATATCATTTGCTTTCCTAATTGCTTGCTGTACCAACGACATGGGTAGAAAGAGGGATGAGGTCCTGCAACAAAAATTTCGGGAGTTAGGTAGCAGATTAAAAAGCAGGACCTCAAATGTTGTAATCTCTGGATTACTCCCGGTGCCACGTGCTACTGAGTATAGGAATAGAAGGATAGAGCAGATGAATGCGTGGCTAAAGAGTTGGTGCAGGAGGCAGGGCTTTAGTTTCCTGGATCACTGGGTCTGCTTCTGGGGAAGATGGGACCTGTACAAGTCGGACGGGTTGCACCTGAATCGGAACGGGACCAACATCCTTGCGGGGAAGTTTGCTAGTACTGTTGGGGGCGGGGGGGGGGGGGTTAAACTAACTTGGCAGGGGGATGGGATACGGAGTGGAGCTATAGTAGGTGGTGATGCACAGCCAAATATAGTGGAAAAAACAAGTCAGCCTGGAAGGCAGAGCAAATATGTAACGGCACAAGGGAGTATGGCAAGGCTGGTTTGCATGTATTTTAATGCAAGGACTCTTGCGATTAAGGCAGATGAATTGAAGGTGTTGATGAACACATGGGAGTATGATATTGTTGCTATCACAGAGACATGGTTGAGGGAGGGGCAGAACTAGCAGCTCAATATTCCGGGGTATTGAGTCTTCAGGCGAGACAGAGCGGGGTGTAAAAGAGGAGGGGGTGTCGCAATATCAAACAAGGAGTCAATTACTGCTGTAAGGAGGGATGAATCTTAGCAGGTTCCTTTAATGAGGCCATATGGGTAGAACTTAAAAACAAAAAGGGGGCAAGTACTTTGCTGAGACTGAACAAAAGGCCCCCAAACAGTCAGTGGGAGATAGAGCAACAGATATGCAGGCAAATCTCAGAGAAGTGTAGAAATATCAGGGTAATAATAGAAGGGGATTTCAACTTCCCCAATATTAACTGGGATAGTCAGAGTGTGAAAGGCTTAGAGGGTTCGGAATTCTTAAAGTGCGTCCAGGAAAGCTTTTTGAGCCAGCATGTAGAAAGTCCTACAAGAGAGGGGGCGGTACTAGACCTAATTCTAGGGAATGTAGCCGGGCAAGTGGTAGAAGTGTCAGTAGGAGAGCATTTTAGTGACAGTAACCATAATTCGGTGAGATTTAAGGTAGTCATGGACAAAGATGGACCGGAAATAAAGGTTCTAAATTGGGGGAAGGCCGATTTTAATATGATAAGGCAGGATCTGGCCAAAGTGGACTGGGATCAGCGACTTGTAGGAAAATCCACATCAGAGCAGTGGGAGTCTTTCAGAAAGGAAATAGAGAGAGTACAACGCCAACATGTTCCCGTAAACGTCAAGGGTGGGACCAACAACCCCAGGGAACCCTGGATGTCAAGGGATTTACAAGAATGGATGAGGAAAAAAAGGGAGGCTTTTGGCAGATACAAAGGAATAAAAACAGTGGAAGCCCGAGAGGAGTATAGAAAGTGGAGGGGGCTACTTAAAATATAAATTAGGCGAGCGAAGAGGGGGCATGGAAAAACACTGGCGGGCAAAATAAAGGAAAATCCCAAGGTATTTTATAAGTATATTAAGGGCAAGAGGATAACCAAGGAAAGTGTAGGGCCCATTAGGGACCAAAGTGGCAATCTGTGTATCGATCCGGAAGATGTAGGTGAGGTTTTAAATGAATATTTTGCATCTGTGTTCACTATGGAGAAGGACGATGTAGGCATAGAAATAGAGCATTGTGATATACTTGCACAAATTAGTATTGAGAGGGAGGAGGTATTGCGGTTCTAGCGCGTTTAAAAGTGGATAAATCCCCAAGCCCAGACGAGATGTATCCCAGCCTGCTGTGTGAGGCAAGGGAGGAGATTGCAGGGGTTCTGACACAAATTTTCAGAAACTCACTGGCCACAGGGGAGATGCCAGATGACTGGAGAACAGCTAACGTTGTACTATTATTCAAGAAGGGTAGTAGGGATAAACCAGGGAATTACAGGCCAGTGAGCCTAACATCAGTGGTAGGGAAATTATTGGAAAAAATTCTGAGTAACAGCATTAGTCTCCATTTGGAGAGGCAAGGATTAACCAAGGGTAGTCAGCATGGCTTTGTCAGGGGGAGATCATGTCTAACCAAATTGATTGAATTTTTCGAGGGGGTGACTAGGTGTGTGGATGAGGGTAGTGCAGTTGATGTAGTGTACATGGACTTCAGTAAGGCTTTTAACAAAGTCCCACATGGGAGACTCATCAAGAAGGTAAGAGCCCATGGGATCCAGGGCAATTCGGCGCATTGGATTCAAAATTGGCTTAGTGGCAGGAGGCAGAGGTTGATGGTCGAAGGTTGCTTTTGTGACTGGAAGCCTGTGTCCAGTGATGTACCGCAGGGATCGGTGCTGGGTCCTTTGCTGTATGTTGTGTACATTAATGATTTAGATATGAATGTAGGAGGTATGATCAGTAAGTTCGCAGATGACACGAACATTGCTGGAGTGGTGAATAGCGAGGAGGGAAGCCTCAGGCTACAGGACGATATAGATGGGTTGGTTAGATGGGCAGAATAATGGCAAATGGAATTTAACCCTGAAAAGTGTGAGGTGATGCATTTTGGGAGAACTAACAAGGCAAGGGAATACACAATGAATGGTAGGACCCTAGGAAGGACAGAGGATCAGAGAGACCTTGGTGTGTATGTACATAGATCTATGAAGTCAGCAGGACAGGTGGATAAGGTGGTTAAAAAGGCATATGGGATACTTGCCTTCATTAGCCGAGGCATAGAATATAAGAGCAGGGAGGTTATGATGGAGCTATAGAAAACGCTAGTTAGGCCACAGCTGGAATACTGGTCGCCAAACTATCGGAATGATGTGATTGCATTGGAGAGGGTGCAGAGGAGATTCACCAGGATGTTACCTGGCCTGGAGCGCTTCAGCTATGAAGAGAGACTGGACAGGCTGGGGTTGTTTTCCTTAGAGCAGAGAAGGCCGAGGGGGGACATGATTGAGTTGTACCAAATTATGAGAGGCATAGATAGGGTAGATAGAAAGGAACATTTCCCCTTAGTAGAGGGGTCAATAACCAGGGAGCATAGTTTCAACGTAAGGGGCAGGAAGTTTAGAGAGGATTTGGGGAAAAACTTTTTCACCCAGAGGGTGGTTGGAATCTGGAACTCACTGCCTGAGAGGATGGTAGAGGCAGGAACCCTCACAACATTCAAGAAGCATTTAGATGAGCACTTGAAACGCCATAGCATACAAGGCTACGGACCAAGCATTGGAAAATGGGATTAGAATAGACAGGGCTTGATGGCCGGCGCAGACACGATGGGCCGAATGGCCTCTTTCTTTGCTGTATAAATCTATGACTACGACTCTATGACGTGCATGTTAACTTTCAGTGATTCGTGTACAAAGACTCTCAGGTCCCCCTGACCACCACCATTTTGCAATGTCTCACCATTTAAAAAATACTCTGCTCTTCTATTTTTACTACCAAAGTGGATAACTTCACATTTCTCCACAATATATTGCATTTGCTATGTTCTTGCCCACTCACTTAGCCTGTCTATATCCCCTTGATGCCTCCTTGCATCCTGCTCACAATTTACATTTCCACCCAACTTTCTATCATCAGCAAACTTGGATATATTAGATTTGGTCCCCTCATCGAAATCATTGATGTAGATTGTGAATAGCTGAGGCCCAATCACTGATCCTTGCGGTATCCCACTAGTTACAGCCTGCTAACCCGAAAAAAAACACGTTTATTCCTACTCTCTGTTTTCTGTCCGTTAACCATTGCTCAATCCATGCTAGTGTATTACCCCCATTCCAATGAGCCCTAATTTTGTTTATTAACCTCTTGTGTGGCACCTTATCGAATGCCTTCTTAAAATCCAAATACATCACATCCACTGGTTTCCCCTTATCTATTCTGCTAGATACAACCTCAAGAAACTCTAACAGATCTGCCAAAAACCATTTCACTTTCATAAATCCGTGTTGATTCTGCCCAATCCTATTATTTTCTAAGTGCCCTGTTACCACGTCCTTAATTATGGAATCCAGAATTTTCCTTGCTGCTGCTGTTAGGCTAACTGGTCTTTACTTCCCCGTTTTCACTCTCCCTCCTTTCTTAAATAGTGGTGTAACATTTGCCATCTTCCAATCCGCGGGAACCGTTTTAGAATCTATGGAAATTTGGAAAATGACAACGAATACATCCACTATCTATATAGCTACCTCTTTCAAAACCGTAGGACGTATGCCATCAGGTCGAAGGGATTTATTGGCTTTCAGTCCCATTAATTTCTCCAGTACTATTATTTTACGATTACTAATTTGTTTCAGTTCCTCATTCTCACGAGAACCTTTGTCTCCACTTTTTCCGGGAAGTTTTTTGCGTCTTCTTCCGTGAAGACAGATACAAAGTATTTGTTTAATTTCTCTGCCATTTCCTTATTTGCCATTATCATTTCTCCCTTCTCAGCCTGTTAGAGACCCACATTTATTTTCGCTAATCTTTTCCTTTTTACATACCCATAGAAACTTTTGCAGTCTGTTTTTAAGTGTCTCGCTAGTTTACTCTCATATTCTATTTTCCATTTCTTTATCAATTTTTTGCTCCTCCTTTGCTGAATTCTAAAATCCTCTCAATCCTCAGGCTTACTGCTCTTTTTGGCAACATTATAAGCCTCTTCCTTTGATCTCATACTATCTTTAACTTCTCTTGTTCGCCACGGTTATACCACTTTCCTTTGGGGGGGGGGGGGGTTTGTGCCTTAAAGGAATGTAATTTGTTGTAAATTATGTATTCATGTTTTTAAATGCTAGCCATTGCTTATCTACTGCCATACCTTTCAATGCAATTTCCCAATCTAACTTAGCCAACTCGATCCTCATACCTACGTAGTTTACTTTGTTTAGATTTAAGACTCCAGTTTTGGATTTAACTAAATCACTTTCAAACTCAATATAAAATTCGATCATATTGTGGTCACACTTCCCTAAATGCCCCTTTACTACAAGGTTACTAATTAATCCTTTCTCATTGCACAATATTAGATCTAAAATAACCTGTTTGCTAGTTGGTTTCTCAACATACTGATCTAGAAAACTATCTTGCATACATTCTATGAATTCGTCCTCCACAATATTATTGCAAATTTGGTTTGCCCAGATATTAAAGTTAGATTAAAGTCCCCCATGATTACTGTATTACTCTTGGTACAAGCGCCACTAATTTCCGTATTTACACTCTGCTCTACAACTGCTGTTTGGGGGCCTATAAATAACTCCCACCACTGTTTTCTGCTCCTTGCTGTTTCTTAGCTCCACCCAAACTGATCTACTTCTTGATTTTCGGAGCTAAGTTGCTTTCAGTCTACTGTCTTTATCCCATCCTTTATTATCAGGGCTAACCCTCCTCCTTTTTCATTTTGCTTATCTCTTGTAAAAGTTAAGTTCCCCACCTTGGCCACTTTGCAACCACATCTCTGTAATGGCTATCAGATCAAACCTGTTAATTTCTATCAGATCTATTAATTCATTTATTTTGTGGCTAATGCTTCACGCATTCAGATGTGTTGCCTTTAGCTTTGACTTATTTCTATTGTTCCCTGATGTCATTTTAGTCCCTCATGCCCTGTTACCTTTGCTACTCTCTCTGTCCCTTCCTGAACCACTCTGCTTATTTTTACACAAAACTCTGCTCTGCTCCAGAACCTTAACATTTCTCTCACTGCTTTTAAATTTACACTTTCCTGAATCTCCCGCCCCCCTTCAATAGTCTAAAGCCCTGTCTACTGCCCCAGTTATTCGATTCGCCAGGACCCTGGTCCCAGCCATGTTTACGGGGAGCTCGTCCCAACGGAACAGCTCCCTCTTTCCCCAGTGCAGGTGCCAGTGCCCCGAGAACCGAAACCACTGCCTCCCACATCATTCTTTGAGCCACGCATTTGAACCTCTAATCTGTTTGTCCCTATGCAAATTTGCACGTGGTTCAGGAAACAATCCAGAGATTATTACCTTTGAGGTTCTGCTTTGTAATTTGGATCCTAGGTCCTCAAAATCTCTCAGCAAAACCTCATTCCTAGTTCTACCTGTGTCATTGTTTCCTACATGGACCACGACAACTGGATCCTCCCCCTCCCACTCCAAGTTATTCTCCAGCCTGGAGGAGCTGTCATTAACCCAGCAGATCCTGCGGAACTCTCGGTCGCGGCTGCAGAGAACATTATCTATCCCCTTGACTATACTGTCGCTAACCACAACTACATTCCATTTTACTCCCCCGACTTGTATGGCCTCCTGCACCATGGTGCCATAGTCAGCTTGTTTATCCATCCTTCAGGCTTTTCCCTCATCCACACAGGCAGCACGGACCTCGTACCTGTTGGACAAGGCCAAAGGCTGAGGCTCCTCCAGCACTGCACCTCGGGTCCCCTTACCTGCCTGAGTTGCAGGCACCCCCTCCTGTCCCTCACCACGAACCAGACCTGTACCACTACCTAACCTAAGGTGTGTGACTGCGTCCTGATGCCCCGTAATATCTGCACCTCAGACTCCAGCTTAAAAACTCTGCACTTAAGTTCCTCAAGATGCAGGCATTTACTGCAAATGTGGTTGTCCGGGATAACAATACTCTCTACAAACTCACACATGCTGCATTTGCAGCACATCACCTGCACTGCCATCCCTATATGACCTTTTTTCAATTAAATTTAATTTAATTTGTAGTTATGTAACTTAGTTTACAGTGTTGTTTCTTGACAAATACTTGATCTGTAGTAAGTTATGGGTACTGAAATTAAATATCTACCTATAACACAAAGCACTACAAGTAGTGTAAGCAAAAATCACCTTCAGCCTCTTCTCCAAATTCCCACTCTTTTCAAATTCCCAAATAAAACACTCTGTTCAAGTTCATTCCGTTTAATCCCGCTCTGTGCAGACCGCTCTGTGCTCTGCAGAAATGTTTACTTTTATACACTAGGAGCCGTCACCCAATTTACAAGTGATGACTCAACTCCCCTGCTCCTGGTGATTAGCGCCTATTCAAGAGAAACACTTAAAACTGACTGATTGTTAACTACCACTAACAACAGCTTCTGTTAACTACAGTTTTTAAAGTTCAAGGTTAAAATCAGAATCATAAACTATATTTCACGTTTTGCAGATTCTACTTTCCCAAAACATATCAGAAATTCCCCCTCTTTCCAAATTCCCAAATAAAACACTCTGTTCAAGTCCGCTCTGTTTTATCCCGCTCTGTGCTGTGCAGAAATGTTTAACTTTATACACTAGGAGCCCCACCCAATTTACCAATGATGACTCAGCTCATCTGCTCCTGGTGATTGGTGCCTATTCGAGACAGCAGCAGCGAATGTGGAAGAGGGAGCCGAGCTGAACCAGTGAGAGTCAGCGTCTGAGAGCAGAAATACTGCGCTGTGTGAGTTTGGGGAAAATACAGTTTCGTTCGGGAAAATACATCATGGTTTATAATACGGCAATTTGTTGCATTGCTTATATTTCTGTCAACAACTCACCATCTAATAATATCATTACACTAATTAATTAATTACATTCAATCGAGTATTAATTAATCGGTGAATAATCTCAATCAATCAATCATTTTTGGAACTTAGTCAATGTCAATGACAATAACACAATAGAACTCCATGTGCACAGTGATAACAGTGTAATAATTCACCCACAGTGACAGTGTCAGTAACACAATAGAACTCCATGTACACAGTGATAACAGTGTGATAATTCACCCACAGTGACAGTGTCAATAACACAATAGAACTCCATGTACACAGTGATAACAGTGTGATAATTCACACAGAGTGACAGTGTCAGTAACAATAAAACTACATGTACACAGTGATAACAGTGTGATAATGCACCTTCAGTTAAATACCAATATTACAATAGGAAATATATGCACCCCGTTATAATGGCGCTGAAATAGCTCTTATCACATTCACAAATTATATACTATTTGCCTATGACCGTGGTAAACTATCCTTCCTCACCCTTCTCCCAATATCTGCAGTCTTTGACACGGTTGAAAACACCATCCTCCTCCAACTCCTCACCTCCGTCGTCCAGCTGGTGACGACGACACTGAAAGCCCTGCCTCAGCTCATAAATTGTTGAAACCCTCATCCATGCCTTTGTTATTTCTAGAGTTGACTTTTCCAATGCTCTCCTGGCCGGCCTCCCATCTTCCACCCTCCATAAACTTGAGCTGATCTAATTCTCCGCTGCCCACAGCCTAACTCGCACCAAGTCCCGTTCACCCATCTCCCCTGTGCTCGCTGATCTCCATTGACTCCCGGTCCAGCAACACCTCGATTTTAAAATTCTCATCCTTGTTTGCAAACCTCCAGAGCTTCGCTCCTCCCTATCTCTGTCACCTCCCAACCCTACATCACTCCGAGAACTTTCCCTCTATCTCCTCCTTTAAAACGCTCCTTAAAACTTACCTAATTGCCCAAGCTTTTGCTGTGCGAGTATCTCCTTATGTGGCTCGGTGTGAAATGTTGTTTGATAATCGCTCCTATGAAGCATTTTACTACGTTAAAGGCGCTATATAAATGCAGGTTGTTGTTGTTGATAACACGGCTCCCAGTACAGCACCAATAACACAATCGGAAATATATATACAAAAGCAAAATACTGAGGATGCTGGAAATCTGAAATAACAACAGAAAATGCTGGAAATACTCAGCGGGTTAGGCAGCATCTGTGGACAGAGAAACAGTTAACATTTCAGGTCAATGGACTTTTGTCGGAATTGGATAAATTTAGAGATGCAAGTTCAGAGGCAGGGAAAGGGGCGAGGGGAGGAATGAACTAAAGAGAAGGTCGGTGAATTGGTAGAAGGCAGGAGTGGTTAAATGACAAAAGGGATGATGGTGCAAGACAATTAGAGGGAGCTAATGGGACAAGTAAGGAAACAAAAGATGGGTCTGGAGGAGGTGTAAATGGCAATGGCAGAATTATTGCCTGCTGTCCGAGAAAAGGGAGCAGTTGTTATGATCTGAATTTGTTGACCTCGATGTTGAGTCTGGAAGGCTGTAGAATGCCTATTCGAAAGATGAGGTGCTGTTCCTTGAGTTTCCGTTGAGCATTATTAGCACAGTGTAAGAGGCCGACGACAGAGAGATCAGAGTGGGAGAGGGCTGGAGAATTAAACTGACAAGCGACTGGAAGCTCAGGGTGGGGCTTGCTGATTAAACGGAGATTTTAAGCAAATCGGTCACCCGCTCTGCGTTTGGTCTCCCCAATGTAGAGGAAATCGCATCGTGACCAGCGAATACAGTATTCTAAATTGCAAGAAGTACAAGTAAATATATGCACAACGTTATAATACTGTAATTATACCACTCACAGCGAAATACCAATAACACAATAGGAAATATATATACACAGTTAGAATAGTGTGATAATACCACTCACAGAGAAATACCAATAACACAATAGGAAATATAGATACACCGTTAGAATAGTGTGATAATACCACTCACAGTGCAGCGACATCTACTGTTGAATTATAATAAAACATCACTCGGAACAAATAGACCGGTACCGCTGAAGTGGCGGCTCTGTGGAAAACACATTAAAACACAAATTCCAGAATCAGGCACTCAAATTAGATGGTGATTAAATTAAAGGGGAGAAATATTGTCGACAAAGGGAAGAAATTATCACGTTGAAGTGGGAGGAATTATACCATCAAAGGGGAGAAATTATTCTCCGTTGAATGGGATAAAATATACCGTGACACGGCGGAAATGACAGAGTTAAAGTGGAGAAGCGTTCCCTGTAAATAGAAGCAGTGATACAGTTAAACAATCATTCCCATAACTAGTAACTAACTCCAATACTTTACCTGGAACGCCGATAGCTGCAATGACGGGGTAGTAAATGGCAAACACCAGACCTTTTGTAATCACGTGCATTTCTCTCAGAAGCTCTGAGCGCGCTCTGCACTCCACTCACAGATTGTCACATTTATATCTGATGTCAGGCTCCAGGGGGATAATCAGATGGTTTGATCGTTCATATTACTTACACTAATTGAAACAAACAGATTAATGCAACCGCTGCCAGGATCGTGCTTATGTGTTGATGGAATGGAAAGTCTTAAAATAACTCTGACGCGGTTCTGAAGTGAAATATCCCGAGATTACAGTATGATCCCTCTTAAATTTCTTCAAAAATAAAATAAAACGCTGAATCAGTGGTTGCCTTGGTGAGAATGAGCCTTGTACAGGAGGACTTCACGGGTTTTACCCCCTTAATGCTGAGTGAAGAGAGCTCAGCATAATCTATAATTGACCAGAGAAACTCTGGCCCTACAGGCGGAAAACGCGGCCAGGTTCTCGCTCCTGATCATTGTCCAGCTCCAGTCCGTGTACGCACGGGTCACGTGCAGCTGTCTCCAAATTCCACAGAGAGTGCACACCCACTTTAACCAACTGTCTGTGTATTCAGTGTGGACAGCTTCAGTACAGGGGAGTTACATTCAGTGTGTACAGCTTCAGTTCAGAACGGTTACATTCAGTGTGGGCAGGTCCCGTTCAGCACAGTTACATTTAGTGTGAACATGTCCAGTTCAGCACAGTTACATTCATGTGGACAGATACAGTTCAGCACCGTTACATTTAGTGTGAACATGTCCAGTTCAGCACAGTTACATTCAGTGTGGACAGGTACAGTTCAGCACAGTTACATTCAGTGTGGACAGATACATTTCAGCATAGATACATTCAGTGTGGACAGGTCCAGTTCAGCACGGTTTCATTCAGTGTAGATTGGTCCCGTTCAGCACAGTTACATTCAGTGTGGAGAGTTCCAGTTCAGCACAGTTACATTCAGTGTGGACAGGTTCAGTTCAGCTCAGTTACATTCAGTGTGGACATGTCCAGTTCAGCACGGTTTCATTCAGTGTGGACAGATACAGTTCAGCACCGTTACATTTAGTGTGAACATGTCCAGTTCAGCACAGTTACATTCAGTGTGGACAGGTACAGTTCAGCACAGTTACATTCAGTGTGGACAGATACAGTTCAGCATAGTTACATTCAGTGTGGACAGGTCCAGTTCAGCACGGTTTCATTCAGTGTAGATTGGTCCCGTTCAGCACAGTTACATTCAGTGTGGAGAGTTCCAGTTCAGCACAGTTACATTCAGTGTGGACAGGTTCAGTTCAGCTCAGTTACATTCAGTGTGGACATGTCCAGTTCAGCACGGTTTCATTCAGTGTAGATTGGTCCCGTTCAGCACAGTTACATTCAGTGTGGAGAGTTCCAGTTCAGCACAGTTACATTCAGTGTGGGAAGGTCCAGTTCAGCACGGTTACATTCAGTGTAGATTGGTCCCGTTCAGCACTGTTACATTAATTGTGGACAGGTCCAGATCAGCACGGTTACATTCAGTGTGGACAGGTCCAGTTCAGCACAGTTACATTCAGCGTGGAGAGTTCCAGTTCAGCACAGTTACATTCAGTGTGGACAGGTGCAGTTCAGCACAGTTACATTCAGTCTGGACAAGTCCAGATCAGCACAGTCACATTCAGTGTGGACAAGTCCAGTTCAGCACTGTTACATTCAGTGTGGACATGTCCAGTTCAGCACGGTTACATTCAGTGTGGACAGGTCCAGTTCAGCACAGTTACATTCAGTATAGGTCAGTTCAGCGTCTTTAGAGGTGTCCTTAGTGGATCGCTGTGGAAGTAACGGCTGCGATAATGCTAAAGTTGAAATTGACAAAATTTATCCGGAGTTAGCACGGTCTGAAAGGATATCAGAACTGACCAGGCAGCTGGGCCTGTCATGGGCAACAGAGGACGCTCAAAGAAATGGGGAGTGTGCCCCGCGGGCCCCATGTTCATATATTGAACAATTCGCTGTGACTGGAATTGTTCCGTGGACTGGTGAGAGGCCCATGTGGTTCCAAGAATTAATAAAGTAAATGTGAGAACCGGGAAATTACAGGCTCGTCAGTTTCACTTCAGTTAAACGCATCGTCAGTGAAACACTGTACGGTCACCTTGACAGAGAGCGGGTTATTAGATAATCTCAAAAAGGTTTCAGACAAAGGTTTGGTCTCACTAACTTGGTTGAATTTTAGAGGAAGTTACTGGGTTGTTGGATGTAGGTTGCCCGGTTACTCTTCTGGATCTTGAGTTCCAAAATGCCCTTGACAAGGTGCCACATGGAAGGCTGCTGTATGAGGTTGAGTCCTGTGGGTTTAGCAGGTAGATTTTGGGTTTACTAAGGAACCGGCTGGATTCTTGAAGACAGAAGGATATATTAATGGCAGTGGTTCTGTTTGTGGACCTGTAACTGATGGAGTTACGCAGGGAGCAGTGATGGGTCTGTTGCTCTTCACCATCTTTATCAATGATCTGCAGGAAGGCATCCGGGGAACTTCCCACAAACTCAGAGATGATACAAGGAATTGTGTGGCTGTTCGGACCTTAGATGAGAAAATAAATTACAGGCAGATCTAGATGGGGCGGAGGAATGGACCCACATCTGGTAGACGTAAGTAAATATCGATAAATGTTGCGTGAATCACGTGGGTAGGGCCAATGCCAGTCACGTGTACACCAGGCAGGGTTGTCTATTGAAGGATAAGGCCATGAGTATTATAGGGCCAGAGCTATTCACATGTTCACTAGAAAGGGTTGTGTGCTGATGGATAAGGAACTGAGTATAATCGTCACGTGTACACCAGGCTGGGTTCTGTGCTGAAGAATAAGGCCCCGTGTGTTACAGGGCCAAGGCTATTCACATGTACACCAGGCAGGGTTCTGGGCCGAAGGATAAGGCCCTGGGAATTACAGGGCGAGTGCTATTCACATGTACACCAGGCTGGGTTCTGTGCTGAAGGATAAGGCCCCGTGTGTTACAGGACCAGTGCTATTCACATGTACACTAGGCTGGGTTCTGTGCTGAAGGATAAGGCCCCGTGTGTTGCAGGGCCAGTGCTATTCACATGTACACCAGGCAGGGTTCTGCGCTGAAGTATAAGGTCCTGGGTATTACAGGGCCAGTGCTATTCACATGTACACCAGGCAGGGTTCTGGGCTGAAGGATAAGGCCCTGGGAATTACAGGGCGAGTGCTATTCAGATGTACACCAGGCTGGGTTCTGTGCTGAAGGATAAGGCCCCGTGTGTTACAGGGCCAGTGCTATTCACATGTACACCAGGCTGGGTTCTGCGCTGAAGTATAAGGCCCTGGGTATTACAGGGCCAGTGCTATTCACATGTACATCAGGCTGAGTTCTGCGCTGAAGTATAAGGCCCTGGGTATTACAGGGCCAGTGCTATTCACATGTACACCAGGCAGGGTTCTGCGCTGAAGTATAAGGCCGTGGGTATTACAGGGCCAGTGCTATTCATATGTTCACCAGGCTGGGTTGTGCGCTCAAGGCTGCTGAATGGGAAAATGGACAGTTTCCACCACGTGTATACCAGGATGGGTTGTGTGCAAGGCTGCTGAATGGGACAAGAACCTGGGTAATGTAAGGGTAGTGCCAAGCACGTCTCTTGGATAATTCTTTCTTCATCCTTTAAGTACCTTCGTACAACTAGCGACAGTGGCAGATGTTATAATTCACTTTATTTATGACTGACAAAAGGTTTATCTTAAAGCACCCTAACCAACCATACAGAACAGAGCAGGCCAGCCCTGCAACCAAAAGTTATTGTGCGTTGTTTTAATAAACCATCGTGAAAATGACTTCGCCAAGCCTGTTCTTAGCCCCGGGATATAGAATTCTTCTTTCTTTCCTTATTTCCTTCTTTCTAACCAATAATACCATGGCATCTGTCTTATATACTTGAAGTTTATGGTTCTCTTCCTGATGGATGCAACCGTATCTCATGTTTTTCAACCACCCATTTCTTTCAAATAAATTGCCAAAGAGAGATGAGAGTGGGCATGTACCGAGTGCATTTTAAACAGAGTTTAATGAGGGGAATTCGGTAAAAGTTGAACTCTGGTCTGTAATGGGTCTCAATGTGAAATTTAGTTTGGCTTTTGAAATTTAACTTAGAACTTTAAAAACTGTTAAAATAAACTGCAGGTTGGTCAAGCATTAAAAGAAACTGCCTGTCAGTGGCCGTTAACAGTTACCAGTCAATCAGCTTTAATTGATTTCCTGAATAGGGGGTAATTACTGTGAGCAGGAAGCTGCGTCAACACTTGTAACTTGGGTGTGGCTAGAAAACGTGTAGAAATGTATCATTTATCTGCTGAGGCAAAGAATGGACGGACAGTGTTGTCATAAACGGTGTGCGTCATAAACAGAGTGTAAACGTGGGAATTTGGTGAGAGTGTGAGTTCGGTGCAGAGGAGGAAGGAGGGGCTGCTGTTGCCTCCAATACTTGTAGTGGTTCGTGTAACCAGTGACTATTTAATTTAATCTACCTATAATTTAAACTAGATCAAGTAATTAGTGAAAATACTGAAAACTATAAGCTAAGTTAATTAAATTCATTTAGTAAATAAATAACACAAGGTTTGATAGGGATGGCAGTGCAGGAGGTGTGCCACAACTGCAGCATGTGGGAGTTTGTGGGAGCATCGCGATCCCGGACAACCACATCTGCAGTAAGTGTCTGCATCTCGAGGAACTTCAGCTCAGAGTTGTTGAGCTGAACTCCGAGGTGCAGAAATTGCGGGGCATCAGGGAGGGGGAGAGTTACCTGGACACTTTGCGCCTCCTGTTAGCGCCTGGAGGGGTGGTACTGGGACGCAAAGGGGTTAGCGGCTGGGCGCGTCGAATTCAGCAACGCCCGTGAACTTCTCTGCCGGTTTAGCGCTGGCGCTAACACTTACCTCCTTGCCCTCTTGTCCCTCGCAGTTTCTGACGTCATAAAGTGCGCAGCGCCCCGTTCCCGCCCAGGATCTGAAATTGCCTCCTACCCCCTGCTGTATCGCCGGGCATCAGTCACGGCAGGATGAGGAGGCATTGTTACCTCGGCTGGCCGCTTGGCGAGGGCTAATTAACGGTAGTGGTATTCTTTGCATCAGTTTGGTGCCTCCTGAAGGTTTTTGATGCTTTATTGCTGCGAGATGTCCAAGCCCTCCACTCTCTGAGAGTGAAAGGAGCTGTAATGGCAGTCGGGCAGGTCGCCTGGCCACACAGAACTGAGCAGAAGCATGTTGTGCGCCATCATTGGCCTTTCACTTTAAGCGAGGGAAGCAACCACCGTTGCCGGTATCTTTGCACTCCACATTGCTCAGCGCTCTGCTGCTACCGGCCCATACTCGCAGCTTAGCGCCCTAAGAGAAGTGGTTAGCTCTTGATCCAGCGCTCCTCTTCCCTCTTGGAGCGCTAAGGCTCAATTTCCCGGGACCACAAAATGATTATCGCCTGGCGATTCTTTTCCGAGATTTAAAAATTTACCATCCCAAACGGGGCGCTACGGATTTTTTAGCCCTTTGATTGAGGAGGCAGTCACACCTTAGGTTAGGAAGTGTCACGTCAGATCATAGAAAGGAGGGTGTGACTGCGACTCAGGCAGGTAAGGGAACCCCAGGTGCAGTGCTGGAGGAGGCTCGACCTTTGTCCTTTCCAACAAGTGCGAGGCTCTTGCGGCCTGTGTAAATGAAGGAAAATTTGCAGAGTGAATGAGCGGGAGAGGGAGGATCCAGTTGTCGTGTTCCACGTAGGATCGAACGATATAGGTAGAACTAGGAATGAGGTTCTGCTGAGGAAGTTTGAGGAGCTGGGATCCAAATTAAAAAGCAGAACCTTAAAGGTAATAATCTCTGGATTGCTACCAGATTCACGTGCAATTTGGCACAGGTGAAACAGATTAGAGGTTTAAATGCGAGTCTCAAAGAGTGGATTGGGAGGAAGGGGTTTCGATTCATTGGGCACTCGCACCAGTACTGGGGAAAGAGGGGGCTGTTCCGTTGGGACAGTCTCATCTTCAACCGGGCTGTGACCAATGTTCCGGCGAATTGAAACACTGAGGCTGCAGATAGGGCTTTAAACTAAAAGGGGAGAATTCAGGTGAGGGGAAACGTTCAAAATCTAAAGAGAAAATTCAAGTCCATAGAGCAGTGTAGCGATTTGGATAAAGATAAGCAGAGTGTGACGGGGAGGGACAGAGAGTTTAACAGTAATAGTGCATCAGTAAATACGGTCAAATCAGGGAAAAAAGGTAAAACGGTTAATATTAAAATGCTTTATCCGAATGCACGAAGCATTCGTAACAAGATAGAGGAATTAATGACACAAATAGAGATCAATGGGTTTGATATAATCGCCATTACAAACACATGATTGCAGGTTAACCAACTTTGGGAAATAATATTCCAGGGTACTTGACGTTCCATAAAGACAGACAAAATGGAAAATGAGGGCGGGTAGCACTGATAATAAAGGATGACATAAGGACAGTAGTGTGGAAGGATCTTGGCTCACAAGACCAGAATGTAGAATCAGTATGGGTGGAAATAAGAAATAATAAGCGACAGAAAACACTGGCGGCTGTAGTATGTAGGCCCCCTGAACAGTAGCTATAATGTTGGACAAAGTATTCATCAAGAAATAAGAGAGGAATCTAACAAAGGTAAAGTAATAATCGTGGGGGACATTAATCTTCATATGGACTCGACAAATCATACTGGCAAAAGTAGTTTCAAAGAGGAGTTTATGGAATGCACTCGAGAGAGTTTCCTAGAAGAAGACGTCGTGGAACCAACCAGGGAAAAGGTTATTTAAATCTTGTCTTGTGTAATGAGACGGGATCTGGTCTACCTGTTGCCCCTTGGCGACATCATCCGAAAACACAGCGTCAGTTTCCACATGTACGCTGACGACACCCAGCTCTACCTCACTATCCCTTCTCTCTACCCATCCGCGATGTCTAGATTGTCAGACTGCTTGTCCGACATCCAGTACTGGATGAGCAAAAATTTCTCCAATTAAGTATTGTGCAGACCAAAGCCATTGTTTTCGGTCCCCACCACAATCTCCGTTCCCTAGCCACTGACTCCAGCCCTCTCCCTCAAAGCTGTCTGAGGTTCAACCACGCTGTTCGCAACCTTGGTGTCATATTTGACACTGAAATGATTTCTGTCCACATATCCGCAGCATAACAAAGACCACTTATTTCCACCACCGTAACATCACCCTTCTCTGGCCTTGCCTCAGCTCATTCGCTGCTGAAACCCTCATCCATGCCTTTGTTACCTCTAGACTCGACTATTCCATTGTACTCCTGCCTGGCCTCCCACATTCCACCCTACGTAAACTTGAGGTCATCCAAAATTCAGCTGCCCGTGTTCTAACTCGCACAAGTCCTGTTTACCCATTACCTCTGTGCTCGCTGACCTACATTGGCTCCCGGTTAAGCAGTGCCTCGATTTCAGAATTCTCATTCTTGTTTTCCAATCCCTCCAGAACCTCACCCCTCCCTATCTCTGTAATCTCCTTCAACCCCACAACCCCTGGAGATATCTGCGCTCCTCTAATTCTGCCCTCTTGAGCATCCCTGATTATAATCGCTAAACCATTGGTGGTCGAGCCTTCTGTTGCCTAGGCCCTAAGCTCTGGGATTCCCTGCCTAAAACTTTCTGCCTCGCTACCTCTCTTTCCGCCTTTTCAGACGCTCCTAAAAACCTACCTCTTTGACCAAGCTGTTGGTCACCTGCCCTAATTTGTACTTATGTCTTAAAATGCTCCTCTGCAGCGCTCTGGAACGTTTTACTACGTTAATGGCGCTATATAAATACAAGTTGTTACGGTTGCTTCATTAATAATCTATAGCAAGGGATCCTCTGGGGAAGAGTGATCATAATATAATATAATTTCAAATTGAGTACAAGAGTGACATATTTAAGCCCGAAACAAGAGTCTTTAACTTAAATAATGCCAATTACAAAGGCATTAGGGGCGAGTTAACTAAGCTAGATTGCAAAAATAGATTAAAAGGTATGACGGTAGATAATTAATGGTGAACCATTAAAGAAATATTTCATAATTCTCAACGAATATACATTTCATTGAGATATAAAAACATCACGTGAAAAGCGATCCATTCACGACTAACTAATGAGGATAAGGATAGTGTTAGATTAAAAGAGGTTTATAACGTTGCCAAAAAGAGTAGTAAGCCTGAGGATTGGACGAGTTTTAAAAACCAGCAAAGGCTGGCCAAAAAATTGTTAAAGATGGAGAAAATAGAAACAGATTGTAACAGTTTCTACAAGTACATAAAAAAGAAGAGAGTAGCGAAAGTAAGCGTGGATCCCTCAGAGGCTGAGACTGTAGAACTTATAATGGGGAATCAGGAAATGGCAGAGACGTTAAACAGTATTTTGTATCTGTCTTCACCGTAACAGACACAAAAAACATAGCAGAGATAGTGGGGAGACAATCGTCTAATGAGAGTGAAGAACTTAAAATAATTAAGATGAGTATAGAAAAAGTACTGGATACATTAATGGGACTAAAATCCGACAACTCCCCTGTACCTGATGGTCCACATCCTAGGGTTTTAAAAGAAGTGGCTGCAGAGATAGGGCCGACCTGGAACGTTAACTCTGTTTCTCTCTCCACAGATGCTGCCTGACCTGCTGAGTATTTCCGGCATTTTCTGTTTGTATTACATGTTGGTGTTCAGAGGGATTTGGCAGTCATTGTACATGAAACAGCGGAAGTTAACATGCAGGTACAGCATGCAATTAGGAAGGGAAAAGGTATGTTGGCCTTTATTGGAAGGGGGTTTGGAGAACAACAGTAAGGAAGTCTGCTGCAATTGTACAGGGCTTTGGTGAGACCACACCTGGAGTACTGTGCACAGTTTTAGTCGCCGTATGTAAAGAAGGATATACTTGCTTTATAGGGGGTGCAACGAATCTTCACTAGATTGATCAGAGGATTGTCGTATGATGAGAGATTGAGTAGATTGAGCCTATACTCTCTGGAATTTAGAAGAATGAGAGGTGATAGCATTGAAACATACAATATTCTGAGGGGGCTTGACAGAGTAGATGCTGAGAGGTTGTTTCCCCTGGCTGGGGTGTCTAGAACTAGGGGTATACCCTCAGGATAAGGGGTCGGCCATTTAAGACTGAGAGGAGGAGACATTTCTGCACTAAGAGGGTTGTCAATCTTCTGAATTCTCTAGCCCGGAGGGCTGTGGATGCTGAGTCGTTGAGTATATTCAAGGCTGAGATCGATAGATTTTTGCCCTCAAATGGAATCAAGCGATATGGGAATGGGCCAGGAAAGTGGATTTGAGGTTGAAGATCAGCCATGATCTTATTGAATGGCGGAGCAGGCTCGAGGGGCCGTATGTCCTACTCCTGCTCCTATTTGGTATGTTCTCATGTTATCAAACACTCCCAGGGAAGGAACAACACGCGTTAGAAGCCATGTAAAGCTCCATCTACGTGGTCCGATACTTTACTTCGGGGTCAGGTTCTGTTTGACAGCTGCGTATATTTTTCTTGTACTTGCTGATTGCTATGAAACAGTTACATGTCATTAAATACAATTTTGCTATTGTTAGATCATGTTGTTTTCAGTTTAATGCACAAACCTTAGCAAGGAGATACTCACCTGGGAGAAAGTCCAGCGAGAAATCACCAACGTGATAAGACGGATAATTGGCCTGAGTGGAGATACCAAATTAATTTGTACTAAAATGTGTGGAAATGAGATTGTGTGACGGTTTGATCGAAATGGTAGACTAATTAAGGAAGTCACAGATAACATAACACAACACTTCTCTCTAGTAGGGGAATCTAGAACTACGGGACATCATGTTAGGATTCCAGGTACAGCCAGTTGATAGAGTTTTCCCAGAACGGATGCGAAGTTGTACAGGACACGTTATCAGACAGCCAAAATCAACGGAGGGTTGGAAAATTGGACTGAGTACTTGCTTGGGAAATATTGGTTGTAGGGAATAACAGTCAACCTCCTTGTCGTGTTAGATAGGGGAGTTAAGACCAGGTGTGGTCTTCGGGTGAAGCAGGGTTCGAGGGGGAGGTTAATCGGACCAGGGTGGACAGATGTTGTCCAGGTCCCATTTTAAAGTAACATATTCTGCCGTTTTTATGTGGCACTGTGATTGTATATTATTACAACATGATCTCCCGCGGTGTTGCACGTGGGCAGTCGAGGCCAACTAGCAACATTTTCTGCAGTTTGGGAATCAGAGACATGAAGTTGGTTGGAGCAGCGGAATCTCTCTAAATTATGAGCTGCAGAGTCGGGAAACGCAAAACTGGGGCGCTAAAGCGCCACACCTGTCGGAAGGGCGGAACGACATCGTGACCCATTAAAACGTTCATACACAGAAACAAAGAATCTCGGAGCAGGATTAGGCCATTCGGCCCGTCGAGCCTGCTCCACCATTCAATACGATCATGGCTGATCATCCAAATCCAGTACCCTGTCCCTGCTTTAATCCCCACAGTACACATATCCCACCCTACCCCCGTAACTCCACGTATTTAATTCCCCCTAACATATCCCATCCTAACCCCATAACCCCACATATTTAATCCCCCATAACGCTAAGGGTCAATTTATCATAGCCAAATCAACCTAACCCGCACATTTTTGGACTGTGGGAGGAAATCGGAGCACCCGGAGGAAACCCACGCAGACACGGGGAGAATGTGCAAACTCCACACAGACAGTCACCCGAGGTCAGATTCGAAACCGGGTCCCTGGCGCTGTGAGACACCAGTGCTAACCACTATGCCACCGTGTTGCCCGGATTATGGGGTGGGGTGGGGGTGGGGCGATTTTCCCAGGATATCTTAGGCGCTAAAGAGATTCCAAGGTGGCCAGGCTGGGGTCTTAAGCTGGACAGCCGGTTTAGCCCGCGTTTAGCGCAAGACGGCATCTTTGTCAAGGAGTTAAAGCTTGCGCTATGAACGGCCGCCGGAGGGCCATTAAGCAGCTAATTGCCAATTAACTTGCCTGCCGGCGCTCATTAACGAGGCTGCGCGGCATTCTGGGGGCCGGCGCTGGACCTGACGCCCTCTCCTAACAGCGGCCAGTTGACTGGGAGTAAACGAGTAGTTGCTGAAGATTTGGAGCGCTGTTTAAAGGGACATCGCCTTTTACTGTCCACTTGCCGCTGGAGCTTTGAAGAGGACTTTTGAAAACACATCGGGAGACTTTCTAGGAAACTTCGTCAAGACTTCACCAACACTCCATCAACATTGATTCTGGAAATTCTCTGAGGACTTCTCTTAAAAAGAGTGAGTGTTGTGCTACTCTACCTTATTGGACACCTTCCAGGAGTCACCAGGAGAAAGGAACGGGATCGGATCGGATCAGCCGCCCGTTATATGCAGCGCCTGATATTTGCTGTAATTTCAGTCAATGGAGCTGAATATCAGCGGCTGCGTATAACGGGCGGCCGATCCCAGACCGCCCGTTCTGCGTCACCGCCCGAGAGCAATCGCTGGACCCATCCACCCTATCAATTCCTTTAATCAACTTTAATATCTTAATTAGATAACCCCTTAATATTTTATACTAAAGGGAATATAAGCCTAGTCTGTGCAACCTGTCCTCATAATTTAACCCTTTTAGCCCAGGTACCATTCTGTTGAATCTGCGCTGCTCCCCCTCCAAGGCCATTGTTCCCGTCCTAAGGTTCGGTGCCCAGAGCTGACTGCAGTGCTGCAGATGCGGTCTGACCAGCGCTCTGTACTGCTGGAACAGAACTTCCACCTCTTTCAATTACATCCCCTTTGATATAAAGGCCGCCATTCCATTAACATTTTAATTAATTTTTGTACCTGACAAGAACCTTTAGTGCTTTCTGTACTTGGACACCTAAATCACTCTGTTCATCCACAGTTCCCAGCTTCTCACATTTTATAAAATACTCTGATCTATCTTTCTGAGGCCCAAAGTGGATGACCTCACACTTCCCCACATTGAACTCCAGCTGACACAGTTTTGCCCATTCACATTATCTCTCAATGACCCTTTGCAACTTGCTGCTCCCACCTACACTATTTACTGTGCCACCTAACTTGGTGTCTTCAACAACCTTGGATATACGGCTCTCTATTCTTTCATCTCAGTCATTTATGAGTAGACTGCAAAGCCCCGGTACTGCTCTCTTGGGGCACCACTAGCCACATCCCGCCAATCTGTCAACATACGCAGTATCCCTACACTCTGTCTCCTACCTCTGAACCAATTCCCTGCCCATGTCAATAAGTTACCTCCAATTTCATGCACTCTCATTTTTGCTAACAGTCCCTTTTGTGGAAAGGGATCCAATGCCTTCTGGAAGTCCATATAAATAAACTCGTAAGACATCCCATTATCTGCCACGTTAGTTCCATCTTCATAAAGATCAACTTGGATAGTTCCAAATGCCTTGCCCGGTAAATCCACGGTGGCTCTCTCTGACCAGTTCATATTTGTCTAATTGCTCAATCACTCTGTCCCTAATAACGGATTCTAATAACTTCTCCACAACAGACGCCAGGGTAATAGAGCGAAAATTTCGGATTTTGTCTCCGCTAACCTTCTTAACTAATTAACTATTGTTAGCGGCCCGGATTGCTCCACCAATTGAACTAATGGAATCCACACAGGGCAACGACCGCGGACCCCAGCCTATTGTTAGCGGCCCGCATTGCTCCACCTATTGAACTAATGACATCCACACAGGGCAACGACCACGGATCCCAGCCTATTGTTAGCGGCCGGCATTGCCCTACCTATTGAACTAACTGAATCCACAAAAGGCAACGACCAGGGATCCCAGCCTATTGTTAGCGGCCCGCATTGCTCCACCTATTGAACTAATGGAATCCACACAGGGCAACGACCACGGATCCCAGCAGTCGGTAAATGTTCAGCTGGGTGCTTCCTATAAACGGGATCTCAGGATCTTTGTCTGCGGCATTTTATGGGCACAGTTCATGGAGATGGAGCGCCATCAACATAAGCACGAAGAAAGCACAAGCAGATTGTATAAACTATCAATGGGAAGGTTTTATATTTGTCTTGTTTTATTAACATTTTAAAATGTTTGTAAACTGTTTAGTGCAATACATGTGCAGCTGCTCATTTTATATCAAGTTGTTGCACAAAGTATAATATTTTGCAAATAGATTTAAAATAACATTGAATTAATAAGTTTTTCTGGGAAACTTTATGAATTATGTTTAGTATTTCAGGCGCCAGGTGGACAGTTTTCATTTCTTTTCTTAGCTTTACATTAATTTAGCAATTAGAGTGATGGGAAATTTCACCAAAGTCTTCAACTCCTCTCTGAATTTAGTCTGGGTCACGGCATAAATACAAGTGTTTGTGCAAGAACTCAACAGTTGCAGCATGAATCCAATTTCTTGTAGGATATCCGAAGCGCTAATGGTAACGTTATTCTGCAATATAAGCAGTCGCAAGTATATAGAATTCACCAAAAACATCACCCATAACAGGATAAAATTCCCGGATATAACAAACAGTAAAATGATGGATATCTTTCGCTTCTCCATTTCTGGGTCACTGGGACTCTCCTCACTGCTGTGGGCCCGGAGTCTCCTGCGGGCTCTGCTCGACAATAAAACGTGTCTGACGGTTAAAGCATTGAGCAACAAAATCAAAACAAATGGAACAAATGGGGTTAAAATAAAATGAAGCGATTCTATTGCTCCCCATACCCGTAAAAGCATAAAACTGTCTAATACATTGCAAAACCATGGTGCGTTAAACAATAAATATTCACTTGTGTACATAAAGTACCAGAAAGTGTTTTGCAAACAAAACAGCACAGTCACTGTTCCTGGAATCACAGCCGCCGTTTTCTCGGTGCAATATTTTGTTTTCAGCTTCTGGCAACAAATGGCCACAAATCGATCAAAGGTGAAAGCGACTGTGAACCAGACAGAACAGTCTGTGACTGCGTACAGCAGGACGGCGTGGATATTACACACTTTAATGTTCAGTACAAAGAGGAATTGTGCATCGTAAGCAATGGGAATCTGTCTTAGTATCACGTCAATGATAATGACCAGTAGATCCGCCGCTGCCATGGACACCAGGTAACGGATGACACATTGGGAGAGACCGCACCTTTCCCGAGACAGGATCACAATCGTCACTAAATTCACTGTAAGGAAGGTTACAAAACAAAAATTATACATCAGGCTCCAACAGAAGCAGCAACTCGGTAGAGTTCGGTCTGAAATTAGAAGCTTTGCTACTACATCCTGGTATAGAGACTGATTATTGTAAGTGTGACAGGGCTTTCTACTGGAGACAGGGTTTACAATAAAAGCAGAAATAAAATATGAAATAAATAACTGAGCAGTATAAAATTAAACACAATAAATAAAAGGATCTGCAGAAAACTATAAGAAAAACCATATCAGTGATGAGAGGTTACTGGTGGATCTGGTCGATAACAACACATTGTTTTAGCTGGAGGCAAAAATTACCCACACTTCCTGGGTTCGGACGGAAGCCTGTGCGGAATTGGCCGTTCGCTGTTACATGTGTCACAGTGCTGCAGGATCAGGGGGAAATGGGGCAGGGATGTCCCTTCTGATCACTGGCCACCAACACCTACTGTAAGGTGCACAGGTGTGGCAGTGAGATGAGAACAGCTTTCGCGGGGTTCTGATATCTACTATGGACTCTGTCTAGGTTCTCTCGGTGAAGGCGTTTGTACCGTCGTAGCCCTGGGACCAAAAGATCAGCGCTTTCAGAAAAGGGGAGAGAAAAGATGGAGGTAAAATAAAAAAAACACACACACAGTAGATGGGAAGACATGAAACTAACAGGGAGTTCCAGGAACACTAGAACGTGGAGGTGAACAAGGAGCGAGATGAATGAGGCGGTCACCTCCAGCGGTACTGCGCGTGAGCAGTAGCAGAATGAAGTAGAGCGGAGCATGTGTAGGTCTCAGGTGATGATATCAGATCTGCGCTCGGAACAGAGGAAGTGGAGGGAGAAGAAAGGAAATATATTAAATATAAATCTGTCGTAAAAATAATTGTATTAAAAACTCAGTCATTGGATTCATTCAGAGTCAGTTCGGCTCGTGTTGAGTGAGAAGCTCATGGGTTCAAGGGCCACTCCTGGCCTTGAGCGGGTTGACACTCCAGTTAAATACTGATCAGAGGAGCCCTCCTTCCGGGGAGAGTGTGATCAGAGATCACCTCGACCCGCTCTTCTCATTCATGGGATGTTGAAGTTGGGACTATTTCAAGAAGTCCATGGAGCTCTCGGTGTCATTGCCAACATTCCCGCACCAGACAACATCAATCAAATTATTTACCAGCTGCTGTGTGAAAAATTGCGGCTGATTTTGTTCCAAGTTCTCTCGACTTCATATGCGTAAATGTCAAACACGTTTTACCATTCGCACAGATAGAATAAAACGCTGTGTAAATCTAATTCTTTATTTTAATTTAAAATGAGTACTTTCAGTTCATATATATATTGCAATTAATTTTACGGCAGATTTCCCAATACTTTACCAATATACTTTCTTAGAGTGAATTACAACCAAACAATTAATCGCGTATTCATATAAATTGTCCGGGTTTTCAATTGATGATAGAAAGGACATAGGCGATTATCCAAAGTCAGGTTGCGCCTCACTGAGAGACTCCCTGAACTGTGCAAGGTCCGCATGGCTTTACACTGAGTGTCAGAGTAATGATTAATATTAAGTTTGTGGAAATACGATTAATTGACTATATTACTGGAACAAACATTACACTTGTAATCCTGTCTTAAACATCCTCAACCAATGGGAGGAGAGCAGAGTGGGCGATGATGGAAAGTCAGACAGTGAAGTGGAGCTGGCGGGTTTTCTGAAACGTTTCTGTGTATTTCTGGACCCTCTGTCAGATCGCTACTGCTCTTCCTATTGAACTGTACGCAGAATACGGAATATAAAATCTTCCTGAAAACACATTTCTGATCTAATGGAAATGCACCGTTCCGGCATCAGGCTGGAACAAAGAGTAACATTGCTGGTGTTAAAGAATCAAAGTACAGTAAACTCTCAAACATTGTTAAACAGATGGCAGGAGTGAGGCCGCAGTGTCCATTAAACTCAGACCAGTGAACAGGCGAATGTGTAACAAACACATCAAGACAGACACCTTCCAATACCGCACACCAAGAGGGATACACGGGACACAAGCAACAGCGGGGAAATTATCTAAATCACAACCACAGTAACAATCAAACAGACATGGTCTAGAGAATTACTACCTGCAGAGAAGAGTAGACATTACTGTTGGCGATGAAGTGGAAAACCCTTAACGCTTCCATGTAGCATTTCTTGGCTCACTGTTTAAAAGAGGAGTTAACTGATTTCAGATCAGTGGGTGGGAACCTGGATTGAAATATGTAACAGCGGCAGATCTTTCAGGCGCGCTAAGCTTTCATGTCCCTTCATCATAAACAACAACACTGAACCAACAGTTACTTCCCAGGAACATGTCGGGATCGGGAACGCTCTAACTGAATAGGTGGTGGAAGCTATTCCAACAATAGTTTGAAAAGAGAGTTGGACAGGAACTTGAGGGTGAGGAACTTACAGGGTTACCGGTAAAAATCGGGAATGTGGGACTAAGCACGACTGCTCTTTCAAAGAGTCAGGGACAGGTGCGAGGGGCCGAATGGCCTCCTTCTGTACTGTAAGTTTCTATGATTCTATGAACATCAGTGACCTGAGACTGTGGCAGGAAATGGGAGTCACAGAGGAACAGTAACACAGTTAGAAATGGTGCACGGAGTTAATAGTTGAACTTACCAGGGACATCAATGATCCGAGACTATGGAACATATTGGGAAACACAGAACAACAGTAGTACAGTTAAACATGCTTCACGAGGTTAATAGTTGGACTTACTGGGAACACCAACGGCAGCGATGATGGGGTAGTAAATCTTTTGTACGTCCCAGATTGCCCATAGCACCCGAAAAGTTAGTGGGAAATCCCGAAACATGATTCCACTTTTGGAGTGAAAGAATGAAGTTATCAGTGCTCGGGGTACCGCTCCCACTGAATCAATGGAATCGAGAATTCAAAGGAGCATCTTATTTATATTCGATTAAAAACTCCAGAGGGACGAGCAGATTCCCTGGGAACTGACATTAATTACAGTCGTTAAACAAACAGACCAAGTTAACCATTTCAGTCCCAACAATTCTAACATTACAAAATACAATTAAACAGGCATTGAACAAATGGAATGTGACACCCTTCATTGATCAGAATATTTCGAGAATGATTGGATAGAAAATAAAACTTGAACCCCGCAGTCTGAGAGCAGGGACATGAAGTGTGAGCGGATTAATTGACAGAGTGCAGATTGTGTATGTTTTAAAATTACACTCGACCCTGTCTCCGTTTATATTACACTCGACCTTGTCTCAGTTATCATTGCACTCGACACTGTCTCTCTTTGTATTACACTAGAGCCTGTCTCAATTATTACTGCACTAGAAAATGTTGTTGTGTACATTACATTAGACCGCATCTTTGATTATTACATTAGCTCCAGTATCACTTCTAATGATGGAAATCTTGCCTCTCTTTATATTACACTAGACCCCGACTCTGTTTATATTATACCAGACCATGTCTCAGTTCTTCCTGCACTAGATGTTGTCTCTGTTAATATCACACTAGATACTGTCTCTGATTAAATTGCACTCGACCCTGTCCCTGTTTATAGTACACTAGACCCTGTCTCTGTTTATAATACACTAGATCCTGTCTCTATTTATGTTAAACTAGAACCTGTCTCAGTTTATAATACAATACACCATGTCTCTGTTTATATTACACAAGACCCTGTCTCTGTTTATATTACAATAGACCCTGTCTCTGTTGATATTACAAAAGATCCTGTCTCTGTTTATGTTACACTGGACCCTGTCTCTGTTTATATTGTACGAGACCCTGACTCTGTTTATGTTACACTGGACCCTGTCTCTGTTTATATTGTACGAGACCCTGACTCTGTTTATATTACACTGGACCCTCTCTCTGCTTATATTACGCAAGACCCTGTGTCACTTTCTATTACACTAGACCCTGTCTCTGTTTATATTACACTAGACCCTGTCTCTGTTTACATGACACTAGATCCTGTCTCTGTTTATGTTACAGTAGACCCTGTCTCAGTTTCTATTACACTGGACCCTGTCTCTGTTTATATTACACTAGACCCGGTCTCTGTTTATATTACACTAGACCCTGTCTCTGTTTCTATTACACTAGATCCTGTCTCTGTTTATAGAAACATAAACATAGAATCTAGGAGCAGGAGTAGGCCATTCGGCCCGTCGAGCCTGCTCCGCCATTCAATACGATCATGGCTGATCATCCAAATCCAGTACCCTGTCCCTGCTTTAATCCCCACAGTACACATATCCCACCCTACCCCCGTAACCCCACGTATTTAATTCCCCCTAACATATCCCATCCTATCCCCATAACCCCACATATTTAATCCTCCCTAACACTAAGGGTCAATTTATCATAGCCAAATCAACCTAACCCACACATTTTTGGATTGTGGGAGGAAACCGGAGCACCCGGAGAAAACTCACGCAGACACGGGGAGAATGTGCAAACTCCACACAGACAGTCACCCGAGGTCAGATTCGAACCCGGGTCTCTGGCGCTGTGAGGCACCAGTGCTAACCACTATGCTACCGTGTTGCCCGATATTTATGCTACACTGTTCGGTGCAGAGGAGGAAGGAGGGGCTGCTTTTGCCTCCAATACTTGTACTGGTTCGTGTAACCGATGACTATTTAATTTAATCTACCTATAATTTAAACTAGATCAAGTAATTAGTGAAAATACTGAAAACTATAAGCTAAGTTGATTAAATTCATTAAATAAATAAATAAAACAAGGTTTGATAGGGATGGCAGTGCAGGAGGTGTGCCGCAACTGCAGCATGTGGGAGTTTGTGAGAGCATCGCGATCCCAGACAACCACATCTGCAGTAAGTGTCTGCATCTCGAGGAAATTCAGCTCAGAGTTGTTGAGCTGAACTCCGAGGTGCAGAAATTGCGGAGCATCAGGGAGGGGGAGAGTTACCTGGACACTTTGCGCCTCCTGTTAGCGCCTAGAGGGGTGGTACTGGGACGCTAAGGGGTTAGCGACTGGGCGCGGCGAATTCAGCAACGCCCGTGAACTTCCCTGCCGGTTTAGCGCTGGCGCTAACACTTACCACCTCACCCTCCAGCACCTCGCAGTTTTTGACGTCATAAAGTGCGCTGCGCCCCGTTCCCGCCCAGGACCTGAAATTGCCTCCTGCTCCCTCCTGTATCACCGGGCGTCAACAACGGCAGGAAGAGGAGGCGTTGTTACCTCGGCTGGCCGCTTGGGGAGCGCTAATAAAAGGCAGTGGTATTCTTTGCACCAGTCTGGTGCCTGCTGAAAGTTTTTGATGCTTTATTGCTGCGAGATGCCCAAGCCCTCCACTCTCTGAGAGTGAAAGGGGCTGTAATGGCAGTCGAGCAGGTCGTCTGGCCACACAGAACTGAGCAGAAGTATGTTGTGCAGCATCATTGGCCTTTCACTTTAAGCGAGGGAAGCAACCTCCGTTGCCGGTATCTTTGCACTCCACATTGCTCAGCGCTCTGCTGCTACCGCCCCATACTCGCAGCTTAGCGCCCTAAGAGAAGTGGTTAGCTCTTGATCCAGCGCTCCTCTTCCCTCTTGGAGCGCTAAGGCTCAATTTCCCGGGACCACAAAATGATTATCGCCTGGCGATTCTTTGCTGAGATTTAAAAATTTACCATCCCAAACGGGGCGCTACGGATTTTTTAGCCCTTTGATTGAGGAGGCAGTCACACCTTAGGTTAGGAAGTGTCAGGTCAGGTCATAGAAAGGAGGGTGTGACTGCGACTCAGGCAGGTAAGGGAACCCCAGGTGCAGTGCTGGAGGAGGCTCGACCTTTGTCCTTTCCAACAAGTGCGAGGCTCTTGCGGCCTGTGTAAATGAAGGAAAATTTGCAGAGTAAATGAGCGGGAGAGGGAGAATCCAGTTGTCGTGTTCCACGTAGGATCCAACGATATAGGTAGAACTAGGGATGAGGTTCTGCTGAAGAAGTTTGAGGAGCTGGGATCCAAATTATAAAGCAGAACCTTAAAGGTAATAATCTCTGGATTGCTACCAGATTCACGTGCAATTTGGCACAGGGTGAAACAGATTAGAGGTTTAAATGCGAGTCTCAAAGAGTGGATTGGGAGGAAGGGGTTTCGATTCATTGGGCACTCGCACCAGTACTGGGGAAAGAGGGGGCTGTTCCGTTGGGACAATCCCCAATTATACCGGGCTGTGAACAATGTTCCGGCGAATTGAAAAACTGAGGCTGTAGATAGGGCTTTAAACTAAAAGGGGGAGGATTCAGGTGAGGGGAAACGTTCAAAATCTAAAGAGAATATTCAAGTCCATAGAGCAATGTAGCAATTTGGATAAAGATAAGCAGAGTGTGACAGGGAGGGACAGAGAGTTTAACAGTAACAGTGCATCAGTAAATACTGTCAAATCAGGGAAAAAAGGTAAAACGGTTAATTTTAAAATGCTTTATCTGAATGCACGAAGCATTCGTAACAAGACAGAGGAATGAATGACACAAATAGAGTAAATGGGTTTGATTTAATCGCCATTACAAACACATGATTGCAGGTTAACCAACGTTGGGAAATAATATTCCAGGGTACCTGACGTTCCATAAAGACAGACAAAATGGAAAATGAGGGCGGGTAGCACTGATAATAAAGGATGACATAAGGACAGTAGTGCGGAAGGATCTTGGCTCAGAAGACCAGAATGTCAAATCAGTATGGGTGGAAATAAGAAATAACAATGGACAGAAAACACTGGCGGCTGTAGTTTATAGGCCCCCTGAACAGTAGCTATAATGTTGGACAAAGTATTAATCAAGAAATAAGAGAGGAATCTAACAAAGGTAATGTAATAATCGTGGGGGACATTAATCTTCATATGGACTCGACAAATCATACTGGCAAAAGTAGTTTCAAAGAGGAGTTTATGGAATGCACTCGAGAGAGTTTCCTAGAAGAAGACGTCGTGGAACCAACCAGGGAAGAGGTTATTTAAATCTTGTCTTGTGTAATGAGACGGGATCTGGTCTACATGTTGCCCCTTGGCGAAATCATCCGAAAACACAGCGTCAGTTTCCACATGTACGCTGACGACACCCAGCTCTACCTCACTACCCCTTCTCTCGACCCCTCCGCGATGTCTAGATTGTGAGACTGCTTTTCCGACTTCCAGTACTGGATGAGAAAAATTTCGTGCAGACCAAAGCCATTGTTTTCGGTCCCCACCACAAACTCTTTTCCCTAGCCACTGACTCCAGCCCTCTCCCTAAAAGCTGTCTGAGGTTGAACCACGCTGTTCGCAACCTTGGTGGCACTGAAATGATTGCAGTCCACATATCCGCAGCATAATAAAGACCACTTATTTCCACCACCATAACATCACCCGTCTCTGCCCTTGCCTCAGCTCATCCGCTGCTGAAACCCTCATCCATGCCTTTGTTACCTCTAGACTTGACTATTACAATGCACTCCTGGCTGACCTCCCACATTCTACCCTACGTAAACTTGAGGTCATCCAACACTCAGCTGCCCATGTTCTAACTCACACCAACTCCTGTTCACCCATCACCTCTGTGCTCGCTGACCTGCATTGGCTCCCAGTTAAGCAGTGCCTCGATTTCAGAATTCTCATTCTTGTTTTCCAATCCCTCCAGAACCTCACCCCTCCCTATCTCTGTAATCTCCTTCAACCCCACAACCTCTGGAGATATCTGCGCTCCTCTAATTCTGCCCTATGGAGCATCCCTGATTATAATCGCTCAACCATTAGTGGTCGAGCCTTCTGTTGCCTAGGCCGTAAGCTCTGGGATTCCCTGCCTCGCTACCTCTCTTTCCACATTTTAAGACGCTCCTAAAAACCTACCTCTTTGACCAAGCTGTTGGTCACCTGCCCTAATTTGTACTTATGTCTTAAAATGCTCCTCTGCAGCGCTTTGGAACGTTTTACTACGTTAATGGCGCTATATAAATACAAGTTGTTATGGTTGCTTAATTAATAATCTTATAGTAAGGGATCCTCTGGGGAAGAGTGATCATAATATAATATAATTTCAAATGGAGTTCAAGAGTGACATATTTAAGCCCGAAAAGAAGAGTCTTAAACTTAAATAAAGCCAATTACAAAGGAATTAGGGGCGAGTTAACTAAGCTAGATTGGAAAAATAGATTAAAAGGTATGACGGTAGATAATTAATGGTGAACCATTAAAGAAATATTTCATAATTCTCAACGAATATACATTTCATTGAGATATAAAAACATCACGTGAAAAGCAATCCATTCACGACTACCTAATGAGGATAAGGATAGTCTTAGATTAAAAGAGGTTTCAAACGTTGCCAAAAAGAGTAGTAAGCCTGAGGATTGGACGAGTTTTAAAAACCAGCAAAGGCTGGCCAAAAAATTGTTCAAGATGGAGAAAATAGAAACAAATTGGAACAGTTTCTACAAGTACATAAAAAGGAAGAAATTAGCGAAAGTAAGCGTGGATCCCTCAGAGGCTGAGACTGTAGAACTTATAATGGGGAATCAGGAAATGGCAGAGACGTTAAAAAGTATTTTGTATCTGTCTTCACCGTAACAGACACAAAAAACATAGCAGAGATAGTGGGGAGACAATCGTCTAATGTGAGTGAAGAACTTAAAATAATTAAGATGAGTATAGAAAAAGTACTGGTTAAATTAATGGGACTAAAATCCGACAAATCCTCTGTACCTGATGGTCCACATCCTAGGGTTTTAAAAGAAGTGGCTGCAGAGATAGGGCCGACCTGGAACGTTAACTCTGTTTCTATCTCCACAGATGCTGCATGACCTGCTGAGTATTTCCGGCATTTTCTGTTTGTATTACATGTTGATGTTCAGAGGGATTTGGCAGTCATTGTACATGAAACAGAGGAAGTTAACATGCAGGTACAGCATGCAATTAGGAAGGGAAAAGGTATGTTGGCCTTTATTGGAAGGGGGTTTGGAGAACAACAGTAAGGAAGTCTGCTGCAATTGTACAGGGCTTTGGTGAGACCACACCTGGAGTTCTGTGCACAGTTTTAGTCGCCGTATGTAAAGAAGGATATACTTGCTTTATAGGGGGTGCAACGAATCTTCACTAGATTGATCAGAGGATTGTCGTATGATGAGAGATTGAGTAGATTGAGCCTATACTCTCTGGAATTTAGAAGAATGAGAGGTGATAGCATTGAAACATACAATATTCTGAGTGGGCTTGACAGAGTAGATGCTGAGAGGTTGTTTCCCCTGGCTGGAGTGTCTAGAACTAGGGGCATACCCTCAGGATAAGGGGTCGGCCATTTAAGACTGAGAGGAGGAGACATTTCTGCACTAAGAGGGTTGTCAATCTTCTGAATTCTCTAGCCCGGAGGGCTGGGGATGCTGAGTCGTTGAGTATATTCAAGGCTGAGATCGATAGATTTTTGCACTCAAATGGAATCAAGCGATATGGGGATGGGGCGGGAAAGTGGATTTGAGGTTGAAGATCAGCCATGATCTTATTGAATGGCGGAGCAGGCTCGAGGGGCCGTATGTCCTACTCCTGCTCCTATTTGGTATGTTCTCATGTTATCATACACTCCCAGGGAAGGAACAACACGCGTTAGAAGCCGTGTAAAGCTCCATCTACTTAGTCCGATACTTTACTTCCGGGTCAGGTTCTGTTTGACAGCTGCGTATATTTTTCTTGTACTTGCTGATTGCTATGAAACAGTTACATGTCATTAAATACAATTTTGCTATTATTAGATCATGTTGTTTTCAGTGTAATGCACAAACCTTAGCAAGGAGATACTCACCTGGGAGAAAGTCCAGCGAGAAATCACCAGCGTGATAAGACGGATAAATGGCCTGAGTGGAGAGACCGAATTAATTTGTACTAAAATGTGTGGAAATGAGATTGTGTGACGGTTTGATCGAAATGGTAGACTAATTAAGGAAGTCACAGATAACATAACACAACACTTCTCTCTAGTAGGGGAATCTAGAACTACGGGACATCATGTTAGGATTCCAGGTACAGCCAGTTGATAGAGTTTTCCCAGAACGGATACGAAGCTGTACAGGACACGTTATCAGACAGCCAAAATCAACGGTGGGTTGGAAAATTGGACTGAGTACTTGCTTGGGAACTATTGGTTGTAGGGAATAACAGTTAACCTCCTGTCGTGTTAGATAGGGGAGTTAAGACCAGGTGTGGTCTTCTGGTGAAGCAGGGTTCGAGGGCGAGGTTAATCGAACCAGGGTGGACAGATGTTTTCCAGGTCCCATTTTAAACTGACATATTCTGCCGTTTTTATGTGGCACTGTGATTGTATATTATTACAACATGATCTCCCGCGGTGATGCACGTGGGGAGTCGAGGCCAAGCAACAACATTTTCTACAGCTTGGGAATCAGAGACATGAAGTTGGTTGGAGCAGCGGAATCTCTCTAAATTATGAGCTGCAGAGTCGGGAAACGCAAAACTGGGGCGCTACAGCGCCACACCTGTCGGAAGGGCGGAACGACATCGTGACCCATTAAAACGTTCATAGGAAAGGATTATGGGGTGGGGTCGGGGGGGGCGATTTTCCCAGGATACCTTAGGCGCTAAAGAGCCTCCAAGGTGGCCAGACTGGGGTCTTAAGTTGGACCGCCGGTTTAGCCCGCGTTTAGCGCAAGACGGCATCTTGGTCAAGCAGTTAAAGCTTGCGCTATGAACGGCCGCCGGAGGGCCATTAAGCAGCAAATTGCCAATTAACTTGCCTGCCGGCGCTCATTAACGAGGCTGCACGGCATGCTGGTGGCCGGCGCTGGACCTGACGCCCTCTCCTAACAGTGACCAGCTGGTTGGGAGTAAACGGGTAGTTGCTGAAGATTTGGAGCGCTGTTAAAAGGGACATCGCCTTTTACTGTCCACTTGCCGCTGGAGCTTTGAAGAGGACTTTTGAAACACATCGGGAGACTTTCTAGGAAACTTCGTCAAGACTTCACCAACACTCCATCAACATTGATTCTGGAAATTCTCTGAGGACTTCTCTTAAAAAGAGTGAGTGCTGTGCTACTCTACCTTATTGGACACCTTCCAGGAGTCACCAGGAGAAAGGAACGGGATCGGATCGGATCAGCCGCCCGTTATATGCAGCGCCTGATATTTGCTGTAATTTCAGTCAATGGAGCTGAATATCAGGCGCTGAGTATAACGGGCGGCCGATCCCAGACCGCCCGTTCTGCGTCACCACCCGAGAGCAATCGCTGGACCCATCCACCCTATCAATTCCTTTAATCAACTTTAATATCTTAATTAGATAACGCCTTAATATTCTACACTAAAGAGAATATAAGCCTAGTCTGTGCAACCTATCCTCATAATTTAACCCTTTCAGCCCAGGTACCATTCTGTTGAATCTGCTCTGCTCCCCCTCCAAGGCCATTGTTCCCGTCCTAAGTTTCGGTGCCCAGAGCTGACTGCAGTGCTGCAGATGCGGTCTGACCAGGGCTCTGTACAGCTGGAACAGAACTTCCACCCATTTCAATTACAGCTCCTTTGATATAAAGGCGGCCATCCATTAACATTTTAATTAATTTTTTGTACCTGACAAGAACCTTTAGTGCTTTCTGTACTTGGACACCTAAATCACTCTGTTCATCCACAGTTCCCAGCTTCTCACATTTTATAAAATACTCTGATCTATTTTTCTGAGGCCCAAAGTGGATGACCTCACACTTCCCCACATTGAACTCCAGCTGACACAGTTTTGCCCTTTCACCTTATCTCTCAATGTCCCTTTGCAACTTGTTGCTCCCACCTACACTATTTACTGTGCCACCTAACTTGGTGTCTTCAACAACCTTGGATATACGGCTCTCTATTTTTTCATCTCAGTCATTTATGAGTCGAGTGGAAAGCCCCAGTACTGCTCTCTTGGGGCTCCACTATCCACATCCCACCAATCTGTCAACATACGCAGTATCCATACTCTCTGTCTCCTACCTCCGAACCAATTCCCTGCCCATGTCAATAGGTTGCCTCCAATTTCATGCACTCTCATTTTTGCTAACAGTCCCTTTTGTGGAACCTGATCCAATGCCTTCTGGAAGTCCATATAAATAAACTCGTAAGACACTCCATTATCTGCCACGTTAGTTCCATCTTAATAAAGATCAACTTGGATAGTTCGAAATGCTTTGCCCGGTAAATCCACGGTGGCTCTCTCTGACCAGTTCATATTTGTCTAATTGCTCAATCACTCTGTCCCTAATAACAGATTCTAATAACTTCTCCACAACAGACGAAAGGGTAATAGGGCTATAATTTCGGATTTTGTCTCCGCTACCCTTCTTAACTAATTAACTATTGTTAGCGGCCCGGATTGCTCCACCTATGGAACTAATGGAATCCACACAGGGCAACGACCGCGGATCCCAGCCTATTGTTAGCGGCCCGCATTGCTCCACCTATTGAACTAATGACATCCACACAGGGCAACGACCACGGATCCCAGCCTATTGTTAGCGGCACACATTGCTCCGACTATTGAACTAATGGAATCCACACAGGGCAACGACCAGGGATCCCAGTCTATTGTTAGCGGCCCGTATTGCTCCACCTTTTGAACTAATGGAATCCACACAGGGCAACGACCACGGATCCCAGCAGTCGGTAAATGTTCAGCTGGGTGCTTCCTGTAAACTGGATCTCAGGATCTTTGTCTGCGGCATTTTATGGGCACAGTTCATGGAGATGGAGCGCCATCAACATAAGCACGAAGAAAGCACAAGCAGATTGTATAAACTATCAATGGGAAGGTTTTATATTTGTCTTGTTTTATTAACATTTTAAAATGTTTGTAAACTGTTTAGTGCAATACATGTGCAGCTGCTCATTTTATATCAAGTTGCTGCACAAAGTATAAAATTTTGCAAATAGATTTAAAATAACATTGAATTAATAAGTTTTTCTGGGAAACTTTATAAATTATGTTTAGTATTTCATGCGCCAGGTGGACAGTTTTCATTTCTTTTCTTAGCTTTACATTAATTTAGCAATTAGAGTGATGGGAAATTTCACCAAAGTCTTCAACTCCTCTCTGAATTTAGTCTGGGTCACGGCATAAATACAAGTGTTTGTGCAAGAACTCAACAGTTGAAGCATGAATCCAATTTCTTGTAGGATATCCGAAGCGCTAATGGTAACGTTATTCTGCAATATAAGCAGTCGCAAGTATATAGAATTCACCAAAAACATCACCCATAACAGGATAAAATTCCCGGATATAACAAACAGTAAAATGATGGAATTCTTTCGCTTCTCCATCTCTGGGTCACGGGGAATCTCCCCACTGCTGTGGGCCCGGAGTCTCCTGCGGGCTCTGCTCGACACTAAAATGTGTCTGACGGTTAAACCATTGAGCAGCAGAATCAAAACAAAAGGAACAAATGGGGTTAAAATAAAATGAGGAGATTCTATTGCTCCCCATACCCGTGAAAGCATAAAACTATCTAATACATTGCAAAACCATGGTGCGTTAAACAATAAATATTCACTTGTGTACATAAAGTACCAGAAAGTGTTTTGCAAACAAAACAGCACAGTCACTGTTCCTACAACCACAGCCGCCGTTTTCTCGGTGCAATATTTTGTTTTCAGCTTCTGGCAACAAATGGCCACAAATCGATCAAAGGTGAAAGCGACTGTGAACCAGGCAGAACAGTCTGTGACTGCGTACAGCAGGACGGCGTGGATATTACACACTTTAATGTTTAGTACAAAGAGGAATTGGGCAGCGTAAGCAATGGGAATCTGTCTTAGTATCACGTCAATGATAATGACCAGTAGATCCGCCGCTGCCATGGACACCAGCTAACGGATGACACATTGGGAGAGACCGCACCTTCCCCGAGACAGGATCACAATCGTCACTAAATTCACTGTAAGGAAGGTTACAAAACAGAAATTATACATCAGGCTCCAACAGAAGCAGCAACCCGGTAGAGTTCGGTCTGAAATTAGAAGCTTTGCTACTGCATCCTGGTATAGAGACTGATTATTTTACGTGTGACAGGGCTTTCTACTGGAGATAGGGTTTACAATAAAAGCAGAAATAAAATATGAAATAAATAACTGAGCAGTATAAAATTAAACACAATAAATAAAAGGATCTACAGAAAACTATAAGAAAATCCATTCCTGTGATGGGAGATTACTGGTGGATCTTTTCGATAACAACACCTTGTTTTAGCTGGAGGCAAAAATTACCCACACTTCCCGGGTTCGGACGAAAGCCTGTGCGGAATTGGCCGTTCGCTGTTACATGTGTCACAGTGCTGCAGGATCAGGGGGGAAATGGGGCAGGGATGTTCCTTCTGATCACTGGCCACCAACACCTATTGTAAGGTGCACAGATGAGAACAGCTTTCGCGGGGTTCTGATATCTACTATGGACTCTGTCTAGGTTCTCTCGGTGAAGGCGTTTGTACCGTCGTAGCCCTGGGACCAAAAGTTCAGCGTTTTCAGAAAAGGGGAGAGAAAAGATGGAGGTAAAATAAAAAAAAACACACACACAGTAGATGGGAAGACATTAAACTAACAGGGAGTTCCAGGGACACTAGAACGTGGAGGTGAACAAGGAGCGAGATGAATGAGGCGGTCTCCTCCAGCGGGACTGCGGGTGAGCAGTAGCAGAATGAAGTAGAGCGGAGCATGTGTAGGTCTCAGGTGACGATATTAGACCTGCGCTTGGAACAGAGGAAGTGGAGGAAGAAGAAAGGAAATATATTAAATATAAATCTGTCATGAAAATAATTGTATTAAAAACTCAGTCATTGGATTCTTTCAGAGTCAGTTCGGCTCGTGTTGAGTGAGAAGCTCATGGGTTCAAGCGCCACTCCTGGCCTTGAGCGGGTTAACACTCCAGTTAAATACTGATCAGAGGAGCCCTCCTTCCGGGGAGAGTGTGATCAGAGATCGCCTCGACCCTCTCTTCTCATTCATGGGATGTTAAAGTTGGGACTATTTCAAGAAGAACATGGAGCTCTCGGTGTCATTGCCAACATTCCCGCACCAGACAACATCAACCAAATTATTTACCAGCTGCTGTGTGAAAAGTTGCAGCTGATTTTGTTCCAAGTTCTCTCTACTTCATGTGTGTAAATGTCAAACACGTTTTACCATTCGCACAGATAGAATAAAACGCTGTGTAAATCTAATGCTTTATTTTAATTTAAAATGAGTACTTTCAGTTCATATATATATTGCAATTAATTTTACGGCAGATTTCTCAATACTTTACCAATATACTTTCTTAGAGTGAATTACAACCAAACAATTAATCGCGTATTAATATAAATTGTCCGGGTTTTCAATTGATGATAGAAAGGACATAGGCGATTATCCAAAGTCAGGTTGCGCCTCACTGAGAGACTCCGTGAACTGTGCAAGGTCCGCATGGCTTTACACTGAGTGTCAGAGTAATGATTAATATTAAGTTTGTGGAAATACGATTAATTGACTATATTACTGGAACAAACATTACACTTGTAATCCTGTCTTAAACATCCTCAACCAATGGGAGGAGAGCAGAGTGGGCGATGGTAGAAAGTCAGACAGTGAAGTGGAGCTGGCGGGTTTTCTGAAACGTTTCTGTGTATTTCTGGACCCTCTGTCAGATCGCTACTGCTCTACCGATTGAACTGTACGCAGAATACGGAATATAAAATCTTCCTGAAAACACATTTCTGATCTCATGGAAAGGCACAGTTCCGGCATCAGGCTGGAACAAAGAGTAACATTGCTCGTGTTACAGAGTCAAAGTGCAGTAAACTCTCAAACATTGTTAAACAGATGGCAGGAGTGAGGCCGCAGTGTCCATTAAACTCAGACCAGTGAACAGGCGAATGTGTAACAAACACATCAAGACAGATACCTTCCAGTACCGCAACCAAGAGGGATACACGGGACACAAGCAACAGCGGGGAAATGATCTAAATCACAACCACAGTAACAATCAAACAGACATGGTCTGAAGAATTACTACCTGCAGAGAAGAGTAGACATTACTGTTGACGATGAAGTGGAAAACCCTTAACGCTTCCATGTAGCATTTCTTGGCTCACTGTTTAAAAGAGGAGTTAACTGATTTCAGATCAGTGGGTGGGAACCTGGATTGAAATATGTAATAGCGGCAGATCTTTCAGGCGCGCTAAGCTTTCATGTCCCTTCATCATAAACAACAATACTGAACCAACAGTTACTTCCCAGGAACATGTCGGGATCGGGAACGCTCTAACTGAATAGGTGGTGGAAGCTATTCCAACAATAGTTTTAAAAGAGAGTTGGACAGGAACTTGAGGGTGAGGAACTTACAGGGTTACCGGTGAAAATCGGGAATGTGGGACTGAGCACGACTGCTCTTTCAAAGAGTCAGGGACAGGTGCGAGGGGCCGAATGGCCTCCTTCTGTACTGTAAGTTTCTATGATTCTATGAACATCAGTGACCTGAGACTGTGGCAGGAAATGGGAGTCACAGAGGAACAGTAACACAGTTAGAAATGGTGCACGGAGTTAATAGTTAAACTTACCAGGGACATCAATGATCCGAGACTGTGAAAGATAATGAGAAACACAGAACAACAGTAATACAGTTAAACATGCTTCACGAGGTTAATAGTTGGACTTACTGGGAACACCAACGGCAGCGATGATGGGGTAGTAAATATTTTGTACGTCCCAGATTGCCCATAGCACCCGAAAAGTTAGTGGGAAATCCCGAAACATGATTCCACTTTTGGAGTGAAAGAATGAAGTTATCAGTGCTCGGGGTACCGCTCCCATTGAATCAATGGAATCGAGAATTCAAAGGAGCATCTTATTTATATTCGATTAAAAACTCCAGAGGGACGAGCAGATTCCCTGGGAACTGACATTAATTACAGTCGTTAAACAAACAGACCAAGTTAACCATTTCAGTCCCAACAATTCTAACATTACAAAATACAATTGAACAGGCATTGAACAAATGGAATGTGACACCCTTCATTGATCAGAATATTTCGAGAATGATTGGATAGAAAATAAAACTTGAACCCCGCAGTCTGAGAGCAGGGACATTAAGTGTGAGCGGATTAATTGACAGAGTGCAGATTGTGTATGTTTTAAAATTACACTCGACCCTGTCTCCGTTTATATTACACTCGACCTTGTCTCAGTTATCATTGCACTCGACACTGTCTCTCTTTGTATTACACTAGAGCCTGTCTCAATTATTACTGCACTAGACCATGTTGTTGTGTATATTACATTAGACCGCATCTTTGATTATTACATTAGCTCCAGTATCACTTCTAATGGTGAAAACCTTGCCTCTCTTTATATTACACTAGACCCCGACTCCGTTTATATTATACCAGACCATGTCTCAGTTCTTCCTGCACTAGATGCTGTCTCTGTTAATATCACACTAGATACTGTCTAATTAAATTGCACTCGACCCTGTCCCTGTTTATATTACACTAGACCCTGTCTCTGTTTATATTGTACTAGGCCCTGTATCTGTTTTTATTACATTAGACACTCTCTCACTTTATATTTGACTAGGCAATGTCTCTGTTTATCATACACTGGGACCTGTCTCAGTTATTACTGCATTAGACCCTGTCTCTGTTTATATTGTACGAGACCCTGCCTCTGTTTATATTACACTAGACCCTGTCTCTGTTTATATTACACTAGATCCTGTCTCTGTTTATGTTACACTCGACCCTGTCTCTGTTTATATTACACAAGATCCTGTCTCTGTTTATGTTACACTGGGCCCTGTCTCTGTTTATATTGTACGAGACCCTGCCTCTGTTTATATTACACTAGACCCTGTCTCTGCTTATATTACACAAGACCCTGTCTCAGTTTGTTTTACACTACACCCTGTCCCTGTTTATATTACACTAGACCCTGTCTCTGTTTATATGACACTAGATCCTGTCTCTGTTTATATTACACTAGACCCTGTCTCAGTTTCTATTACACTAGACCCTGTCTCTGTTTATATTACACTAGACCGTGTCTCTGTTTACATGACACTAGACCCTGTCTCTGTTTATATTACACTAGACCCTGTCTCTTTTTATGTTACACTAGATCCTGTCTCTGTTTATATTGCACTAGGCCATGTCTCTGTTTTTGTTATACTGGACCCTGTCTCTGTTTATATTACACTTTACCCTGTCTCTCTTTATATTACACTAGACCCTGTCTCTGTTCATATTACACAAGACCCTGTCTCTGTTTATATTACAGTAGACCCTGTCTCTGTTTATATTACACTAGACCCTGTCTCAGTTTATATTACACTAGACCCTGTCTCTGCTTATATTACACTAGACCCTGTCTCTGTTTATATTACACTAGACCCTGTCTCTGTTTTTATTACACTCGACCCTCTCTCTGTTTATTTTACACTAGGCCCTGTCTCTGTTTATATTACACTAGAGCCTGTCTCTGTTTATATTACACTAGACACTGTCTCTGGTTATATTACACTAGACCCAGTCTCTGTTTATCTTACACTAGATATTGTCTCTGTTTACATTATACTGGCCCTGTCTCTGTTTATATTACACTAGACCCTGTCTCTGTTTATATTACACTAGACCCTGTCTCTGTTTATATTATACTGGCCCATTGGTGGTTGTGCTTTCAGATGCCAAGGCCCTAAACTCTGGAATTCCCTCACCTCTCCGTCTCTCTCCCGCTCTCCTCCTTTAAGACGCTCCTCAGAACTTCTCTCTTTGACCGAGCTTTTTAATCACCTCTCCTAATATCTCCTCACGTGGCTTTGTGTCAAATCTTGTTTTATTTACGCTCCTGTGAAGCGCCTTGGGTGGCTTTACTCGGTTAAAAGCGGTTCGTAAATGAAAGTTGTTGTTGTTTAATCGATTTAAGTTTATCAAGTGGGCTACACCAACACCTCCGCGGCATATATGAAGCACCCATCACTTCAGCTGAAACGAGGTTTAGTCCATATCTGAAAGCCGCTGTTTATCTGTTCGTAGCTGTCGAAATGTTGGTTTATTGGGAGTCTGAATAATAACAATCGTGAATTACATGGGTGGCATAATTTTGAACTGGAGAGAACTGGGATCAGAAACCCAGACTGTGAGATTAGCGACAAGGCGACAAGGGTTCCTATCACTGAACTGCACGGAAATTACAGCACGGATAACAGGCCCTTCGGCCCTTCTTGTTGGTGCTAGCCCTCCACAACAGCAATATTCCTAATCCCGCTTTCCTGCCCTGTGTCCTTATTCCTTTATCCCCCTTTCTTCGACCACATTCTTCAATGTTGGCACAGTCTCTGCTCCAATCAGTAAGGAAGGACTGTATTGATACGGGACCTTTATTAACATATATCATTCCAAAGCGCTTCACCGCCAATGAAGTACTTTTGAAGTGTAGGCACTCTCGCCCCTTGAGCCAGAAGGTTGTGAGTTCGAGCCCCACATTCCTGTGTCTCGAGCCCGATAATCCGAGGCCGATATGTCCGGTGCCAATACATGATTCGATTGGGCGTGATGAAAGGGTGGGGGAATCATTGCTTGATCTAGAGAGGTCAAACAATTCCGAGTGATAACAGTGTTGGGAACAATTGAAAGGTCGAGACTTTCTCAGCTCTCCCACCCAACTGGTGAACAATGCATCCAGAGTATGAATGGGCTGAATTGAACGGCTCTGGGGAGAGCGGTTAAAGGGGTTAAGGACATTTTACTTAGCGACCACAATGTGCAAAACCCACAATTCACTCTGGCAATGACTTACAATGAATATATGGCGGTAAATAACGTCACAGTTGATGCTCCTTTTATCCGCGCGGTTCAGAATGGTCTGTCCACACCAGTCTGACAGAGGAGCAAGTATTTAGGTGGGGGAGTGGGAAATGATGTACCCGTTGATCGGATATGTTCCCGATGTGTTTGAAGTAATCGGGTGAGGATATGTTGAGTTCTTTGTTGTATATGAAAATACCACATGTGCCAAATATTCTACTTGCCTCTTCTCTCCCCAGTCACGTACTCGCTTTATATCTTTGAGATGAAGATTCTTAACTAGGAGATTAATTAATAATATCCTAGTTAAGGATCCCCTTCGAATGAGTGACCATAACATGGTTGAATTCCATATCCAATTAGAGGCTGAGAAGGTTGGTTCTCAAACAAGCGTACTGAGCTTGAATAAAGGAGACTATGATGTTATGAGATCGGAATTGATTAAAGTGGACTGGGAAAATAGATTAAACGGTAAGACGGTACATGAGCAGTGGTGTTCATTCAAGCAGTTATTTTACAACTTTCAAAAAATATATATTCCACTGAGGAAAAAAGGGTGTAAAATAAATGACAGCCATCCGTGGCTATGTAAAGAAATTAAAGAAAGTATCCGACTAAAAACAAGGACTGATAAGGTAGCCAAACTTAGTGGGAGGATAGAAGATTGGGAAGTCTTCAAAAGACAGCAAAAAGTAACTAAAGGATTGATTAAGAAAGGGAAGATAGATTATGAAAATAAATTAGCAAAAAATATAAAAACAAATAGCAAGAGTTTCTATAGTTATATAAAAAGAAAAAGGGTGGCTGGGGCAAACGTAGGTCCCTTAGAGGATGAGACCGGGAAATTAATGGTGGGAAACATGGAGATGGCAAAAATGCTGAACAAATATTTTGTTTCAGTCTTTACGGTAGAGGACACTAAGAATATCCCACCACTGGACAAACAGTGGGCTCTAGTGGGGGAGGAGATAAATACGATTTAAATCACTAAGGAATTGGTACTCAGTAAAATAATGGGACTCAAGGCGGATAAATCCCCTGGACCTGATGGCTTACATCCTAGGGTCTTGGGGGAAGTGGCTGTAGGGATTGTGGATGTTTTGGTAATAATTTTCCAAAATTCCCTGAACTCAGCAAAGGTCCCGGCAGATTGGAAAACTGCTAATGTAACACCCTTATTTAAAAATGGTAGTAGGCAGAAGGCTGGAAATTATAGACCAGTTAGCCTAACATCTGTGGTGGGTAAAATTTTGGAGTCCATTATTAAGGAGACAGTAACGGAACATTTAGATAAACATAATTTAATAGGACAAAGTCAGCATGGCTTTATGAAGGGGAAGTCATGTCTGACAAATTTGCTTGAGTTCTTTGAGGACATAACGTACAGGGTGGATAAAGGGGAACCAGTGGACGTAGTGTATTTAGACTTCCAGAAGGCATTCGACAAGGTGCCACATAAAAGATTATTGCTCAAGATAAAAAATCACTGGATTGGGGGTAATATTATGGCATGGGTGGAGGATTGGTTATCTAACAGGAAGCAGAGAGTTGGGATAAATGGCTCATTCTCGGACTGGCAACCAGTAGCCAGTGCTGTTCTGCAGGGGTCGGTGCTGGGTCCCCAACTCTTTACAATCTATATTAACGATTTGGAGGAGGGGACCGAGTGTAACATATCAACGTTTGCAGATGATACAAAGATGGGAGGGAACGTAGAAAGTGAGGAGGACATAACAAACCTACAAGGGGATTTAGACAGGCTGGGTGAGTGGGCGGAGATTTGGCAGATGCAATACAATATTGGAAAATGTGAAGTTATGCACTTTGGCAGGAAAAATCAGAGAGCAAGTTATTATCTTAATGGCGAGAAACTGGAAAGTACTGCAGTACAAAGGGATCTGGGGGTCCTAGTGCAAGAAAATCAAAAATTTAGTGTGCAGGTGCTGCAGTTGCTCAAGAAGGCCAACGGAATGTTGGCTTTTATTGCTAGGGGATAGATTATAAAAACAGGGAGGTATTGCTGCAGTTATGTAAGATATTGGTGAGACCGCACCTGGAATACTGCATACAGTTTTGGTGTCCATACTTAAGAAAAGACATACTTGCTCTCGAGGCAGTACAAAGAAGGTTCACTCGGTTAATCCCGGGGATGAGGGGGTGGACATATGAGGAGAGGTTGAGTAGATTGGGACTCTATTCATTGGAGTTCAGAAAAATGAGAGGCGATCTTATGACACTGGGTGTTCGAGCCTCGCTAACGGCAGTCGGCTGGGTTGTTGTCAAATTCTATGTGGGGCAGATTAGCGTGAATATAAATGGAAAACAAAACGGGATTTAACGATTTGAACTTTAAATGGTTCAGCAGCGCTCCAACAAGAAAGATACATTTCACATCTAAAGAATGATTTTCGGTAAATTCCACGCTAACAATCCTGCAATATAGGACCAGAAAATAATTCATTGATCCACATGCCATTTAATTAAATTATTGTCAAATAAATAAAATTCGAGATAATTCTGACCATTTATTCAGCACTGCATGAAGTGCTGGAGAGAGATTTTAATGAACCCATACACACACTGTAATGAGATGAGTGGGAATCGCAAAGTAAATAAAACAGAGGTGGAATTGCATTGAACCCGCTGCACTTCCTTGAATATTCTCACAGAGTTCTGCGCCTGATTTAAACTAAAGGCTGATCACTGATCAGCAGCGGCGCACTGTGCAGTTTAATTTGTGCGGATTTGGATTCATTAACAAGCCCTCTCATAGCCCGGCTACCAATGGGTAGAGAAATGCTCCGTTTGTGATCGGTTTCAGCGGGAGATAAAGCATTTATTCTTGTGATATTCTGTAACATACCGGTATATCTTGATATAAATTTTGATTTTCAAACATATCACTGGGCCCAAAATAAGCAATGTATACACTGTAAATGCCATTTCCAATATGTTCGACACATGATAAACGCAGAGATCATCAGGTTATGGATGTATTTCAGGTACAGTCTCAGAAACCGTTTACACTATGATCGGGGCTCCAAATGCTCCCGCGTGTCTGACAATACTCGGCTCACTAGACAGAGCCCACCCACGGCCACAGTTACCCCAGAAACAGCGGCACATGTTAGAGCTCTCACAGGATGAGGTGTCAGTATATGTTTCCCGTCTTTCACCTTATTCTGCAATGCTTCTGCCGAATGGACTGGTATTGTATCTTCAAGCTGCTTTAAGCTGGCTGGGACGCTGAGCTTGTAAACTGTCCAATTTATCGGAGGTGAATAAAATCCAAGCTCCGAGCACAAAGTCTAAATTGGCCATTTATTGGTCAAACTTCTGTTGGTCCATCTTGATGAAAGTCCACCCACTCTTCATTAGTGTTGTGAATTTAGCTCCTGGGCGAGGGAGGATTTATAGCACAAATCTCCCCGCAGAACGCGATCTCAATCAGGGAGTGAAGGCCTCATCCCATCGGCTCCTTCCCGCACTCTCGGTATTGGGGACAGATGTAGGTGCACTTTACACAGTCATTGTAAAATAGAAATACGTTCATTTACACTGAGGATAAACCCTCCCGGGAATGTTTGCACACCGTTAGCTGGTTTGAACTAACTCCAGAGTTTAATCAAATGCCTGTGGTCTGAATGAAATAAAAGGCTTTGAGTTTCCCTGGACAAACACTGCCCCCTACCGACCTCCTCCTCATCCGCTTCCTCCACTTCTCGCCTCTTCTAATCTCATCCCCACTCCACTTCCCCCTCCCTAACGCTCCTCCCTTCTTCCCTCCTCCTTCGCTGCTCTTCCCCTCTCCACTTCCCATTTTTCCTCGCCCCTTATCCTCGTTGTCCCACTCTCCTCATTTCCCTTAACCGCCTCGCCATCACCCATCCCCCTCCCTAATCTCCACCTTTTCTCTGTGTCTCTGCCACTTCTTCTCATCTACCTTCCCCTTCCCTCATCCCTGTCCATCCTGCTCCTCCCTTTCCTCGTTCATTATCCTCCCCCTCTCTTTCCAATCTGATATTACATAGAAACATAGAAAAATAGGAGAAGGATTCGGTCATTCGGCCCTTCGAGCCTGCTCCACCATTCTATATGATAATGGCTGTTCCTCTATCTCAATACCATATTCCCGCTCTCTCCCAATAACACTTGATGTATTTTGTGTCTAGAAATCTATCTATCTCCTTCTTAAATTTATTCAGTGACTTGGACTTCTGTGGCAGAGAATTCCACAGGTTCACCGCACTCTGAGTGAAGAAATTTCTCCTCATCTCAGTCTTAAATGTCCTACCCCGTATCCTGAAGCTGTGACCCCTCGTTCTAGACCCCCCAGACAGGGGAACCATCCTCCCTGCATCCAGTCTCTCTAGCCCTGTCAGAATTCTACACGTTTAAAAGAGATTCCCTCTCATTTTTCTAAACTCTAGTAAATACAGACCTAGTCGACCCAATCTATCCTCATACGACAGTCCTGACAGCTCAGGAATCAGTCTGGTGAACCTTCGCTGCACTCCCTCTATGGCAAGTATATCCTTTCTTAGGTAAGGAGACCAAAACTGCACACAGTACTCCAGGTGTGGTCTCACCAAGGCCCTGTATAACTGTAGTAAGACATCCTTGCTCCTGTACTCAAATCCTCTTGCAGTGAAAGCCAACATACCATTTGCCTTCCTAACTGCTTGCTGCACCTGCATGTTTGCTTTCAGTGACTGGTGTACAAGGACACCCAGGTCCTTTTGTACATCAGCATTTCCCAATCTAGCACATTTAAATAATACTTTACCTTTCTGTTTTTCCGACCGAAGTGGATACCTTCACATTTGTCCACGTTATACTGCATCTGCAATGTATTTGCCCACTTGTCTAAATCGCCTTAAAGCCTCTTTGCATCCTGCTCACAACTCACAATCACACCTAGTTTCGTGTCGTCAGCAAACTTGGAAATATTACATTAGGTTCCCTCATCCAAATCATTGATATATATTGTGAATAGCTTGGGCCCAAGCACTGATCCCTGCGGTACCCCACTAGTCACAACCTCCCACCCCGAAAAAGACACATTTATTCCTACTCTCTGTTGACTGTCTGTTAACCAATTTTCAATCCATGCCAGTATATTGCCCCCAATCCCATGTGTTTTAATTTTGCACACTAACCTCTTATGTGGGACCTTATTAAAGTCCTTCTGAAAATCGAAATACACCACATCCACTGGTTCTCCCTTATCTATTCTACAAGTTACATCCTCAAAAAACTCCAGTAGGTTTGTCAAACACGATTTCCCTTTCATAAATCCATGTTGACTTTGTCTAATCCCGTTGATATTTTCTAAGTGTCCTGTTATCACATCCTTTATAATAGACTCCAGCATTTTCCCTGCTACTGATGTTAGGCTAACTGGTTTGTAGTTCCCCGTTTTCTCTCTCCCTCCTTTTTAAAATAGTGGGGTTACATTTGCTACCCTCCAATCTGCATGAACTGTTCCGTAATCTATCGAATTCTGGAAGATGACAAACAATGCATCCACTATTTCCATGGCTACATCTTTTAGTACTCTGGAATGCAGATTATCAGACCCTGGGGATTTATCGGCTTTCAGTCCCATTAATTTCTCCAACGCTATTTTTTTACTAATACTAATTTCCTGTAATTCCTCCTTCTCCCTAGAACCTTGGTTCCCTAGAATTTCTGAGAAGTTATTTGTGTCCTCTTCCGTGAAGACAGAACTAACGTATTTGTTTAATTGCTCTGCCTTTTCCTTGTTCCCCATTATAAATTATCCCGTTTCTGAATGTCAGGGATCTACATATGTCTTCACTAATCTGTTTATGTTTACATACTTGTAGAAGCTTTTACAATCCGATTTTATGTTCCTTGCAAGTTTATTCTCATACTCTATGAGAATGTGTACTTAATCAATCTCTTGGTCCTTTTTTGCTGAACTCTGAGCTGCTCCCAATCCTCAGCTTTGCTACTTTTCTGGCAAGTTTATATGACTACTCTTTGGATCTAATACTATCCTTAATTTGTTTTGTTAGCCATCGTTGGGCCACTTTTTCTTTTGTGGTTTTGCGCCAGAAAGGAAAGTATAACTGTTGCAATTCATGCATTCATTCCTTAAATGTTAGCCATTGCTTATCCACCGTCATGCATTTTAATGAAGCTCCACAATCTATCATAGCCAACTCACTCCTCATACCTTCGTAGTTTCCTTTGTTTAGCTTTAGGATCCTAGTTTCGGATTGGACTTCTTCACTTTCCATCATAATGAAGAATTCTATCAATTTCTGGTCACACTTCCCTAAAGGACCCCGCACAACAAGATTATTAATTAACCCCTTCTCATTGCACTATACCCAATCTAGGATAGCCTGTTCCCTAGTTGGCTAGTCAACGTTTGAGTCTAAAAAAAATCTTGTACTCACTCCAGGAATTCATCCTCCACAGTATTATTGCTAATTTGGTTTGGCCAGTCTATATGTAGATTAAAGTCACCCATGATTACTGTAGTACCCTTGATACATGCATCTCTAATTTCCTGTTTTCTGCCATCCCCTACATTACCACTACTGTTTGGAGGCCTATAGACAACTCCCACCAACGTTTTCTGCCCCTTGGTACTTCTCAGCTCCACCCAGACTGATTCAACATCTTTATTTGATGAGCCAGTATCGTTTCTCACTATTGCTCTGATTTCATCCTTTACTAACAAGGCCACCTCGCCTCCTTTTCCTTTTGGCCTGTCCTTCCTAAATATCGAATATCCTTGGATATTCAGCTCCCAGCCTTGGTCACACTGCAGCCATGTCTCCATAATCGCGATTATATCAAATGCATTCACATCTATTTGTGCTGTTAATTCGTCTACCTTATTACAAATGCTTCGTGTATTCAGATGCAATGCCTTTAGATTTGTCTTTTTAACATTTTTAGATATCTTAACATTTTTTTGGATTATGGCCCTATTTGTCTTGATACCATTTTTTCTTACCCAGACCCTATTTGTTAGTGCACTCTTTTGTTTGTACGCCCTGTCCCTTCCTGGCACAATCTGGTTATCCTTACCCCAATTACTTTCCTGCACTGTTTTCTTGTCTTTTCTTTTTAGCATTCTAGATTTCTCTCCACCAGGGCTTGCCCCGCCTTATTTAATTTAAAGCCGTATCTACCTCCCTAGTTACTGGATTCGCTAGAACTCTGGTCCCAGCATGGTTCAGGTGTAGTCCATCCCAACGGAACAGCTCTCTCTTTCCCCAGTACTGGTGCCAGTGCCCCACGAATCTAAACCCACCTCTCCCACACCAATCTTTGAGCCACGCATTCATCTCCCTGATCCTATTGACCCTATGCCAATTTGCTTGTGGCTCCGGTAATAATCCAGAGATTATCACCCTTGTGGTTCTGCTCTTTAATTTAGTCCTTAGCTGCTCAAGCTCTCTCAGCAGAACCTCTTTCTTTGTCCTTCCTATGTCGTTGGTACCTACGTGGACCACGTCAACTGGATCCTCCCCCTCCCTCTCCAAGTTCTTCTCCAGCCCGAAGGAGATGTCATTTACCCTGGTACCGGGTAGGCAACATAGCCTTCGGGCCGCACGCTCCTGGCTGTAGCGAACAGTGTCTGTCTCCCGAAATATAATGTCGCCTACTACAACCACCTTCCCTTTTACTCCCCCCACATGAATGGCTTTCTGTACTACGGTGCCGTGGTCAGTTTGCTCGTCCTCCCCGCAGTCTCCACACTTGTCCACAAGGGTTGCAAGAACCTCGAATCTAATAGACAAGTGCAGGGACTGAGGCTCCTGCAATACTACCTCCTGGATCCCCGTACCTGCCTCACTCGCAGTCACACCCTCCTGTCCCTGACCACGTGTCAATTCTAAGGTATTTAATCTAAGGGGTGTGGCTGCCTCCTGGAGCAAAATGTCCAGGTAACTTTCTCCCTCCCTGATGTCTCGCAATGTCTGCATCTCGGACTCCAGCTCCTCAACTCGGAGCCGAAGTTCCTCGAGCCACAGATGTCGTCGCCCTGGACAAAAATGTCCACAAGCTCCCACATATTGCAGCAGCAACACATCACCTGCTCGACCATTATTTTATTTATTTAATTAATTCGTTTAGTGTTAATCAAATTATTTACCTCGTTTAGTTGATTAAATTAATTAAATTAAGTTTAGTTTTGAAAATTTAGTTATATGTTAACTTAAAAATATGTAGGATAACCTAACATTCCACAAGAACTTTCGTTGATCAGACGAAAATCCAAGCGAAAATCCAAACGCCTGCCTTGTGCACAATGGACCTAATTTCAGTTAATAGTCACAGTTCCTTCGTGGTCGCCAAATTGTAGCTTTTGAAAGCTCTTTATAATTTGTCCGTGACTACACAAACCACTCTGGGTACAGGTATATTTTGTATCAGTAAAACAGGTTTATTAAGCATTAAATATCCAGTGCAAAGAACTAATACTTAACAAGAAGATAGTCACAGTCTGTTCATTGAACCCCGGCGTTCCTTCCGAGTGACTGCGGCGCGGTCTCCTGATGTATCTTGCTGTGTTCTGTTGACTGAAGCACGCTTACTTGAGTTTTTCCTGTGTTCTGTTGACTGAAGCTCCTATAAATCTCTGGTTACACGATGCGCTGCTTTTGATGTTCAAAACCTGTATCTTTATACCCTTTTTCCTCTCATTTTGCCTATGTGGCAGTAATCAGCCCTCTGACACCTGGTAAATGTCTCGCTTCCCTCGTTAGCCATCTTATGACCTTGTTGGTCCCACTGGTTTTTTCTCTACGCATAACAAAGTGCCCTTATCTTCAGAAGTTCACTTTTCACAGACCATTTCTCAAGATGTTGTCTAAACAGTCTGTCCATCCTATAGCTGTACCAAGGAGGGATGTCTCCAATTCCTATCTCTCTCTCTGGTTCTTGTCTCTTTAAGCATAATATTACTGAATTCCTCGTCCCCACCATTCTCCATAAACTTAGCATTAAATTCCGTTACTTCAGTAATTGAAAACACAGCAGTTTCAGTCAGGTTGGCATAATTTCCCATCCTGCTTTTCTCTCAGCCATTCGCCATTTTATACAGGCTTTTAGGCTTTTAACATACAATTTCACATATTATACTTCTTAATAAAGTTTACTAAAACCTACAGGTACACCCTATCCTACAGATAGCCCACAGTCACTACCAATCACTTACCTGCCCTACCAGTGATGTCACACTGCCGTTTCCTCTCGTTGCTGCTACTTTTATCCCCGCTCACGTGCCTCGTTCTGCTCCCGCTCAGGTCCGCCGCCGCTCTGCGGGAGAAGTTAGGAAAAGCAGGCACCTCCTTCCCCCACTTCACCGAACCTCCACACTTCCCAAACTCCCAATTATTCACTCAGTGCAAGCTGCACTCACAGGCACCTGTGATTATTACACACAGCTCCTCCTTTCCTCTCCTATCCCTCTTTTCCTGCCTCCTCTTCCCTCCTCTCCTCCCATTCCGATCCTCTTCGACTCGCCTCCCCCTCTGATCTCTCGACCTGCTTCACCTTCTCTGGCAACCCTCCAACCCAGACCTCCCACTATCCCACTGGGATGTTTGTGTCTCTGGTACAGGAAGGACAAATCGAATTAATACACTGCTCTACACGACAACTAATGTTAGGGGCCCGTCAGATATTCCCACCAGCACTTTTTACCACTTGCACCTTGAAGTTTTTCTTACTGCATTTGAGTGTATTCTTTCCTGAATCCTCCCACACCCACCCCGCCACCCCACACGCTTCATTCGTTTGAAGCCCGATTTGTCGCCCGTCTTATTCGTTTCGCCAGGACCCTGGTCCCAGCATGGATTAAGTGGAGTCGGTTGAAACGGAACAGCTCCCTCTTTCCACAGAACAGGTGTCAGTTCCCCATGAAACAAAACACCTGCCTCCCACACTATTCCATCAGCCACACAGTCAACATTCTAATCAGTTTAACCCTCTGCCAATTTGCTCGTGGCTCAGGTCACAATCCAGAGATTATTACCGGTGAAGATCTGCATTTTATTTTGGACCCTATCTCCTCAAACTCTGTCAGCAGAAACTCATTCCTAGTTCTACATAAGTCACTGGTTCTTACGTGGACCACGACAACTGGATCATTGCTCTCCCACTCCATTTTTTTCTCCACCAGCGAGGAGTTGTCCTCAACCATGGAACCGGGCAGGAAACATAGCTTTCTGGACTCCCGGACATTTTTTGTTCGTGCATGGGATGTGGACGTCGCTGGCAAATGCCAGCATTTATTGCCCATCCCTAATTGCGCTTGAGTAGGTGGTCGTGGGCCGCCTTCTTGAACCGCTGCAGTCGTTGTGGTGAAGGTACTCCCACAGTGCTGATCGGGAGGGAATTCCAGAATTTTGACCCAGCGACAATGAAGCACTGGCGATATACTTCCAAGTCAGGATGGTGTGTGACTTGGAGGTGAACTTGGAGGTGGTGGTGTTCCCATGCGCCTGCGATCCTTGTCCTTCTAGGTGGAAGATGTCGCGGGTTTTGGAGATGCTGCCGGAAAAGCCTTGGCGAGTTGCTGCAGTGCATCTTGTAGATGGTACACACTGCAGCCACGGTACGCTGGTGGTGGAGGGAGTGAATGTTTAAGGTGGTGGATGGGGTGCCAATCAAGCGGGTTACTTTGTCCTGGATGGTGTCGAGCTTCTTGAGTGTCAATTGAGCTGCACTCATCCAGGCAAATGGATAGTATTCCATCACATTCCTGACTTGTGCCTTGCAGATAGTGGAAAGGCTTTGGGGAGTCAGGAGGTGAGACACGCGCCGCAGAATACCTAGCCTCTGACTTGCTCTTGTTGCCACAGTATTTATGTGGCTAGCCTAGTTAAGTTTCTGGTCAATGGTGACTCAAAAATGTTGATGGTGGGGGATTCGGCGATGGTAATGCCGTTTAATGCCAAGGGGCGATGGTTAGGCTCTCGCTCGTTGCAGATAGTCACTCTCAAGAAGCTCGATCCCATCCAGGACAAAGCAGCCTAATTGGTTGGCACCCCATCCACCACCTTAAACTTTCACTCCCTCCACCACCGGCGCACCTGGGTTGCAGTGTGTACTATCTACAAGATGCACTGCAGCAACACGCCAAAGCTTATTCGACAACACCTGCCAAACTCGCGACCTCTACCAATTCGAAGGACAAGGGCAGCAGAAGCATGGGAACACCACCATTCGATCAAATTCCCCCTTAATCTACTAATTTCTCTCCTCGTAATGTAACTGTTGGATTCCATGTATCGTTCTATTAAATCCACGCGACACTCCCTCCTAAGGTGTGGTGCCCAGAACTGAAAGTAGGTTTACCTGCGAACAGCAAAGCCTAGTTTAAAGAATTAATCTTATGCCTCATGCCTTCTGAAGCAGCCTCAATTATTTTTAATATCTTGGTTAGTGTGTGATGTTTCCTCTGCTCGAACATAATGTCAAACGCCATCATATAATGGTTACCATATTATTAGCCAGCTGTTTCATTGCAGTTAGGCTATTATGTAATTCTGGCTCGTTCATCATTACTATGTGTATTATCAGTTCCATGCATCCTTCCTGACCATTGTATTATCAGTTCCATGTATCCTTACTGACCATTGTATTATCAGTTCCCATGTATCCTTCCTGACCAGTGTATTATCAGTTCCATGTATCCTTGCTGACCATTTCTATATCAGCCTAGTGTATCCTCACTGATCATTGTATTATCAGTTCCCATGTATCCTTACTGATCATTGTATTATCAGTCCCGTGTATTCTAACTAAACATTGTACTAGAAGTCCCCATGTATCCTTACTGACCATTGTATTATCAGTCCTCATGTATCCTTACTGACCATTGTATTATCAGTCCCCATGTATCCTTACTGACCATTCCATTATCAGCCCCCATGTATCCTTACTGACCATTGTATTATCAGCCCCCATGTATCCTTACTGACCATTTTATTAACAGCACCCATGTAGCCTTACTGACCATTGAATTTTCAGTCCCCATGTATCCTTACTGACCATTCCATTATCAGCCCCCATGTATCCTTACTGACCATTGTATTATCAGCCCCCATGTATCCTTACTGACCATTTTATTAACAGCACCCATGTATCCTTACTGACCAGTGTATTATCAGCCCCCATGTATCATTACGGACCATTGGATTATCAGCCCCCATGTATCCTTACTGACCATTGCATTATCAGTCCCGTGTATCCTTCTGACCATTGAATAATCTGCCCACTTGTATCAAAACTGAATATTTCAATATCAGAAGCCATGAATCTTTACTGACCACTGTATAATCTGCCCAGGTAAATTAACCGCAGCATTAAGAGATGCATGTATCCTTACTGACCATTTAAATATTAGACTCCATGTATCCTTACTGACCATTGTATTATCAGTCCACATGTAACCTTAATGACCTTTGTTGTATCAGCCCTCATCTATTCTTACTGACCATTGTATTATCAGTCCCCATGTATCCTTACTGACCATTACATAGAAACATAGAAACATAGAAAATAGGTGCAGGAGTAGACCATTCGGTCCTTCGAGCCTGCACCGCCATTTAATGCGTTCATGGCTGAACATGCTACCTCAGTTCCCCATTCCTGCTTTCTCGCCATACCCTTGATCCCCCTAGTTGTGAGTATTATATCTAACTCCCTTTTGAATATATTTAGCGAACTGGCCTCAACAACCTTCTGTGGTAGAGAATTCCACAGATTCACCACTCTCTGGGTGAAGAAGTTCCTCCTCATCTCAGTCTTAAATGGCTTCCCCTTTATCCTTAGACTGTGACCCCTGGTTTTAGTTTCCCTAACATTGGAAACATTCTGCCCGCATCTAATTTGTCTAAACCAGAAAGGATTTTAAACGTCTCTATAAGATCCCCCCTCATTCTTCTGAACTCCAGAGGATACAAGTTCAGTTGATCCAGTCTTTCTTGATATGTCAGTCTGGCCATCCCAGGAATCAATCTAGTGAACCTTCGTTGCACTCCCTCAATAGCAAGAATGTCCTTCCTCAAGTTAGGAGACCAAAACTGCACACAATACTCCAGGTGTGGCCTCACCAAGGCCCTGTACAACTGTAGCATCACCTCCCTACTCCTGTCCTCAAATCCCCTTGCTATGAAGGCCATCATGCCATTTGCTTTCTTGACTGCCTGCTGCACTTGCCTTCCCACCTTCAGTGACTGATGTACCATGACGCCCAGGTCTCGTTGCACCTCCCCTTTCCCTAATCTGCCACCATTCAGGTAATAGTCTGCCTTCCTATTTTTACCACCAAAGTGGATAACCTCACATTTATCCACATTGTACTTCATCTGCCATACATTTGCCCATTCATCCAACCTGTCCAAGTCACTCTGAAGCCTCCTAGCATCCTCCTCATTGTTCACACTGCCTCCCAATTTAGTGTCATCCGCAAATTTGGAGATATTACAATTAATCCCTTCGTCCAAATCATTAATATATAATGTAAACAGCTGGGGCCACAGCACCGAACCCTGCGGTACCCCGCTGGTCACTGCCTGCCATTCTGAAAAGTACCCATTTACTCCTACTCTTTGTTTCCTGTGTGCCAACCAGTTTTCAATCCACGTCAACACATTACCCCCAATCCCATGTGCTTTAACTTTGCACAGCAATCTCTTGTGTGTGACTTTATCGAAGGCCTTCTGAAAGTTCAAATACACCACATCGACTGGTCCCCCCCCCGTCCACCCTATTGGAAGCATCCTCAAAAAATTCCAGAAAATTTGTCAAGCATGATTTCCCTTTCACAAATCCATGCTGACTTGGACCTATCATGTCGTCACTTTCCAAATGGTCTGTTATGACATCTTTAATAATTGATTCCATCATTTTAACCACCACCGATGTCAGGTCTATAATTCCCTGCTTTCTCCCTCCCTCCTTTTTAAAAAGAGGGGTTACATTAGCCACCCTCCACTCCTTCGGAACTGATCCAGAGTCTAAGGAATGTTGGAAAATGATCGTCAATGCATCCACTATTTCCAAGGCCACCTCCTTAAATACTCTGGGATGCAGACCATCAGGCCCTGGGGATTTCTCAGCCTTCAGTCCCGTCAATTTCCCCCACACCTTTTCCCGACTGATAAGGATTTCCCTCAGCTCCTCCCTCTTACCAGATCCTTTGAACTCTTTTATTTCCGGAAGGTTGTTTGTGTCCTCCACAGTAAACACCGAACCAAAGTACTTGTTCAATTGATCTGCCAATTCTTTGTTCCCCATTAAGACTTCCCCTGTTTCTGACTGCAGGGGACCTACGTTTGTTTTTACTAACCTCTTTCTTTTTACATATTTATAGAAGCTTTTGCAGTCCGTTTTAATGTTCTCCGCAAGCTTCCTTTCATATTTTATTTTCACTGCCCTAATCAAACCCTTCGTCCTCCTCTGCTGAGTTTTAAAGTTCTCCCAGTCCCCGGGTTTGCTGCTACTTCTGGCCAATTTGTATGCCACTTCCTTGCTTTTAATACTATCCCTGATTTCCTTTATTAGCCATGGTTGAGCCACCTTCCCTTTTTTATTTTTACGCCAGACAGGGATGTACAATTGCTGTAGTTCATCCATGCGATCTCTAAATGTCTGCCATTGCCCTTCCACTGATAACCCCTTAAATATCGCTTGCCAATCTAACCTCGCCAATTCACGCCTCATACCCTCAAAGTTGCCCTTATTTAAGTTCTGGACCATGGTCTCTGAATTAACTGTTTCCTTCTCCATCCTAATGTAGAACTCCACCATACTATGGTCACTCTTCCCCAAGGGGCCTCGCACCACAAGATTGCTGATTAGTCCTTCCTCATTACACAACACCCAGTCCAGGATGGCCTCCCCTCTAGTTGGTTCCACAACATATTGGTTTAGGAAACCATCCCTTAAACACTCCAGGAAATCCTCCTCCACCGTATTGCTTCCAGTTTGAGTAGCCCAATCTATATGCATATTAAAGTCACCCATGATAACTGCTGCGCCTTTTTTGCATGCACCTCTGATTTCCTGTTTCATACCCTCCCCCACCTCACTACTACTGTTTGGAGGTCTGTACACAACCCCCACTAACGTTTTCTGCCCTTTGGTGTTCTGCAGCTCAACCCATATTGATTCCACATCCTCCAAGCTAATGTCCTTCCTAGCTATTGCATTAATCTCCTTTTTAACCAGCAATGCTACCCCACCCCCTTTTCCTTTTATTCTATCCTTCCTGAATGTTGAATACCCCTGGATATTCAGTTCCCAGCCTTGATTGTTCTGGAGCCACGTCTCTGTAATCCCAATCACATCATATCCGTTAACATCAAATTGCACAGTCAATTCATCCACCTTATTACGGATACTCCTTGCATTAAGACACAGAGCCTTTTGGCATGTTTTATTAACACCCTTTGTCTTTTTAGACTTATGATTTAGTATGGCCCTTTGTGTTTCTTGCCTTTGTTTACTCGGATTTCCCTTATTGTTTCTCACCCTTCTAACATTTGTTTCTGACTGCATATTACTTCCCCCTGTTTCGCTACATAGGTTCCCATTCCCCTGCCATATTAGTTTAAATCCTCCCGAACTGCCTTAGAAAATATTACCCCGAGGCATCGGTTCCAGTCCTGCCCAAGTGCAGACCGTCCCTTTTGTACAGGTCCCACTTCCCACAGAACTGGTTCCAATGCCTCAGGTATTTGAATCCCTCCCTCCTGCACCACTGCTCAAGCCACGGATTTAATCTCGCTATTCTGTTCATGTTACTCTGATTAGCACGTGGCACTGGTAGCAACCCAGAGATTACTAACTTTGAGGTCCTACTTTTCAATTTAGCTCCTAGCTCCCTAAATTCTGCTTGCAGGACCTCTTCCCGCTTTTTACCTATATCGTTGGTACCGACATGCACCACGACAGCTGGTTCTTCACCCTCCCTTTCCATTGAATTATCAGTTCCCATGTATCCTTACTGACCATTGCATTATCAGTCCCCATGTATCCTTACTAACCATTGTATTATCAACCCCCATGTATCCTTACTGACCATTGTATTATCAGTCTCCATGTATCATTACTGACCATTGTATTATCAGCCCCCATGTATCCTTTGTGACCATTGTATTATCAACCGCCATGTATCCTTACTGACCATTCTATTATCTGTCCCCATGTATCCTGACTGATCATTGTATCATCAGTCCCCACGTATCTTTACTGATCCTTCTATTATCAGTCTCCATGTATCCTTACTGACCATTGTATTATCAGTCCCCATGTATCCTTAATGACCATTGTATTATCTGTCTCCATGTATCCTTACTGACCATTGTATTATCAGTCCCCACGTGTCCTTACTGATCATTGTAGTATCAGTTCCCATGTATCTTTACTGAGCATTCTTTTATCAGCCCCCATGTATCTTTACTGACCATTCTATTATCATTCTCCATGTATCCTTACTGACCATTGTATTATCTGCCCACTTGTATCAAAACTGAATATTTCAATATCAGAAGCCATGAATCTTTACTGACCACTGTATAATCTGCGCAGGTAAACTAACCGCAGCATTAAGAGATGCATGTTTTCTCACTGACCATTTCGCATTTAGACTCCATGCATCCTTACTGACCATTGTATTATCAGTCCGCATGTAACCTTAATGACATTTGTTGCATAGGCCCTCATCTATTCTGACTGACTATTGTTTTTTCTGTCCCCATGTATCCTTAATGAACATTCTATTATCAGTCTCCATGTATCCATACTGACCATTGTATTATCAGTTCCCATGTATCCTTACTGACCATTGTATTATCAGTCCCCATGTATCCTTACTGACCATTGTATTATCAGGCCCCATGTATCCTGACTGACCATTGTATTGTCAGCCCCCATGTATCCTTACTGACCATTGTATTGTCAGTCCATATGTATCCTTACTGACAATTGTATTATCAGCACCCATGTATCCTTACTGACCATTGTATAATCAGTCCCCATGTATCCTTGCTGACCATTGTATTATCAGCCCCCATGTATCCTGACTGACCATTCTATTATCAGTCCCCATGTATCCTTACTGACCAATGTATTATCAGCCCCCATGTATCCTTACTGACGATTGTATAATCAGCCCCCATGTATCCTTACTGACCATTGTATTATCAGTCCCCATGTATCCTTACTAATCATTGTACTATTAGCCCCCATGTTTTCTTAATGACCATTGTATTATCAGCCCCGATATACCCTTACTGACAATTGTATTATCAGCCCCCATGTATCCTTACTTACCATTGTATTATCAGTTCCCATGTATCCTTCCTGACCATTGTATTATCAGTTCCCATGTATCCTAACTGACTATTTTATTATCAGCCCCCATGTATCCTTAATGACCATTGTATTATCTGTCTCCATGTATCCTTACTGACAATTGTATCATCAGTTCCCATGTATCCTTACTGATCATTGTATTATCAGTCCCCATGTATCTTTACTGACCATTCTATTATCAGTCTCCATGTATCCTTACTGACCATTGTATTATCAGCCCCCATGTATCCTTACTGACCATTGTATTATCAGCCCCAATGTATCCTGATTGAGCATGGTATTTTCATTCCCCATGTATCCTTACTGACCATTGCATTATCAGTCCCCATGTATCCTTACAGACCATTGTATTATCATTCCCAATGTATCCTTACTGACCATTGTATTATCTGTCCCCATGTATCCTTACTGACCATTGCATTATCAGCCCTCATGTAACCTTACTGACCGTTCTATTATCAGCCCCCATGTATCCTTACTGAACATTGTATTATCAGCACCCATATACCCTTACTGACCATTGTATTATCAGCCCACATGTATCCTTACTGACCATTGTATTATCAGTCCACATGTATCCTTACTGACCATTGTATTATCAGGCCCCATATATCCTTACTGACCATTCTATAATCAGACCCCATGTTTCCTTAATGACCATTGTATTATCAGCCCCGATATACCCTCACTGACCATTGTATTATCAGCCCCCATGTAACTTACTTACTATTGTATTATCAGTTCCCATGTATCCTTCCTGACCATTGTATTATCAGTTCCCATGTATCCTAACTGACTATTTTATTATCAGCCCCCATGTATCCTTAATGACCATTGTATTATCTGTCTCCATGTATCCTTACTGACCATTGTATTAAAAGTCCCCATTTGTCCTTACTGATCATTGTATTATCAGTTCCCATGTATCCTTACTGACAATTGTATCATCAGTTCCCATGTATCCTTACTGACCATTGTATTATCAGCCCCCATGTATCCTTACTGATCATTGTATTATCAGCCCTCATGTAACCTTACTGACCATTCTATTATCAGCCCCCATGTATCCTTACTGATCATTGTATTATCAGCACCCATATACCCTTACTGACCATTGTATTATCAGCCCACATGTATCCTTACTGACCATTGTATTATCAGTCCCCATGTAACCTTACTGACCATTGTATTATCAGGCCCCATATATCCTTACTGACCATTCTATAATCAGACCCCATGTATCCTTACTGACCATTGTATTATCAGTCCCCATGTATCCTTACTGACCATTGTATTATCAGCCCCCATGTATCCTTACTGACCATTGTATTATCAGTCCCCAGGTATCGTTACTGACCATTGTATTATCAGCCCCCATGTATCCTTACTGACCATTGTATTATCAGTCCCCATGTATCCTTACTGACCATTGTATTATCAGCCCCCATGTATCCTGATTGATCATTGTATTATCAGCACCCATGTATCCTTACAGACCATTGTATCATCAGTCCCCACGTATCTTTACTGACCATTCTATTATTAGTCTCCATGTGTCCTTACTGACCATTGTATTATCAGTCCCCATGTATCCTTACTGACCATTGTATCATCAGTCCCCACGTATCTTTACTGACCAATCTATTATTAGTCCCCATGTATCCTTACTGACCATTGTATTATCAGTCCCCATGTATCCTGACTGATCATTGTATCATCAGTCCCCACGTATCTTTACTGACCCTTCTATTATCAGTCTCCATGTATCCTTACTGACCATTGTATTATCAGTTCCCATGTATCCTTACTGACCATTGTATTATCTGTCCCCATGTATCCTTACTGACCATTGTATAATCAGCCCCCATGTATCCTTACTGACCATTGTATTATCAGTCCCCATGTATCCTTACTGACCATTCTATTATCAGCCCCCATGCATCCTTACTGACCATTCTCTTATCAGTCCCCATGTATCCTTACTGACCAATGTATTATCAGGCCCCATGTATCCTTACTGACGATTGTATAATCAGCCCCCATGTATCCTTACTGACCATTGTATTATCAGTCCCCATGTATCATTACTAATCATTGTATTATTAGCCCCCATGTTTCCTTAATGACCATTGTATTATCAGCCCCCATGTACCCTTACTGACCATTGTATTATCAGTCCCCATGTATCATTACTAATCATTGCATTATTAGCCCCCATGTTTCCTTAATGACCATTGTATTATCAGCCCTCATATACCCTTACTGACCATTGTATTATCAGCCCCCATGTATCCTTACTTACCATTGTATTATCTGTCTCCATGTATCCTTACTGACCATTGTATTATCAGTCCCCATTTGTCCTTACTGATCATTGTATTATCAGTCCCCATGTATCCTTACTGACAATTGTATCATCAGTTCCCATGTATCCTTACTGACCATTGTATTACAGCCCCCATGTATCTTTACTGACCATTCTATTATCAGTCTCCATGTATCCTTACTGACCATTGTATTATCAGCCCCCACGTGTCCTTACTGATCATTGTATTATCAGTCCCCATGTATCCTTACTGACCAGGGTATCATCAGTTCCCATGCATCTTTACTGAGCATTCTTTTATCAGCCCCCATGTATCTTTACTGACCATTGTATTATCTGCCCACTTGTATCGAAACTGAATATTTCAATATCAGAAGCCATGAATCTTTACTGACCACTGTATAATCTGCGCAGGTAAACTAACCGCAGCATTAAGAGATGCATGTTTTCTCACTGACCATTTCGCATTTAGACTCCATGTATCCTTACTGACCATTGTATTATCAGTCCGCATGTAACCTTAATGACATTTGTTGCATCGGCCCTCATCTATTCTGACTGACTATTGTTTTTTCTGTCCCCATGTATCCTTACTGAACATTCTATTATCAGTCTCCATGTATCCATACTGACCATTGTATTATCAGTTCCCATGTATCCTTACTGACCATTGTATTATCAGTCCCCATGTATCCTTACTGAACATTGTATTATCAGTCCCCATGTATCCTTACTGACCATTGTATTATCAGCCCCCATGTATCCTTACTGACCATTGTATTGTCAGTCCCCATGTATCCTTACTGATAATTGTATTATCAGCACCCATATATCCTTACTGAACATTGTATTATCAGTCCCCATGTATCCTTACTGACCATTGTATTATCAGTCCCCATGTAACCTTACTGACCATTGTATTATCAGGCCCCATGGATCATTACTGACGATTGTATAATCAGACCCCATGTATCCTTACTGACCATTGTATTATCAGTCCCCATGTATCCTTACTAATCATTGTACTATTAGCCCCCATGTTTCCTTAATGACCATTGTATTATCAGCCCCGATATACCCTTACTGACCATTGTATTATCAGCCCCCATGTATCCTTACTTACCATTGTATTATCAGTTCCCATGTATCCTTCCTGACCATTGTATTATCAGTTCCCATGTATCCTAACTGACTATTTTATTATCAGTCTCCATGTATCCTTACTGACCATTGTATTATCAGCCCCCATGTATCTTTACTGACCATTCTATTATCAGTCTCCATGTATCCTTACTGACCATTGTATTATCAGCCCCCACGTGTCCTTACTGATCATTGTATTATCAGTCCCCATGTATCCTTACTGACCAGGGTATCATCAGTTCCCATGCATCTTTACTGAGCATTCTTTTATCAGCCCCCATGTATCTTTACTGACCATTGTATTATCTGCCCACTTGTATCGAAACTGAATATTTTAATATCAGAAGCCATGAATCTTTACTGACCATTCTATTATCAGTCCCCATGTATCCTTACTGACCATTGTATTTTCAGCCCCCATGTATCCTTACTGACCATTGTATTATCAGCCCCCATGTATCCTTACTGACCATTGTAATATCAATCCCCATGTATCCTTACTGACCATTGTATTATCAGCCCCCATGTATCCTTACTGACCATTGTAATATCAATCCCCATGTATCCTAACTGACCATTGTATTATCAGTCCTCATGTATCCTTACTGACCATTGTATTATCAGTTGCCATGTGTCCTTACTGATCATTGTATTATTAGGCCCCATGGATCGTTACTGACAATTGTATTATAAGTCCCCATATACCCTTACTGACAATTGTATTATCAGCCCCATGTATCCTTACTGACCATTGTATTATCAGCCCCCATGTATCCTTACTTACCATTGTATTATCAGTTCCCATGTATCCTTCCTGACCATTGTATTATCAGTTCCCATGTATCCTAACTGACTATTTTATTATCAGCCCCCATGTATCCTTAATGACCATTGTATTATCTGTCTCCATGTATCCTTACTGACCATTGTATTATCAGTCCCCATGTGTCCTTACTGATCATTGTATTATCAGTCCCCATGTATCCTTACTGACAATTGTATCATCAGTTCCCATGTATCCTTACTGACCATTGTATTATCAGCCCCCATGTATCTTTACTGACCATTCTATTATCAGTCTCCATGTATCCTTACTGACCATTGTATTATCAGCCCCCATGTATCCTTACTGACCATTGTATTATGACCCCCCATGTATCCTTACTGACCATTGTATTATGAGCCCCCATGTATCCTTAGTGACCATTGTATTATCAGCCCCAATGTATCCTGATTGAGCATACTATTTTCATTCCCCATGTATCCTTACTGACCATTGCATTATCAGTCCCCATGTATCCTTACTGACCATTGTATTATCAGGCCCAATATATCCTTACTGACCATTCTATAATCAGACCCCATGTATCCTTACTGACCATTGTATTATCAGTCCCCATGTATCCTTACTGACCATTGTATTATCAGCCCCCATGTATCCTTACTGACCATTGTATTATCAGTCCCCAGGTATCGTTACTGACCATTGTATTATCAGCCCCCATGTATCCTTACTGACCATTGTATTATCAGTCCCCATGTATCCTTACTGACCATTGTATTATCAGCCCCCATGTATCCTGATTGATCATTGTATTATCAGTACCCATGTATCCTTACAGACCATTGTAACATCAGTCCCCACGTATCTTTACTGACCATTCTATTATTAGTCTCCATGTGTCCTTACTGACCATTGTATTATCAGTCCCCATGTATCCTTACTGACCATTGTATCATCAGTCCCCACGTATCTTTACTGACCATTCTATTATTAGTCTCCCTGTATCCTTACTGACCATTGTATTATCAGTCCCCATGTATCCTTACTGACCATTGTATTATCAGGCCCAATATATCCTTACTGACCATTTTATCATCAGACCCCATGTATCCTTACTGACCATTGAATTATCTGTCCCCATGTATCCTTACTGACCATTGTATTATCAGTCCCTTTGTATCCTTACTGACAATTGTATTATCAGCACCCATGTATCCTTACTGACCATTGTATAATCAGCCCCCATGTATCCTTACTGACCATTGTATTATCAGTCCCCATGTATCCTTACTGACCATTGTATTATCAGCCCCCATGCATCCTTACTGACCATTCTCTTATCAGTCCCCATGTATCCTTACTGACCAATGTATTATCAGCCCCCATGTATCCTTACTGACGATTGTAAAATCAGCCCCCATGTATCCTTACTGACCATTGTATTATCAGTCCCCATGTATCATTACTAATCATTGTATTATTAGCCCCCATGTTTCCTTAATGACCATTGTATTATCAGCCCCATATACCCTTACTGACCATTGTATTATCAGCCCCCATGTATCCTTACTTACCATTGTATTATCAGTTCCCATGTATCCTTCCTGAACATTGTATTATCAGTTCCCATGTATCCTAACTGACTATTTTATTATCAGCCCCCATGTATCCTTAATGACCATTGTATTATCTGTCTCCATGTATCCTTACTGACCATTGTATTATCAGTCCCCATGTATCTTTACTGAGCATTCTTTTATCAGCCCCCATGTATCTTTACTGACCATTCTATTATCAGTCTCCATGTATCCTTACTGACCATTGTATTATCAGCCCCCATGTATCCTTACTTACCATTGTATTATCAGTTCCCATGTATCCTTCCTGACCATTGTATTATCAGTTCCCATGTATCCTTACTGACCATTGTATTATCAGCCCCAATGTATCCTGATTGAGCAAATTATTTTCATTCCCCATGTATCCTTACTGACCATTGCATTATCAGTCCCCATGTTTCCTTACTGACCATTGTATTATCATTCCCAATGTATCCTTACGGTCCATTGTATTATCTGTCCCCATGTATCCTTACTGACCATTGTATTATCAGCCCTCATGTAACCTTACTGGCCGTTCTATTATGAGCCTCCATGTATCCTTACTGAACATTGTATTATCAGCACCCATATACCCTTACTGACCATTGTATTATCAGCCCACATGTATCCTTACTGACCATTGTATTATCAGTCCCCATGCATCCTTACTGACCATTGCATTATCAGGCCCCATATATCCTTACTGACCATTCCGAAATCAGACCCCATGTATCCTTACTGACCATTGTATTATCAGCAATAACAACAGAAAACGCTGGAAGAACTCAGCAGGCCAGGCAGCATCCGTGGAGAGAGAAAGAGAGTTAACGTTTCAGGTCGATGGCCTTTCATCATTGTTGTTATTTCGGATTTCAAGCATCCGCAGTATTTTGCTATCGTATTGTATTATCAGCCCCCATGTATCCTTACTGACCATTGTATTATCAGCCCCCATGTATCCTTATTGACCATTGTATTATCAGTCCCCAGGTATCGTTACTGACCATTGTATTATCAGCCACCATGTATCCTTACTGACCATTGTATTATCAGTCCCCATGTATCCTTACTGACCATTGTATTATCAGTCCCCATGTGTCCTTACTGATCATTGTATTATCAGTCCCCATGTATCCTTACTGACCATTGTAACATCAGTAACCATGTATCTTTACTGAGCATTCTTATATCAGCCCCATGTATCCTTACTGACCATTGTTTTATGAGCCCCCATGTACCCTGACAGATCATGATATTATGACCCCCATCTATCCGTACTGCCCATTGTATTATCAGTCCCCATGTATCCTTACTGAACACTGTATTATCAGTCCCCATGTATCCTTACTGAGCATTCTTCTTATCAGTCCCATGTATCTTTACAGACCATTCTATTATCAGTCTCCATGTATCCTTACTGACCATTGTATTATCAGCCCCCATGTATCCTTACTGGCCATTGTATTATGAGCCCCCATGTATCCTAACTGACCATTGAATTATCATTCCCAATGTATCCTTACCGACCATTGTATTATCATTCCCCATGTTTCCTTACTGACCATTGCATTATCAGCTCACATGTATCCTTACTGACCATTCTGTTGTCAGCCCCCATGTATCCTTACTGACCATTGTATTATCAGTCCCCATGTATCGTTACTGACCATTGTATTATCAGTCCCCATGTATCCTTACTGACCATTGTATTTTCAGCACCCATGTATCCTTACTGACCATTATATTATCAGCCCCCATGTATCCTTACTGACCATTGTAATATCAGTCCCCATATATCCTAACTGACCATTGTATTATTAATCCCCATGTATCCTTACTGACCATTGCATTATCAGCCCCCATATATCCTTACTGACCATTGTATTATCAGTCCATATGTATCCTTACTGACTATTGTATTATCAGTCCCCATGTATCCTTACTGACTATTGTATTATCAGTCCCCATGTATCCTTACTGGCGATTGTATTTTCAGCCCCATGTATCCTAACTGACCATTCTATTATCAGCCCCATGTAGCCTTACTGACCATTGTATTACCAGTCCCCATGTATCATTACTGACCATTGTATTATCAGTCCCCATGTATCCTTACTGACCATTGTCTTATCAGTCCCCATGTATCCTTACTGACCATTGTATTATCAGCCTCCATGTATCCTTACTGACCATTGTATTATCAGTTGCCATGTGTCCTTACTGATCATTGTATTATTAGGCCCTATGGATCGTTACTGACAATTGTATTATAAGTCCCCATATACCCTTACTGACAATTGTATTATCAGCCCCAATTATCCTCACTGACCATTGTATTATCAGTCCCCATGTATCCTTACTGACCATTTTATTATCAGTTTCCATGTACCCTTCCTGACCATTGTATTATCATTCCCAATGTATCCATACTGACTATTGTATTATCAGGACCCATGTATCCTTCCTGACCATTGTCTTATCAGTCCCCATGTATCCTTACTGACCATTGTATTATCAGCCCTCATGTATCCTTACTGACGATTCTATTATCAGCCCCCATGTATCCTTAGTGACCATTGTATTATCAGCCCCCATATACCCTTACTGACCATTATATTATCAGCCCCCATTTATCCTTAATGACGATTGTATTATCAGACCCCATGTATCCTTAATGACCATTGTATTATCAGTCCCCATGTATCCTTACTGACCATTGTATTATCAGTCCCCATGTATCTATACTGACCATTGTATTATCAGTCCCCATGTATCCTTAAAGACCATTGTATTATCTGTCCCCATGTATCCTTACTGGCGATTGTATTATGAGCCCCCATGTATCCTTACTGACCATTGTGTTATGAGCCCCCATGTATCCTTACTGACCATTGTAATATCAGTCCCCATGTATCCTAACTGACCATTGAATTATCATTCCCAATGTATCCTTACTGACCATTGTATTTTCAGTCTCCATGTTTCCTTACTGACCATTGCATTATCAGCTCTCATGTATCCTTACTGACCATTCTATTGTCAGCCCTCATGTATCCTTACAAGCCATTCTATTATCAGTCTCCATGTATCCTTACTGACCATTGTATTATCAGCCCCCATGTATCCTTACTGGCGATTGTATTATGAGCCCCCATGTATCCTAACTGACCATTGTGTTATGAGCCCCCATGTATGATTACTGACCATTGTATTATCAGTCCCCATGTATCCTAACTGACCATTGAATTATCAGTACCCATGTATCGTTACTGACCATTGTATTATCAGTCCCCATGTTTCCTTACTGACCATTGTATTTTCAGCACCCATGTATCCTTACTGACCATTGTATTATCAGCCCCCATGTATCCTTACTGACCATTGTAATATCAGTCCCCATGTATCCTAACTGACCATTGTATTATCAGTCCCCATGTATCCTTACTGACCATTGTATTTTCAGCCCCCATGTATCCTTACTGACCATTGTATTATCAGCCCCCATGTATCCTTACTGACCATTGTAATATCAATCCCCATGTATCCTAACTGACCATTGTATTATCAGTCCTCATGTATCCTTACTGACCATTGTATTATCAGTTGCCATGTGTCCTTACTGATCATTGTATTATTAGGCCCCATGGATCGTTACTGACAATTGTATTATAAGTCCCCATATACCCTTACTGACAATTGTATTATCAGCCCCATGTATCCTTACTGACCATTTTATTATCAGTCCCCATGTATCCTTACTGACCATTTTATTATCAGTTGCCATGTACCCTTCCTGACCATTGTATTATCATTCCCAATGTATCCATACTGACTATTGTATTATCAGTCCCCATGTATCCTTACTGACCATTGCATTATCAGCCCTCATGTATCCTTACTGACCATTCTAATATCAGCCCCCATGTATCCTTACTGACCATTGTCTTATCAGTCCCCATGTATCCTTACTGACCATTGTATTATCAGCCTCCATGTATCCTTACTGACCATTGTATTATCAGTTGCCATGTGTCCTTACTGATCATTGTATTATTAGGCCCTATGGATCGTTACTGACAATTGTATTATAAGTCCCCATATACCCTTACTGACAATTGTATTATCAGCCCCAATTATCCTCACTGACCATTGTATTATCAGTCCCCATGTATCCTTACTGACCATTTTATTATCAGTTTCCATGTACCCTTCCTGACCATTGTATTATCATTCCCAATGTATCCATACTGACTATTGTATTATCAGTCCCCATGTATCCTTCCTGACCATTGTCTTATCAGTCCCCATGTATCCTTACTGACCATTGTATTATCAGCCCCCATGTATCCTTACTGGCCATTGTATTATGAGCCCCCATGTATCCTAACTGACCATTGAATTATCATTCCCAATGTATCCTTACCGACCATTGTATTATCATTCCCCATGTTTCCTTACTGACCATTGCATTATCAGCTCACATGTATCCTTACTGACCATTCTGTTGTCAGCCCCCATGTATCCTTACTGACCATTGTATTATCAGTCCCCATGTATCGTTACTGACCATTGTATTATCAGTCCCCATGTATCCTTACTTACCATTGTATTTTCAGCACCCATGTATCCTTACTGACCATTATATTATCAGCCCCCATGTATCCTTACTGACCATTGTAATATCAGTCCCCATATATCCTAACTGACCATTGTATTATTAATCCCCATGTATCCTTACTGACCATTGCATTATCAGCCCCCATATATCCTTACTGACCATTGTATTATCAGTCCATATGTATCCTTACTGACTATTGTATTATCAGTCCCCATGTATCCTTACTGACTATTGTATTATCAGTCCCCATGTATCCTTACTGACGATTGTATTTTCAGCCCCATGTATCCTAACTGACCATTCTATTATCAGCCCCATGTAGCCTTACTGACCATTGTATTACCAGTCCCCATGTATCATTACTGACCATTGTATTATCAGTCCCCATGTATCCTTACTGACCATTGTCTTATCAGTCCCCATGTATCCTTACTGACCATTGTATTATCAGCCTCCATGTATCCTTACTGACCATTGTATTATCAGTTGCCATGTGTCCTTACTGATCATTGTATTATTAGGCCCTATGGATCGTTACTGACAATTGTATTATAAGTCCCCATATACCCTTACTGACAATTGTATTATCAGCCCCAATTATCCTCACTGACCATTGTATTATCAGTCCCCATGTATCCTTACTGACCATTTTATTATCAGTTTCCATGTACCCTTCCTGACCATTGTATTATCATTCCCAATGTATCCATACTGACTATTGTATTATCAGGACCCATGTATCCTTCCTGACCATTGTCTTATCAGTCCCCATGTATCCTTACTGACCATTGTATTATCAGCCCTCATGTATCCTTACTGACGATTCTATTATCAGCCCCCATGTATCCTTAGTGACCATTGTATTATCAGCCCCCATATACCCTTACTGACCATTATATTATCAGCCCCCATTTATCCTTAATGACGATTGTATTATCAGACCCCATGTATCCTTAATGACCATTGTATTATCAGTCCCCATGTATCCTTACTGACCATTGTATTATCAGTCCCCATGTATCCTTACTGACCATTGTATTATCAGTCCCCATGTATCCTTAAAGACCATTGTATTATCTGTCCCCATGTATCCTTACTGGCGATTGTATTATGAGCCCCCATGTATCCTTACTGACCATTGTGTTATGAGCCCCCATGTATCCTTACTGACCATTGTAATATCAGTCCCCATGTATCCTAACTGACCATTGAATTATCATTCCCAATGTATCCTTACTGACCATTGTATTTTCAGTCCCCATGTTTCCTTACTGACCATTGCATTATCAGCTCTCATGTATCCTTACTGACCATTCTATTGTCAGCCCTCATGTATCCTTACAAGCCATTCTATTATCAGTCTCCATGTATCCTTACTGACCATTGTATTATCAGCCCCCATGTATCCTTACTGGCGATTGTATTATGAGCCCCCATGTATCCTAACTGACCATTGTGTTATGAGCCCCCATGTATGATTACTGACCATTGTATTATCAGTCCCCATGTATCCTAACTGACCATTGAATTATCAGTACCCATGTATCGTTACTGACCATTGTATTATCAGTCCCCATGTTTCCTTACTGACCATTGTATTTTCAGCACCCATGTATCCTTACTGACCATTGTATTATCAGCCCCCATGTATCCTTACTGACCATTGTAATATCAGTCCCCATGTATCCTAACTGACCATTGTATTATCAGTCCCCATGTATCCTTACTGACCATTGTATTATCAGTTGCCATGTGTCCTTACTGATCATTGTATTATTAGGCCCCATGGATCGTTACTGACAATTGTATTATAACTCCCCATATACCCTTACTGACAATTGTATTATCAGCCCCATGTATCCTTACTGACCATTTTATTATCAGTCCCCATGTATCCTTACTGACCATTTTATTATCAGTTGCCATGTACCCTTCCTGACCATTGTATTATCATTCCCAATGTATCCATACTGACTATTGTATTATCAGTCCCCATGTATCCTTACTGACCATTGCATTATCAGCCCTCATGTATCCTTACTGACCATTCTAATATCAGCCCCCATGTATCCTTACTGACCATTGTCTTATCAGTCCCCATGTATCCTTACTGACCATTGTATTATCAGCCTCCATGTATCCTTACTGACCATTGTATTATCAGTTGCCATGTGTCCTTACTGATCATTGTATTATTAGGCCCTATGGATCGTTACTGACAATTGTATTATAAGTCCCCATATACCCTTACTGACAATTGTATTATCAGCCCCAATTATCCTCACTGACCATTGTATTATCAGTCCCCATGTATCCTTACTGACCATTTTATTATCAGTTTCCATGTACCCTTCCTGACCATTGTATTATCATTCCCAATGTATCCATACTGACTATTGTATTATCAGTCCCCATGTATCCTTCCTGACCATTGTCTTATCAGTCCCCATGTATCCTTACTGACCATTGTATTATCAGCCCTCATGTATCCTTACTGACGATTCTATTATCAGCCCCCATGTATCCTTAGTGACCATTGTATTATCAGCCCCCATATACCCTTACTGACCATTATATTATCAGCCCCCATTTATCCTTAATGACGATTGTATTATCAGACCCCATGTATCCTTAATGACCATTGTATTATCAGTCCCCATGTATCCTTACTGACCATTGTATTATCAGTCCCCATGTATCCTTACTGACCATTGTATTATCAGTCCCCATGTATCCTTAAAGACCATTGTATTATCTGTCCCCATGTATCCTTACTGGCGATTGTATTATGAGCCCCCATGTATCCTTACTGACCATTGTGTTATGAGCCCCCATGTATCCTTACTGACCATTGTAATATCAGTCCCCATGTATCCTAACTGACCATTGAATTATCATTCCCAATGTATCCTTACTGACCATTGTATTTTCAGTCCCCATGTTTCCTTACTGACCATTGCATTATCAGCTCTCATGTATCCTTACTGACCATTCTATTGTCAGCCCTCATGTATCCTTACAAGCCATTCTATTATCAGTCTCCATGTATCCTTACTGACCATTGTATTATCAGCCCCCATGTATCCTTACTGGCGATTGTATTATGAGCCCCCATGTATCCTAACTGACCATTGTGTTATGAGCCCCCATGTATGATTACTGACCATTGTATTATCAGTCCCCATGTATCCTAACTGACCATTGAATTATCAGTACCCATGTATCGTTACTGACCATTGTATTATCAGTCCCCATGTTTCCTTACTGACCATTGTATTTTCAGCACCCATGTATCCTTACTGACCATTGTATTATCAGCCCCCATGTATCCTTACTGACCATTGTAATATCAGTCCCCATGTATCCTAACTGACCATTGTATTATCAGTCCCCATGTATCCTTACTGACCATTGTATTTTCAGCCCCCATGTATCCTTACTGACCATTGTATTAACAGCCCCCATGTATCCTTACTGACCATTGTAATATCAATCCCCATGTATCCTAACTGACCATTGTATTATCAGTCCTCATGTATCCTTACTGACCATTGTATTATCAGTTGCCATGTGTCCTTACTGATCATTGTATTATTAGGCCCCATGGATCGTTACTGACAATTGTATTATAAGTCCCCATATACCCTTACTGACCATTGTATTTTCAGCACCCATGTATCCTTACTGACCATTGTATTATCAGCCCCCATGTATCCTTACTGACCATTGTAATATCAATCCCCATGTATCCTAACTGACCATTGTATTCTCAGACCCCATGTATCCTTACTGAACTTTGTATTATCAGCCCCCATGTATCCTTACTGACCATTGTATTATCAGCCCCCATGTATCCTTATTGACCATTGTATAATCAGCCCCCATGTATCCTTACTGACCATTGTATTATCAGTCTCCATGTATCCTTACTGACCATTGTATTATCAGCCCCCATGTATCCTTACTGCCATTGTATTATGAGCCCCCATGTATCCTTACTGACCATTGTGTTATGAGCCCCCATGTATCCTTACTGACCATTGTAATATCAGTCCCCATGTATCCTAACTGACCATTGAATTATCATTCCCAATGTATCCTTACTGACCATTGTATTATCAGTCCCCATGTTTCCTTGCTGGCCATTGCATTATCAGCTTTCATGTATCCTTACTGACCATTCTGTAGTCAGCCCCCATGTATCCTTACTGACCATTGTATTATCAGCCTCCATGTACCGTTACTGACCAATGTATTATCAGTCCCCATGTATACTTACTGACCATTGTATTATCAGTTGCCATGTGTCCTTCCTGATCATTGTATTATTAGGCCCCATGGATCGTTACTGACAATTGTATTATAAGTCCCCATATACCCTTACTGACAATTGTATTATCAGCCCCATGTATCCTTACTGACCATTGTATTATCAGTCCCCATGTATCCTTACTGACCATTTTATTATCAGTTGCCATGTACCCTTCCTGACCATTGTATTATCATTCCCAATGTATCCATACTGACTATTGTATTATCAGTCCCCATGTATCCTTACTGACCATTGCATTATCAGCCCTCATGTATCCTTACTGACCATTCTAATATCAGCCCCCATGTATCCTTAGTGACCATTGTATTATCAGTCCCAATATACCCTTACTTACCATTATATTATCAGCCCCCATGTATCCTTAATGACGATTGTATTATCAGACCCCATGTATGCTTAATGACCAATGTATTATCAGTCCCCATGTATCCTCACTGACCATTGTATTGTCAGTCCCCATGTACCTTACTGACCATTGTATTATCAGTCCCCATGTATCCTTAAAGACCATTGTATTATTTGTCCCCATGTATCCTTACTGGTCATTGCATTATCAGTCCCCATATATCCTTACTAACCATTGTATTATCATTCCCAATGTATCCTTACTGACCATTGTATTATCAGTCACCATGTATCCTTACTGACCATTGCATTATCAGCCCTCATGAATCCTTGCTGACCATTCTAATATCAGCCCCCATGTATCCTTACTGACCATTGTATTATCAGCCCCCATATACCCTTACTGACGATTGTATTATCGGCTCCGATGTACCCTTACTGACCATTGTATTATCAGACCCCATGTATCCTTACTGACCTTTGTATTATCAGCCCCCATGTATCCTTACTGACCATTGTATTATCAGCCCCCATGTATCCTTACTGACCATTGTGTTATGAGCCCCCATGTATCCTTACTGACCATTGTAATATCAGTCCCCATGTATCCTAACTGACCATTGAATTATCATTCCGAATGAATCCTTACTGACCATTGTATTTTCAGTCCCCATGTTTCCTTACTGATCATTGCATTATCAGCTTTCATGTATCCTTACTGACCATTCTGTTGTCAGCCCCCATGTATCCTTACTGACCACTGTATTATCAGTCCCCATGTATCGTTACTGACCATTGTATTATCAGTCCCCATATATCCTTACTGACCATTGTATTTTCAGCACCCATGTATCCTTACTGACCATTGTATTATCAGCCCCCATGTATCCTTACTGACCATTTTAATATCAATCCCCATGTATCCTAACTGACCATTGTATTATCAGACCCCATGTATCCTTACTGAACTTTGTATTATCAGCACCCATGTATCCTTACTGACCATTGTATTATCAGCCCACATGTATCCTTATTGACCATTGTATAATCAGCCCCCATGTATCCTTACTGACCATTGTATTAGCAGTCTCCATGTATCCTTACTGACCATTGTATCATCAGTCCACATGTATCTTTACTGAGCATTCTTTTATCAGTCCCATGTATCGTTACAAACCATTCTATTATCAGTCTCCATGTATCCTTACTGACCATTGTATTATCAGCCCCCATGTATCCTTACTGGCGATTGTATTATGAGCCCCCATGTATCCTTACTGACCATTGTGTTATGAGCCCCCATGTATCCTTACTGACCATTGTAATATCAGTCCCCATGTATCCTAACTGACAATTGTATTATCATTCCCAATGAATCCTTACTGACCATTGTATTTTCAGTCCCCATGTTTCCTTACTGACCATTGCATTATCAGCTCTCATGTATCCTTACTGACCATTCTGTTTTCAGCCCCCATGTATCCTTACTGACCACTGTATTATCAGTCCCCATGTATCATTACTGACCATTGTATTATCAGTGCCCATATATCCTTACTGACCATTGTATTTTCAGCACCCATGTATCCTTACTGACCATTGTATTATCAGACCCCATGTATCCTTACTGAACTTTGTATTATCAGCACCCATGTATCCTTACTGACCATTGTATTATCAGCCCACATGTATCCTTATTGACCATTGTATAATCAGCCCCCATTTATCCTTACTGACCATTGTATTATCAGTCTCCATGTATCCTTACTGACCATTGTATCATCAGTCCACATGTATCTTTACTGAGCATTCTTTTATCAGTCCCATGTATCTTTACAGACCATTCTATTATCAGTCTCCATGTATCCTTACTGACCATTGTATTATCAGCCCCCATGTATCCTTACTGCCATTGTATTATGAGCCCCCATGTATCCTTACCGACCATTGTGTTATGAGCCCCCATGTATCCTTACTGACCATTGTAATATCAGTCCCCATGTATCCTAACTGACCATTGAATTATCATTCCCAATGTATCCTTACTGACCATTGTATTATCAGTCCCCATGTTTCCTTGCTGACCATTGCATTATCAGCTCTCATGTATCCTTACTGACCATTCTGTAGTCAGCCCCCATCTATCCTTACTGACCATTGTATTATCAGTCCCCATGTATCGTTACTGACCATTGTATTATCAGTCCCCATGTATCCTTAATGACCATTGTATTATCAGTTGCCATTTGTGCTTACTGATCATTGTATTATTAGGCCCCATGGATCGTTACTAACAATTGTATTATAAGTCCCCATATACCCTTACTGACAATTGTATTATCAGCCCCATGTATCCTTACTGACCATTGTATTATCAGTCCCCATGTATCCTTACTGACCATTTTATTATCAGTTGCCATGTACCCTTCCTGACCATTGTATTATCATTCCCAATGTATCCATACTGACTATTGTATTATCAGTCCCCATGTATCCTTACTGACCATTGCATTATCAGCCCTCATGTATCCTTACTGACCATTCTAATATCAGCCCCCATGTATCCTTCGTGACCATTGTATTATCAGCCCCCATATACCCTTACTTACCATTATATTATCAGCCCCCATGTATCCTTAATGACGATTGTATTATCAGAACCCATGTATGCTTAATGACCATTGTATTATCAGCTCTCATGTATCCTTACTGACCATTCTGTAGTCAGCCCCCATGTATCCTTACTGACCATTGTATTATCAGTCCCCATGTGTCGTTACTGACCATTGTATTATCAGTCCCCATGTATCCTTACTGACCATTGTATTTTCAGCACCCATGTATCCTTACTGACCATTGTATTATCAGTCCATATGTATCCTTACTGACCATTGTATTATCTGTCCCCATGTATCCTTACTGACTATTCTATTATCAGCCCCAATGTATTCTTACTGACCATTGTATTTTCAGCACCATGTATCCTTACTGACCATTCTATTACCAGCCCCATGTATCCTTACTGACCATTGCATTATCAGCCCTCATGTATCTTTACTGACCATTCTATTATCAGCGCCCATGTATCCTTAGTGACCATTGTATTATCAGCTCCCATATACCCTTACTGACCATTATATTATCAGCCCCCATGTATCCTTAATGACGATTGTATTATCAGACCCCATGTATCCTTAATGAACATTGTATTATCAGTCCCCATGTATGCTTACTGACCATTTTATTATCTGTCCCCATGTATCCCTACTGACCATTGTATTATCAGTCCCCATGTATCCTTAAAGACCATTGTATTATCTGTCCCCATGTATCCTTACTGGCCATTGCATTATGAGTCCCCATGTATCCTTACTAACCATTGTATTATCATTCCCAATGTATCCTTACTGACCATTGTATTATAAGTCCCCATGTATCCTTACTGACCATTGCATTATCAGCCCTCATGTATCCTTACTGACCATTCTATTATCAGCCCCCATGTATCCTTACTGACCATTGTATTATCAACCCCCATATACCCTTACTGACGATTGTAATATCAGCTCCCATGTATCCTTACTGACCATTGTATTATCAGACCCCATGTATCCTTACTGACCTTTGTATTATCAGCCCCCATGTATCCTTACTGACAATTGTATTATCAGCCCCCATGTATCCTTATTGACCATTGTATAATCAGCCCCCATGTATCCTTACTGACCATTGTATTATCAGCCTCCATGTATCCTTACTGACCATTGTATCATCAGTCCACATTTATCTTTACTGAGCATTCTTTTATCAGTCCCATGTATCTTTACAGACCATTCTATTATCAGTCTCCATGTATCCTTACTGACCATTGTATTATCAGCCCCCATGTATCCATACAGGCCATTGTATTATGAGCCCCCATGTATCCTTACTAAACATTTTGTTATGAGCCCCCATGTATCCTTACTGACCATTGTAATATCAGTCGCAATGTATCCTAACTGACCATTGAATTATCATTCCCAATGTATCCTTACTGACCATTGTATTATCAGTCCCCATATTTTCTTGCTGACCATTGCATTATCAGCTCTCATGTATCCTTCCTGACCATTCTGTTGTCAGCCCCCATGTATCCTTACTGACCATTGTATTATCAGTCCCCATGTATCGTTACTGACCATTGTATTATCAGTCCCCATGTCTCCTTACTGACCATTGTGTTTTCAGCACCCATGTATCCTTACTGACCATTGTATTATCAGCACCCATGTATCCTTACTGACCGTTGTAATATCAGTCCCCATTTATCCTTACTGACCTTTGCATTATCAGACCCCATGTATCCTTACTGACCATTGTATTATCAGTCCATATGTACCCTTACTGACTATAGTATTATCAGTCCCCATGTATCCTTACTGACCATTGTATTATCAGTCCCCATGTATCCTTACTGACCATTCTATTATCAGCCCCATGTAGCCTTACTGACCATTCTATTATCAGCCCCATGTAGCCTTACTGACCAATGTATTATCAGTCCCCATGTAGCCTTACTGACCATTGTATTATCAGTCCCCATGTATCCTTACCGACCATTGTATTATCAGTCCCCATGTATCCTTACTGACCGTTGTATTATCAGTTACCATGTGTCCTTACTGATCATTGTATTATTAGCCCCATGGATCCTTACTGACAATTGTATTATCAGCCCCCATATACCCTTACTGACAATTGTATTATCAGCCCCCGTGTATCCTTACTGAGCATTGTATAATCAGCACCAATGTAACCTTACTGACCATTGTATTATCAGTTTCCATGTGTCCTTACTGATCATTGTATTATTAGCCCCCATGGATCCTTACTGACTATTCTATTATCAGCCCCCATGTATTCTTACTGACCATTGTATTTTCAGCACCATGTATCCTTACTGACCATTCTATTACCAGCCCCATGTATCCTTACTGCCCATTGCATTATCAGCCCTCATGTATCCTTACTGACCATTCTATTATCAGCGCCCATGTATCCTTAGTGACCATTGTATTATCAGCCCCCATATACCCTTACTGACCATTATATTATCAGCCCCCATGTATCCTTAATGACGATTGTATTGTCAGACCCCATGTATCCTTAATGACCATTGTATTATCAGTCCCCATGTATCCTTACTGACCATTTTATTATCTGTCCCCATTTATCCTTACTGACCATTGTATTATCAGTCCCCATGTCTCCTTCCTGACCATTGCATTATCAGTCCCCATGTATCCTTACTGACCATTGTATTATCATTCCCAATGTATCCTTACTGACCATTATATTATCAGTCCCCATGTTTCCTTACTGACCATTACATTATCAGCCCTCATGTATCCTTACTGATCATTCTATTATCAGCCCCCATGTCTCCTTCCTGACCATTTTATTATCAGTCCCCATGTATCCTTACTGACCATTGTATTATCATTCCCAATGTATCCTTACTGACCATTGTATTATCAGTCCCCATGTTTCCTTACTGACCATTTTATTATCAGCCCTCATGTATCCATACTGACCATTGTATTATCAGCCCCCATGTATCCTTACTGACCATTGTATTATCTGTCCCGATGTATCCTTACTAACCATTGTATTATCAGTCTCCATGTATCCTTACTGGCCATTCTAGTATCTGTCCCCATGTATCCTTACTGAACATTCTATTATCTGTCTACATGTATCCTTACTGACCATTGTATTATCAGTCTCCATGTATCCTGACTGACCATTCTATTATCTGTCCCCATGTAACCTTACTGATCATTGTGTTATCAGTCGCCATGTGTCCTTACTGATCATTGTTTTATAATTCCCCATGTATCCTTACTGACCATTGCATCATCAGTCCCCATGTATCTTTACTGACAATTCTATTATCAGCCCCCATGGATCATTACTGACTATTTTATTATCAGTCTCCATCTATCATTACTGACCATTGTATTATCAGCCCCCATATATCCTTACTGATCATTGTATTATCAGTCCCCATGTATCCTTACTGATCATTTTCTTATCAGTCCCCATGTATTCATACTGACCATTGTACTATCAGTTCCCATGTATCCTTACTGACCATTGTATTATCAGCCCCCATGTTTCCTTACTTACCATTGTATTATCAGCCCCAATGTATCCTTACTGAGCATAGTATTATAAGTCCCGATGTATCCTTACTGACCATTGCATTATCATTCCTAATGTACCCTTACTGACCATTGTATTATTAGTCCCCATGTATCCTTACTGACTATTGTATTATCAGCCCCCATGTATCCTTACTGACCATTGTAATATCAGTCCCCAGGTATCCTTACTGATCATTTTATTATCAACCTCCCATGTATCCTTACTGACCATTGCATTATCAACCCCCATGTATCCTTACTGACCATTTTATTATCAGCCCCCATGTAGCCTTACTGACCATTGGATTATCAGTCCCCATGTATCCTTACTGACCATTGTATAATTAGTCCCCATGTATCCTTAGTTACCATTGTATTATCAGTGCCCATTTGTCCTTCCTGACCATTGTATTATCAGTTCCCATTTGTCCTTCCTGACCATTGTATTATCAGTCCCCATGTATTCTTACTGACCAAGTATAACGTAAATGAAGCTGCTCACTTCACATTCATTCTGTGAGATTTCGGGTATCACTATTTCTGTTTTAAGCATCGTGTTTAAAATAATTTTTTTGGTTTTGGATGAATTCACTTTGTGTGAATGCCACGTTGCTTTTCGTATATTGTGCAATAGAAAGTGATGGAGTTAAACAACTTGTTTGTTCAGTGACTGTAATTAATGTCAGTCAGTGTGTCGTTTAATTGTCTCACTGGAGAGTTCCCTCAGGCGATAAATAGGTACAGTTTTCAGTGTGTCCATCAGTGTTTTACTGAGTGTGGTCTCTGATACAAACAGCGACCATTGGATCTCACAGAAAATTAGATCATGTTCTGGGAGATTCCACCTGAACTCCGGATACGGTCGGTGTTTTTCGATGTACAAAGGATTTATTACCCGCTCCTCGCTGCTGTTGGCGTTCTTGGTGAGTCATTATTTCAGCAATTATTTATGTAAACAATGTTTTACTGTATTTACTGTCCTTGTCCTTTAGACCCGGTTATTAAATGTATTCAATTTAATCCTCTTGTTCTGTGTCTGGTAATGCACTGTGTTTCTGTCAACTAATATTTGATCAATTGCCGATTCACTGCTCCCAGTTCAAGGAAGAGTTTGTACTTTTCATGACTTGCTTCCACTGATATTCTTTTACAGGATGTGACTGTTATTTGATTTTTTTTCCACAAGAAATGTTAATGAACAATTCTCTTTATTGAACAGCTTGCAGTCTGCCCTCTGCACTGAACACTGCTGTCGGGTCAGAAATATGTGTTCAGGGGTAACACGAGTTTTAAGGTCCGCTGGATATAGTTAATGACACTGATCTGTGGAAACCAGCGCTGACAGATCGATCACAAATACACTGAAATATGGGACAATATCCACGGATGATTCAGCTCCTGGCAGCTGTCTTACTTTCCACCGTCTCCCGCTCTTACTTACGGTCACTGATTCCAGATGGTCAGGACAGGATCAAAACTGTAATAAATGTTCCAGGAAAATGTCTATTCAGTTGTGTTTGAACTGATTTATTTCCATTGTTCAGCCACAGTTCAGGAGATCTCGGTGAGGTCCGCACGGACTGTCCAACTTCTCCTGTTGGTGGGAATTATTTGAGCCGATTGAAAACGATGGATCGAGTAGTGAAATCTTTAGAAATTTCCTGTCTGATAATCTCTTTAGCAATTGGTGATAATTCAGTTCTCACAGCAGGTGAAAGATACCAGGTGAGCACGGCTCCAGCTGTGTGCAGACACTTTCTGAATGCCTACCGTGACATCTTACAGAGAATTACATGGGATATACGGCATAGTAACAGGTCGTTCTGCCCAACCAGTCCTTGCCGGCGTTTATGCTCCACTCGAGCCTCCTCCCGTCTTTCCTCACCTAAATCTATCAGCATAACCCTCTGTTCCCTTCTCCCTCATATGCTTGTCTAGCCTCCCCTTAAATGCACCGATACTATTCGCATCAACCACTCCCTGTGGGAGCGAGTTCCACATTCTCACCACTCTCTGAGTAAAGAGGTTTCTCCTGAATTCCCTATTGGATTTCTTGGTGACTATCTTATATTGATGGCCTCTAGTTATGCTCTTCCCCACAAGCAGAAACATCCTCTCTGTATCCACTCTATCACAATTTTGCATAATTTTAAATACCTCTATTAGACAAAAGAAAGCAGAACCAGCCTGTCCATCCTTTCCTGCCATGTATACCCTCTCATTTCTGGTATCAGCCTTGTAAATCTTCTCTGCACCCTCTCCAGTGCCACAATATCCTTTTTATAATATGGCGACCAGAACTGTACGCAGTACTCTAAGTGTGGTCTAACCAAGGTTCGATACATGTTTAGCATAACTTCCCTACTTTTTAATTCTGTCCCATTATAAATAAACCCGAGTGCTTGGTTTGATTTTTTTTATGGCATTGCTAACCTGTGTCGCAACTTTTAGTGATTTGTGTATTTGTACACCGATGTCGCTTTGTTCCTCTACCCTACCGAGACTCGCACCCTCCAAGTGATAAGTGACCTCCCTATTCTTCCTACCAAAATGTAATACCTCGCATTTATCTGTGTTGAACTTCATTTGCCAATTATATGCCCATTCTGCAAGTTTGTTAATGACCTCCTCTAATTTGTTGCAGTCCACCTCAGTATTGACTATCCGTCCCAATTTGGTGTCAACAGCAAATTTAGAAATTGAATCCAAAGTCTAAATCGTTAATGTAAATTGTGAATAGCACTGGTACCAGCATTGATCCTTGAGGAACACCACGAACCACCTTCTGCCACTGTGAAGAGCTATCCTTTACTCCTACTCTCTGTTTTCTGTCTTGAAGCCAGCTAGCAATCCTTTCTGCCACTTGACCCCAGACTCTGCATTCTCTGACCTTATTCATCAGTCTATTACGAGGTACTTTATCGAAGGCCTTTTGAAAATCTAGATAAATTACATCTATTGCATTACCATTGTCGACTCTTTCTGTTATATCTTCAAAAATTTCAATAAGGCTGGTCAAGACTTTCCCTTTTGAAATTCATGCTGACTATTCATCATTATGTTTTTGGTTTGTAGATGTTCTTATATTTTCTCCTTTAGTAGGAATTCCATTGTTTTTCCGACCACTGATGTTAAGCTGACTGATCTATAATTCCCTGGACATGTTCTATCCTCCTTCTTAAATGTCGGTATTATGTTAGCTATCCGCCAGTCCACTGGCACTACACCTTTTTCTAACGAATTATTAAATATTCATATTAATGCCTCTGCTATCTCTTCCCTAGATTCTTTTAAAATGCCTAGATGCAGTCCATCTGGACCAGGGGTTTTAACCTCTTTGAGTTTGATTAGTTTATTTAATATATCCCCTTTGTTAATTTAAATGCACTTATCTCGTTACTAATCTCATCATCCAATGTCATGTCCACCTGTTCTATCTCCCTGGTAAATACTGAAGCAAAATAATTATTTAAATTGCTGCTATCTCTCTATCGCTACCTGTGGTATTGTCCTGACTATCCCTTGATGGTCATATTTCCATCACAACCTTCATTTTTATTGATGTGCCTGTAAAATATTTTACTATTTTGTTTTATGTTCCTTGATAATTTAATGTCATAGTTCATCTTTGCCTTCCTAATTGTTTTTTTCCACTTCTCTCCTAATCTTTTCGTATTCTCCCTTATCATGCACACCCCTGCTGTCTATGTAATTAATGTATGCCCCTTTCCTTACGCCTCCCTGGCCACAGATTCCATTTCCCTCCCTGGCCACAGACTCTATTCCCCTCCCTGGACACAGACTCCATTCCACTCCGTGACCACTGACTCCGTTGTCCTCCCTGCTCACAGACTCCCTTCCTCTCCCTGTCCACAGACTCCATTCCCTACCCTGGACACTGTCTCCATTCCCCTCCCTGGAGACTGACTCCATTCCCCTCCCTTTCCACAGACTTCATTCCCTTCGCTGGCCACAGACTCCATTCCCCTCCGTGGACACAGAATCCATTCCCCTCCCTGGACACCGACTCCCTTCCCCTCACTGGCCCACAGACTCCATTCCCTACCATGGACACAGTCTCCATTCCCCTCCCTGGCCACAGACACCCATCCCTTCCCTGTCCACAGTCTCCATTCCCCTCCCTGGCCACAGACGCCATTCCCTTCCCTGGACACAGTCTCCATTCCGCTTCCTGGATACTGTCTCAGGCAATTCGCAACCGCCGTTTATAATTCAACCCCCAAGTCATTCTTTTTTACTCTTGTGATGTGGGTGAGTCTGGCTCCATTTATTGTCCATCCCAAGTGGACTGAGAACTGTTGTTGGATCTTCTCCTTGAGGGGAAGTAGTTCTTCTGCTGACGGTGTTCCCACGTGGTGTTAGTTGGGGAATTCCGGTGTACTGACTGAGCACTGATGAAGGGACCTGAATATATGTCCAAGTCAGGATTGTAAGTTGGACCTGATGCCTCTCACGACAGGACTGCTCTTCTCCTCGCGGTAAAAGTCACGAGGGGGTGCGGGGAGGGGCTACCCAAGTAACCTCGGTGAGTTGCCGCGCATTCTGTGGACCGTACTTACTGCAGCCACAATGCTGGAGGGGGTGGATATTGAGTCTAGTGGCACACGGACACCGCTCAAACAAACTCCTCTGTCCTGGTTGGTGTTGTGCTTCTTGTGTGTGTTTGTGGATGCACCAACCACGTGAGTGGTGATTATTACATCACATTTCTGACCAGAGGCTTCGGGGATCAAGCTGTAAGATCGTGAGATCTGTAAGAGCCGTAATTTAGATGTAAATTGTCCGTGACTATAACAAACCACTCCTGGTACAGGTATAATGTGCATAAGTATAACAGATTTATTAAGCACATTACATCTAGTACAAAGAAGTAATACTTAACAAGATGAGTTACAATCCGTTCCTCGAAACCCCAGTAGCGTGTCCACCAGGTGCATGTGACGCGGTCTCTTTTCTCAGTCTTGCTGTGTTCTGTTGACTGAAGTTTTCTCTTCCTCTGGTTTCGCGCTGCCTCCAGTGTTCAATAACTGTTCATTTATAACTTTTTCTCCCCTCAAAATACTTAGCAACTTGCAGCTACTTTGGCTATCTCACCATTCTTGTTGCCAATTCCTGACCTTCAATAGTACGGTCTATGATTCCTTCCCTTTTTCTGAATGAGCTTTTCTATGAGAACTTTTACAGATACAAACTTCCCACGAATTACGACAGATGTCTTTTGCCTTTCACATAGCCTATGATTTAGCCTGGTCTGAAACTTCAGCGATAAGGGAAGTTAGGTGTTGAAAACCCTCAATCTTACTTTGAAACTTAATTAATGTTTGTCCTTCACTGGCTTCTTTTTATTAACATAACAGAAAATCGACACCACCTCAGCACTATTCTCGCAATTAACATAATGTTGGCTTAATTTTACCATCATGCTTTACTTCTCAGCCTTGCCTTTTTAACTAAGGTTATACATATCGTAACATAGATGTTATGCTTCTCACATACATTTTATATATCATAGTAATTTTAAGAAAAGCATTACGTTTAAAACATTATCAAATCATATTTTAAGCTCTATTCTACAAGGCAGTGAGTTACTCATCACAGAGTGCCCAGCATCTGCCCTGCTCTTGGAATCACGGTGTTGATTTGGTAGGTCCAGTTCAGCTTCCGGTCACAAAGTGTTTATGGTTGGGGACTGGGTGAAGTTCAAGGGAAGGTGGGCGGTCTATGTTTTTATCAATATACCTGGTACTTATGAAATTGGCTTGTTACCTGCCGCATATCAGCCCAAGCCTGGATGTTGTGCAGAGCTTGCTATCGGAGGATTTGTAAATGGCGCTGAAAAACGGCAGAAACAGCAGAGAGCGGACCCACTCCTGACCTTATGACGGCGGAAGACCATTGATGAGGCAGCTGGAGGTGACTGCTCTGAGGACACTTAACTGAGGTACGACAACAACGACCACTTTCCTTGTAGCAGATATGATCGCAGCCGTTGGAGAATTACCCCTTGGATCCCCATTGAAACAATGTCTGTATCCAGGCTGTGATGAGGTTTGCATCCGGGTGTTTCTGGCACGACCCAAACTGAGTATCGGTGAGCCGGGTATTGGTGAGTAGATGCGACTTCATGGCACTACTTATATCTCCTCAATCACTTTACTGATTATTAATAGAGAATTGATAGGGCAGTAATTGGCCTCTTTATATTTTCCCCAATTTTGTTGATAAGATATACTGAGACAATCTTTCACTTTTTTCCGGTTGATGTCAGTATTATCACCGGAACAGCGAGGCGAGGGCGCGCCTCACGCTGAATTTCAAATTCCAAACTTTATAGTCTTTGGCCCTCCATTTATCACGACTTTTCTGCAGCTGCCGATCTGCTCACTCACCTCCAACTTTGATGCCCCTGTCCACATTAAATCTTGACTCTCTCTGGTTATTCCCCCTCGTATGACCCTCATCTCCGCTTCCTTAAGTCCAAACGTTCAGCTGCCTCTGCCACTTTCCTCCCTTCCCCTAGCCCACCGGGCCAAACTTCCACATAGATCCGCCCGCACCCACCCCCGCCCCCCCCCCCCCCACCCCGCCGCCCATAGCCCTGAACTCGCATATTTTTCTAGTTTGTTTCCTAGTTCGCCTCATGTCCTCTCCGAACTCATCTTGTCCATGAGACCCACCTCCTGCTCCCTCATCCCTATTCCCACCCAACCGCTGACTGCCCAACTTCCCTGCCTGGCCCCCGTGTTATCCAGTATTGTTAACCGTTCCCTCTCCTCAGGTACTGTCACCTCCCCCACACATCTGCCGTCATCACAACCCCTCATCAAAATACCAACCCTTCTCTCCTCTGTCCTTGCAAACTACCGCCCCATCTCAAACCTCCCTTTCCACTCCAAAGCCATAGAACATGTTGTCGCCTCCCAAATCCGTGTCCAGCTTTCCCGCAACTGCATGTTTGAATTCCTCCAATGAGGTTTCCACCCCTGCCACTGTACTGAAGGGGCCCTTATCAAAATCACAAATGGAATCCCTATGTGACTGTGGCTGTGGTAAACTATCCCTTCTGATATTTCTCGACCTGTCTGCAGCCGTGACCACGTTTGACCACTCCATCCTCCTCCAACGCCCTCCGCCATCATCCAGCTGGGTGGGACTGCACTCGTCTGGTTCCATTCTTATCTATCTAATCGTAGCCAGAGAATCACCTGCAACGGATTCTCTTCCCGCTCCCTCACCGTTACCTCTGGAGTCCCTCAAGGACTTATCTCTGATTGATCTCACTGCTTCTCTGAAATCCAGCACTTGATGAGCAGAAACTACCTCCCAATAAATATGTGTAGACCAAAGCCATTGTCTTCGGTTCCCGCCAAAAACTCAGTTCCCGAGCCACCAATTTCCGTCCCTGTCCGTGGCAACTGTCTGAGACTGAACCAGACTCTTCGCAAACTTGCTGTCGTATTTGACCCCGAGATGTGCTTCTGACCACATATCCGCTCCATCACCAAGACCGCCTACTTATACCTCAGGATTAACGCCCGACTCTGTCCCTGCCTCAGGTCATCTGCTGCTGAAACTCTCATGCATGCCTTTATCACCTCTAGGCTTGACCATTGCAACGCTCTCCTGGCCGGCCTCTCATCTCCACCCAACATAAACTTCAGCTCAACCGAAACTCTGCTGCCCATAAACAAATTCGCACCTGGTCCCGTTAACTCATGACCCATTTGCTCACTGACCTGCATTGGCTCCCGGCCAGGCAACGCCTCCATTTTAAAATTATTTTCCTTGTTTTCAAATCCCACCGTGGCCCCGCCCATCCCTATCTCCGTAACCTGCTCCAGCTCTCCAAGCCTTCACGATCTCTGTGCTCCTCCAATTCTGTCCTCTTGTAGTCCCCCGATTTTAATCGCTCCACCATTGGTGGCCGTGGCTTCAGCTGCCCAGGCCCTAAGCTCTAGAAATCCCCACGTAAAGCTCCAAGCCTGTCTCTCCTTCTTTAAGACACTCCTTAAAACCTAGCTCTTTGGCCAAGCCTTTGGTCATCTGTCCTAATATCTCCTTACCTAGCTCGGTGTCAATTTTTATTTGCTAACGCTCCTGTGAAGCACCTTGGGACGTTTAATTCCGTTAAAGGCGCTTTGTTGTTGTTGTTGCTGTCGTTGTTGTCAATGACATCACTGGAACAGCTGGCGAGGGAGCGGCGAGCTCTGGTGCGCATGTCTTCAGCACTACATCCGGCATGTTGTCAGGATCAACAACCTTCACTGTGTCCAGTTCATTCAGCTACTTCTGAACATCACGTGGACTGAAACGCATTAGCTTGATGCAGTTCTCTGTGATGGGGGAGTTCTCAGGAGTAATGATTAGGTCCGTCCATTCACCACCTTTGAATGAAAGGACTGGCAAACACTTCGAACTCCATTCCTGCTATCAAGTGCAGGTTTGCCCGATTTTTGAGGATGGTGATGTTTATGGAACCTCCTCCTCCTGTCAGTTACCTAATTGTCCACCACCAATCTCGGCTGGATATGATTGAGCTGCAGAATATTGCTCTGATCCCCTTGTTGTGGGACCACATATCTCTGTGGATATCCTGCTGCCTTTGGTCTTCAGCATGCAGATAGCGCTGTGTGATACCTTCATTAGGTTTGTCAGTCTAAGGTATGCCTGGTTATGATTTCGGCACCGCCCTCTACACTGAACTACAGTTTGTCTCATGGCTCAGTTCTGAGGAAAGGTCATCGACCTGAAACGTTAACTTTATATTTCTCTCTCCACAGATGCTGCCTGACCTGCTGAGGGGTTCCAGCTGTTTGTACTTTTGATTTCCTGGCATTTTGGTATTAATGGAGTGATGGATGTGTCAGGTCTTTAGATTATAGATTGTGGTGGTTCACTATTCTATCGTTTGTGATCCACAGCACCCGGTGGAGCTTAACTTTGGGGTCACTATTCAGATCCACTGACCCGTGTGCGGAACCGTTTTGGTACCATTGACCCTGGATGTTCCGCCACTGATGGCGGAAGTCCACACGGTGGAGATGAGATGTTGTTTTCTATTGTGCGGCCATTTTTCTACTAAATCTATAGTGGACAGTCGTGTCTGCGACAAGTAGTTTGGTGAAGATAAGGCCAAATAGGTTACTGCCTTGTGCTGGTTCACTCACCACCTGACACAAGCCCAGTCTGCCATCTGTTTCCTTCAGGACTCCCTCAGCTCGGCCAGTGGTGGTACCCCCGGGTCACTCGTGGTGTTGGACATGGAATTCCGCAACCAGAGTGTATTCTGGGAATTTGTTTCCATGAGAGATTTTTCCAAGTTAACTTCATCATTTGAGGGGACGGTAGGTAGTGATCGGCAGCAGGTTGCCTTGACTTTATTTGACCTGAAGCCCTGAGACGTCATGAGCTCCAGAGCCGCTGCTGAGGATTCCCAGGGGATTTCCACCCGGCCGTATATAACTGTGCCCCATCCCCAAGTGAGGTTCCCTCCTCACCGCCAATCACGGAGCATTGGCTCCTGGTGCCCCAAATCCACAAATTAAATCTCTTCATTCTTCTGTTTAAATGCCCTCATGCTCTTGCTGATCATGTTCACTGTAATTTCATCAAGCCCTACAGCACCCCGCCCACCGCGAACTTTCTATTCCTGTAAATCCATTCAACCTCTCCCTCCACTCCAGCGGTCGGTCACTGTCTCCAGTCTCTTGTCTCCCCTCCTCTCCCTTCGCTCCACTAGCGGTGGCCATCAATTCAACCTCACATTCCGGAATTAAAACCGCTCTATAATGAAAGTTGCAGTTAAATTAATTACCAACTGAATCATAATTTTTATCAATTATTTGCAGCGTTAGTTTTTTTAAAACATTGCCTCTCCTCCACACTTGAAATTTTTATTGTTGTCGTGGCTTATATTTCCACCGCTGTCCTCTGACTTATTGAGCGAGCGTCACATCCGAGTCTCATTCAGAGCTGTCACAACCCGCCACAAGTCCAATCCATTGATTCATTCAGTTGAGACCTAACAGCCACACGTCCCATCCACTGGTTCATTCAGTGCTAACCCAACACCCACACGTTCCCGCCACAGGTTCATTCATTCCTGACCAAACACGTCCCATCCACTGGCTCATTCAGTCCTGACCCAACACGTCCCATCCATTGTTTCATTCATACCTGACCCAACACGTCCCATCCATTGGTTCATTCAGTCCTGACCCAACACCCACACGTCCCATCCACTGGTTTATTGTCCCGCTTCTTTCCAGACTGCCACTGGGAGCGCTGTGCACTCTCTGGTGCTCCTGGCTATTCGCCAGGCTCCCCCTCGGAATTACTGTCTGTTTTCATGTTTTTTAATTCATTATTTAATTTTCCTAGCCTCTAAAAGTGATGCTGTCTGTTACTGGGATACATTGGAAGGGTTTCCTTCTGTAAGTGCCACTCTTCAAAAGCCATTCATTAGATGTAAAATGCTTTGGGAAGCAAATCTTTCGTTGTTTCTTTCAAAAACCGGCCAATGATATTCCACCGAGGTGAAACTTGTAAATCTGAACCATTTCCCTTATGAGCGAATCACACCACATTCCAATCAATCTTGTCTAAGGTCCACACATGTGCAGTTTCCAGCAGGGTCACAGGAGAGTGATCAGGACAGAATCCCTGGGTTATTGTCGCTCCTAACACAAGGTCATTGAGGACATTGTAGATTCCAACTGCCAGCCCCGTACAGGCCGGGAATTGGAGCTGGTTTCCTGCTACACCAGGGCGGTGTTTCACTATAAACCCTCTCTCCAGCAGAAAGTACTGTCACTGGTAAAGTAATTAGATTCTGTCCCTGGATTTAATTGTTAGTTCTCTTTAAATCATTTTTGATAAGAGTACTTAAGCAGTTTAAGTGGAGGGGAAAAGTTAACTATTTGGGATTCTGTTGGTTTAAGAAGAGTAAAACAAGGTTACACTGCAGTAGCAGTAAATTGGCACAGCAGGCAGTGGAAACCAGTTTTCTAATCAATCAGCAGGGGTCAAAGTCAGAGGGCGGGGCCAATTCATTGGTACCCGTATATAGGTGGAGCTGTTGCGAAACCCGAGACACGACACTAGTAGTGTCTCCCACCCTCCCACCTCCTCTAACCTTTAGGGGTAGAGGGAATTTAAAAGGTAGGTTCGATTTATATTTTGTTTTCAGGGACTTAACTTAATAAAGTAATATAAAGGTTAAGTCATGGCAGGAAATCTCGGAACCGTGTCGTGCTCCTCCTGTGCTATGTGGGAAATCAGGGACACTTCCAGTGTCCCTGACAACTATGTGTGCAAGAAATGCGTCCAGCTGCAGCTCCTGACGGACCGCATGGCGGCACGGGTGCTGCGGATGGACTCACTCTGGAGCATCCACGATGCCGAGAACTTTGTGGATTACTCATTTAGTGAGTTGAACACAACGCGGGTAAAGGTTAGGTCAGACAGTAAATGGGTGACCAAGAGGCAGGGCAATATCAGGAAGGTAGTGCAGGAGTCCCCTGCGGTCGTCTCCCTCCAAAACAGATATACCATTTTGAATACCGTTGGGGGAAATGACCTACCAGGGGAAGGCACCAGCAGCCAGGTTCATGGCACCATGGCTGGCTCTGCTGCACAGCAGGGCGGGAAAAAGAGTGGTAGAGCTATAGTGATAGGGGACTCAATTGTAAGGGGACTAGACAGGAGTTTCTGTGGCCGCAATCGAGATTCCAGGATGTTATGTTGCCTCCCTGGTGCAAGGGTCAAGTATGTTTCGGAGCGGCTGCAGAACATTCTGGAAAGGGAGGGTGAAGAGCCAGCTGTCGTGGTGCATGTAGGTACCAACGATATAGGTAAAAAGCGGGAAGAGGTCCTACAAGCAGAATTTAGGGAGCTAGGAGCTAAATTGAAAAGTAGGACCTCAAAGGTAGTAATCTCTGGGTTGCTACCAGTGCCACGTGCTAATCAGAGTAGCATGAACAGGATAGCGAGATTAAATCCGTGGCTTGAGCAGTGGTGCAGGAGGGAGGGATTCAAATACCTGAGGCATTGGAACCAGTTCTGGGGGATGTGGGACCTGTACAAAAGGGACGGTCTGCACTTGGGCAGGACTGGAACCGATGTCCTCGGGGTAATATTTGCTAAGGCAGTTCGGGAGGATTTAAACTAATATGGCAGGGGAATGGGAACCTATGTAGCGAAACAGGGGGAAGTAATATGCAGTCAGAAACAAATGTTAGAAGGGTGAGAAACAATAAGGGAAATCCGAGTAAACAAAGGCAAGAAACACAAAGGGCCATACTAAATCATAAGTCTAAAAGGACAAAGGGTGTTAATAAAACAAGCCTAAAGGCTCTGTGTCTTAATGCAAGGAGTATCTGTAATAAGGTGGAAGAATTGACTGTGCAAATTGATGTTAACGGATATGATGTGATTGGGATTACAGAGACCTGGCTCCAGAACAATCAAGGCTGGGAACTGAATATCCAGGGGTATTCAACATTCAGGAAGGATAGGATAAAAGGAAAAGGGGGTGGGGTAGCATTGCTGGTTAAAAAGGAGATTAATGCAATAGCTAGGAAGGACATTAGCTTGGAGGATGTGGAATCAATATGGGTTGAGCTGCAGAACACCAAAGGGCAGAAAACGTTAGTGGGGGTTGTGTACAGACCTCCAAACAGTAGTAGTGAGGTGGGGGAGGGTATGAAACAGGAAATCAGAGGTGCATGCAAAAAAGGCGCAGCAGTTATCATGGGTGACTTTAATATGCATATAGATTGGGCTACTCAAACTGGAAGCAATACGATGGAGGAGGATTTCCTGGAGTGTTTAAGGGATGGTTTCCTAAACCAATATGTTGAGGAACCAACTAGAGGGGAGGCCATCCTGGACTGGGTGTTGTGTAATGAGGAAGGACTAATCAGCAATCTTGTGGTGCGAGGCCCCTTGGGGAAGAGTGACCATAGTATGGTGGAGTTCTACATTAGGATGGAGAAGGAAACAGTTAATTCAGAGACCATGGTCCAGAACTTAAATAAGGGCAACTTTGAGGGTATGAGGCGTGAATTGGCGAGGTTAGATTGGCATGCGATAGTTAAGGGGTTATCAGTGGAAGGGCAATGGCGGACATTTAGAGATCGCATGGATGAACTACTACAATTGTACATCCCTGTCTGGCGTAAAAATAAAAAAGGGAAGGTGGCTCAACCATGGCTAACAAAGGAAATCAGGGATAGTATTAAAAGCAAGGAAGTGGCATACAAATTGGCCAGAAGTAGCAGCAAACCCGGGGACTGGGAGAACTTCAAAACTCAGCAGAGGAGGACGAAGGGTTTGATTAGGGCAGGGAAAATAAAATATGAAAGGAAGCTTGCGGAGAAAATTAAAACGGACTGCAAAAGCTTCTATAAATATGTAAAAAGAAAGAGGTTAGTAAAAACAAACGTAGGTCCCCTGCAGTCAGAAACAGGGGAAGTCATAATGGGGAACAAAGAAATGGCAGATCAATTGAACAAGTACTTTGGTTCGGTGTTTACTGTGGAGGACACAAACAACCTTCTGGAAATAAAAGAGATCAAAGGATCTGGTAAGAGGGAGGAGCTGAGGGAAATCCTTATCTGTCGGGAAAAGGTGTTGGGGAAATTGATGGGACTGAAGGCTGATAAATCCCCAGGGACTGATGGTCTGCATCCCAGAGTACTTAAGGAGGTGGCCTTGGAAATAGTGGATGCATTAACGATCATTTTCCAACATTCCTTAGACTCTGGATCAGTTCCGAAGGAGTGGAGGGTGGCTAATGTAACCCCTCTTTTTAAAAAAAGGAGGGAGGGAGAAAGCAGGGAATTATAGACCGGTCAGCCTGACATCGGTGGTGGGTAAAATGATGGAATCAATTATTAAAGATGTCGTAACAGAACATTTGGAAAGTGGCGACATGATAGGTCCAAGTCAGCATGGATTTGTGAAAGGGAAATCATGCTTGACAAATCTTCTGGAATTTTTTGAGGATGTTTCCAATAGGGTGGACGGGGGGGAACCAGTAGATGTGGTGTATTTGGACTTTCAGAAGGCCTTCGACAAGGTCCCACACAAGAGATTGGTGTGCAAATTTAAAGCACATGGGATTGGGGGTATTGTGTTGACGTGGATTGAGAACTGGTTGGCACACAGGAAACAAAGAGTAGGAGTAAATGGGTACTTTTCAGAATGGCAGGCAGTGACCAGCGGGGTACCGCAGGGTTCGGTGCTGGGGCCCCAGCTGTTTACATTATATATTAATGATTTGGACGAAGGGATTAATTGTAATATCTCCAAATTTGCGGATGACACTAAATTGGGAGGCAGTGTGAACAATGAGGGGGATGCTAGGAGGCTACAGAGTGACTTGGACAGGTTGGGTGAATGGGCAAATGTATGGCAGATGAAGTACAATGTGGATAAATGTGAGGTTATCCACTTTGGTGGTAAAAATAGGAAGGCAGACTATTACCTGAATGGTGGCAGATTAGGGAAACGGGAGGTGCAACGAGACCTGGGCGTCATGGTACATCAGTCACTGAAGGTGGGAAGGCAAGTGCAGCAGGCAGTCAAGAAAGCAAATGGCATGATGGCCTTCATAGCAAGGGGATTTGAGTACAGGAGTAGGGAGGTGATGCTACAGTTGTACAGGGCCTTGGTGAGGCCACACCTGGAGTATTGTGTGCAGTTTTGGTCTCCTAACTTGAGGAAGGACATTCTTGCTATTGAGGGAGTGCAACGAAGGTTCACTAGATTGATTCCTGGGATGGCCAGACTGACATATCAAGAAAGACTAGATCAACTGAACTTGTATCCTCTGGAGTTCAGAAGAATGAGGGGGGATCTTATAGAGACGTTTAAAATCTGATGAAAGGTCATCGACCTGAAACGTTAACTCTCTTTCTCTCTCCACGGATGCTGCCTGGCCTGCTGAGTTTTTCCAGCGTTTTCTGTTGTTATTTCGGATTTCCAGCATCCGCAGTATTTTGCTATCGTTTAAAATCCTGACTGGTTTAGACAAATTAGATGCGGGCAGAATGTTTCCAATGTTAGGGGAAACTAAAACCAGGGGTCACAGTCTAAGGATAAAGGGGAAGCCATTTAAGACTGAGATGAGGAGGAACTTCTTCACCCAGAGAGTGGTGAATCTGTGGAATTCTCTACCACAGAAGGTTGTTGAGGCCAGTTCGCTAAATATATTCAAAAGGGAGTTAGATATAATACTCACAACTAGGGGGATCAAGGGGTATTGCGAGAAAGAAGGAATGGGGTACTGAGGTAGCATGTTCAGCCATGAACGCATTGAATGGCGGTGCAAGCTCGAAGGACCGAATGGTCTACTCCTGCACCTATTTTCTATGTTTCTATGATTCTATGATTCAATAATAACGCTGCACATTTCACCCAGAAGTCTATCAGACAGCTGCTCTTGCTCTCAGTCTAAAATATAAAGCCTTGAAATTCGTCTCTGGCGTTTGCGAAAAGCGGGCGGTATCGGATCGTCCGCCCGTTATACGCAACGCCTAATATTCAGTTCCATTGACTGAAATCGAACTGAATATCAGGCGCTGCTTATAACGGGCGGCGCATCCGATACCGCCCGCTTTGCGCCACCGCCCCAGGCGAATTTTAAACCCAAGTTCCCTGTTTTTCTCTTCCTTGCAGTGAACTTGGTGACGATTGTGATCCTGTCTCGGGGAAGGTGCGGTCTCTCCAAATGTGTCACCCGTAACCTGGTGTCCATGGCAGCGGCGGATCTACTGGTCATTATCACTGACGTGATACTAAGACAGATGTCGCTTACGCTGCACAATTCCTTTTTGTACGGAAAATTAAAGTGTGTAATATCCACGCCATCCTGCTTTACTCAATCACAGACTGTTCAGTCTGGTTCACAGTCACTTTCACCTTTGATCGATTTGTGGCCATTTGTTGCCAGAAGCTGAAAATAAAATATTGCACCGAGAAAACGGCGCCTGTGGTTCTAGGAACAGTGAGTGTGCTGTTCTGTGTAAAGAACACTTTCTGGTACTTTCTGTATGGAGGAGAATATTTGTTTCATAATACTCCTTGGTTTTGTGTTGTAGGATTGGAAGTTATTGAGTCACCAGTATGGGGTGTAATTGAAACTCTTCATTATATTTTAACTCCATTTATTCCATTTATTATGATCCTGCTGCTCAATGCTTTAACCGTCAGACACGTTTCAGCGTCGAGCAGAGTCCGCAGGAGACTCCGGGCCCACAGCAGTGGGGAGAGTCCCAGTGACCCAGAGATGGAGAAGCGAAAGAAATCCATCATTTTACTGTTTGTTATATCCGGGAATTTTATCCTGTTATGGGCCGTGTTTCTGTTGTATTCTGTGTGGTACCGATTGTATCAGTTAAAATTTATTCATCTACGTCTACCTGTCTATGTAAAGGAACTGGGATTTATGCTTCAGCTCCTGAGTTGCTGCACCAACACGTGTATTTATGCCGTGACCCAGACTAAATTCAGAGAGGAGTTGAAGAATGTGGTGAAATATCCCTTTACTGTAATTGTTAAATTCATTAAATGATGAGAAGACTTTGCACCATCACCATGTGTTGTTCTGGTATTCTGCCCAATCCCCTCATCTCTGTGAGACACACACAGTGAGGCCGGTTTTCATCTTTCACCGCCCGGATTCAGCGACTAACAGGACCGGTAGAGGTGGGGAGTTCGCGGAGATCAGTCCCGCTGGATTCCTTTTGGTTTTTAGCCCCGCTAACTCCTCTGGTGCGGCCTGGGGCGGGTTTATGAAGCTCCCGACCGCCAGGCTCGAGTTTCAAGTGTTTCCCCAAAGGGGGCGGCGCGGGGAATGTCGCTCTGTCAGTTTACAGTCCACGGGCGAACGGGCCGCTCAGTCCCCAGCACCCCCAGGGGCACCTCAGGGGAAATAGCCTGGGACCAACATGCAGCCGGCGAGCGAGGCTTTAAAAGTCTCAAAGGTCAGCACAGCGAGAGCGGGGCCAGCGACCGAGAGCGGCGGGGAGAAAAGGATTGACGTCACAGGACGCAGCCAGGTGCTTGGATGGTGAGTATTACCGTTTTTGCTTTATAATCTCGGGCAGTGGGTTTAAACTAAGAGCTGGGAAACTATAACTATAACTTTATTAAATCAATAACTTAAATTAGATAAACTAATTAGTTAATACAACTAAAACATCGACTAAATAAAAAGCTTAACTAATGAAATCTATAAAACAAGTTTAGATTGGGATGGTAGTGCAGGTGGTGTGTCGCAACTACAGCCTATGGGATTGGAGGAGACCAATGAGATCCCGGGAAAACACATCTGCAGTAAGTGTCTGCAACTCGGGGAACTTTGGCACAGAGTTGTTGAGCTGTAGTCCGAGCTGCAGACATTACGATGCATCAGGGCGGGGGAGAGTTGTTTCGACAATTTGATCCATGAGTCAGTGACACCGCTTAGGTGAGGTAGTTGTTTAGGTTTGTCCAGTGGTCAGGAACAGGAACATGTGAGTGCGAGACCAGGCAGGTGTGGTTACACAGGATGCAGTGATGTAGGTGCCTCAGCCTTGGACCTTGTCCAACAGATGAGAGGTACTTCCTACCTGTATGGCTGAGAACAAATAATGCAGATGGAATGGACAATTTGAGCACTGCACCGTGGTACAGGAAACCATTCAAGTGGGGGTAACATAAAGGTAGTGGTAGGTGTTAATATAGTCAGAGGGATAAATACCTCCCTGTCCCGAAGGCTGTGTTGCCTGCCCGGTGCCAAGGTTAAGGATATCCCCTCGCGGCTAGAAAATAACTTGGAGTATGAGGGGGAGGATCCAGTTGTCGTGGCTCACGTAGGAACCAACGACACAGGTAGAACTAGGAATGAGGTTCTGCTGAGCGAGTTTGAGGAGCTGGGGTCCAAATCAATCAGCAGAACCTCAAAGGTAATAATCTCTGGATTAATACCTGAGCCACTCGCAAATTGGCACAGGGTCAATCATATCAGAAAGTTGAATGCGGACTCAAAGAGTGGTGTGGGAGTCAGGCGTTTCGATTCATGGGGCACTAGTGCCATTACTGGGAAAGAGGGAGCTGTTCCGTTGGAAGGGGCTCCACGTAAACCGGGCTGGGATCATTGTCCTGGTGAATCAAATAACTCGGGCTGTAGAAAGAGCTTTAATCTAAAGAGGGGATGAGGGTTCATGTGAGGGGATATGTAAGAATCTCAAGATATACTCAAGGCCATAGAGTAGTCTAACGATTTGAGTAAAGATAGGCAGAGGGAGACGGGAAGGGACAGAAAGGTGCACGGTAATAGTGCATCAATGAATAAGGTCAAATCAGGGAAAATGGTAAAAAGTTAAAATTAAGGGTCTTTATCTGAATGCATGAAGCATTCGCAACAAGATAGAAGCAGCCATGGCACAAATAGAGATAAATGTGTTTGATCTAAAAGCCATTACATAGATGTGATTACAAGGTGACCAAGGAGGGATCTAAATATTCCAGCGTATTTAACCTTTCGAATAAAGAGGCAGAATGGAGCAGGAGTGCAGGTAGTATTGATAATATAGGATGACATAAGGACTGTAGCGAAGAAGGCTCTCGGCTCGGAAGATCCTGAATTAGAACCAGAATAGGTGGTGATCAGAAATAACAAGAGGCAGAAAACATTGGTAGGAATAGTTTATAGGCCCCCAAGGATGGAAAGGTTGTTGCACAAGATAAGGGCTCTTGGGGTTGTGGGTAATATATTAACAAGGATAGAAGACTGATTAAAGGACAGAAAACAGAGAGTAGTAATAAACGGTTCATTTTCAGGTTGGCAGGCTGTTAATAGTGGAGTGCCACAAGGATCAGTGCTGAGGCCTCAGCTATTTACAATCGATATTAATGACTTAGATGAAGGGACCAAGTGTAATATATACAAGTTTGCTAACGATACAAAGCTAAAGGTGCGAAAGTAAGCTGTGAGGATACAGAGGCCTAAAAATGCTCCCAGTACTCCAGGGCCTAGAAATTCGTTTCGGGCGGGAACGCAAAACGGGCGCCCTCCCGTTATACGATGGCATGAATATCAGGCGACCGATCCGTTACCGCCCGTTTTGTGCCACCGCCCGAAACTAATTTCTCGGCCCTGGAGTACAGGTGCAGTTTTGGTCTCTGCACCGAAGAGAGGATATACTTGCCTTAGAGGCGGTGCAAAGAAGGTTCATTACATTGATTTATGGGATGACAGGGTTGTCCTATGAGGAGAGTTTGAGTGGAATCGGCCGATACTCCCTGGAGGTTAGAAGAATGAGAGGTGATCTCATTGAAGTATAAAAGATTCTGAGAGGGTTTGACAGGGTAGATGCTGTGAGGCTGTTTCCCCTGGCTGGAGAGTCTAGAACTAGGGGGCATAGTTTCAGGATAATGGCTCAGCCGTTTAGGACTGAGATGATGATAAATATCTTCTCTACCCCAGAGGGGCGTGGCTGCTCAGTTGTTGGATATATTCAAGACTCAGATCGATAGATTTTTGGACTGTGAGGGCATCAAGGGCGGGAACGTGGGTTTGAGGTGGAACATTAACCATTACCTTATTGAATGGCGGAGCAGGCTCCTATTTCTAATGTTCTTATGTTGGTCTAGAACGAGGGGTCACAGTCTGAGGATACGAGGTTGGGCATTTAGGACTGAGATGAGGAGAAATTTCTTCACTTAGTGGGTGGTGAACCTGTGGAATTCTCTACCACAGAAGGCTGTGGAGGCCAAGTCACTGAATATATTTAAGAAGCAGATAGATAGATTTCTAGACCCAAAAGGCATCAAGGGGTATGGTGAGAAAGTGGGAATATGGCATTGAGATGAAGGATCAGGCATGATCATATTGAATGATGGAGCAGGCTCGAATGGCCAAATGGCCGACTCCTGCTCCGATGTGAAGGCCTTCGAGAAGGTGCAGAAAATATTTACGACAACGATTCCAGGAATGAGGGACTTCAGTTCCGTGGATACACGAAAGAAGCTGGGGTTGTTCTCCTTAGAGCAGAGAAGGTTGAGAGTAGATTTGATAGAGGTGTTCAAAATCATGAGGGGACTGGACAGAGTAGATCGAGAGAAACTGTTCCCATTGGCGGAAGGGTCGAGAACCAGAGGATACAGATTTAAGGTGATTGGCAGAAGAACCAAAGTTGACATGGGGAAAAACTTTTTACGCAGTGAGTGGTTAGGATCGGGAATGCACTGCCTGAAAGGGTGGTGGAGGCAGATTCAATCGTGGCTTTCAAAAGGGAATTGGATGAGTACCTGAAGGAGAAAAATTTGCAGGGCTACGAGGGAAGGGTGGGGGAGTGGGACTAGCTGAAGTGCTCTTGCAGAGAGGCGGCACGGGCTCAACGGGCCGAATGGCCACCTTCTGTACTGTAACCATTCAATGATTCTACGAACACGTTAAACCTTCATAGAATAATTACCAGTCATTTTTAGACTGGAAACTTAACCCTGCCTTTTCACTTTCAGTCAGGAACAGATCGCAGTGTGACAGCAATCTCTGATTTGACAGCACGTTTCCAGCATTCACCGTTGTTCTTCCTGACTCTAAACACAGTTATAAAGGAGCCTTCTGTTCCGAGCCCAGGAGCTCTGACCCATGGAAGAGAGCGCCTGAGACACATTCCTTACAGGCCTGAAGATTAACCTGCACGGGGACATTGCTGTCAGTGAAGAGAGACGAGAAAGACCAAAGTGCCGTTTGCCCCTCTCAGTGTGGCCCTGAAGGACTGTGTCCAGGCTGTAGTTCTGTTCCCGCCGTCCGATCCTACCCCCAGATTGTCCTTTCTGAGCTCCAGCCAGGTGATGCTAAACACTCAGGTGGGAACGACAAAAATCCACAACAATATGTTTAAAGCAAAGCTGATTTATTTGACATATATCCAGAATATTAAACTCCAGCCCAGTTACAGGGGTTATTAACATCAGCAGAAACAAACCCCAGCTGTCAGTGTGAACACGATTCATTTCAGGATGTAATTAACAGCAGCAATAACAGCAGAATCTAACCCCTGCAGTCACTTGTGAACTCGCTGGTGTGTCAGCAGGCTGGATGATCGAGCGAATCCCTTCCCACACTCGGAGCAGGTGAACGGCCTCTCCCCAGTGTGAACTCGTTGGTGTCTCAGCAGGTTGGATTACTGAGTGAATCCCTTCCCACACTCGGAGCAGGTGAACGGCCTCTCCCCAGTGTGAGTGCGCCGTTGTACAGTGAGGTCAGATGATTGCCTGAACCCAGCCCCGCAGTGAGAGCACCTGAACGGTCTCTCGTCAGTGTGAACACGTTGATGACTAGTCAGTTCCCCGGAATATTTAAAGCATTTCCCGCAGTCCGGGCATTTAAAAGGTTTGTCGCCAGTGTGAACTCGCTGGTGTATCAGCAGGTTGGATGAACACGTGAATCCCTTCCCACACACGAGCAGGTGAACGGCCTCTCCCCGGTGTGAACTCGCTGGTGTGTCAGCAGGTGGGATGACTGAGTGAATCCCTTCCCACACTCAGAGCAGGTGAACGGTCTCTCCCTGGTGTGAACTCGCTGGTGTGTCAGCAGGTCGGATGAACACGTGAATCCCTTCCCACACTCGGAGCAGGTGAACTGTCTCTCCCCAGTGTGAATTCGCTGGTGTATCAGCAGGCTGCATGACTGAGTAAATCCGTTCCCACACTCAGAGCAGGTGAACGGTCTCTCCCTGGTGTGAACTCGCTGGTGTGTCAGCAGGCTGAATGACTGAGTGAATCCATTTCTACACTCGGAGCAGGTGAATGGCCTCTCCCCAGTGTGACTGCGCTTGTGTCTCGACAGGCCAGAGGATCGGCTGAAGCCTCGTCCACACACAGAACACGTGTACGGTTTCTCCCCGCTCTGAACGGTGCTTTCTGCTTCCATGCTCAAAGGTCCTGATGAATCGAGTGACTCTGTCAGATCTTGAAATGATGTTTGGTTTGAGTTTCCCGTCTGCAAATCCTCCCCTTCTAACACCCTGTAAAATGAATTTAAAACAGGAAAAAGGGAGGGTGAGAGAGAACCCACAAAAACACAAAGGCAGTTTGTGAAATTGAGCTGAATGAATCTGGGAATTTGTGGGGCCGGCACTAGAAAAAAGTGACCATGAAAGCTGCCGGATTGTTGTAAAAACCCAACTGGTTCACTAATGTCCTTCAGGGAAGGGAACCCGCCACCCGGTCTGGGCCAACACAAGACTCTGGCCTCTGTGGGAGGAGAGAGAGCGAGGTGGGAGGGGGAGGGGCGAAGGAGTGACTTTATACAGCTGTAACTCGACTAGAACTTTGACAGCACCTCCCAAACACGCGACCTCCACCACCTAGAAGGACAAGGGCAGCAGGTGCATGGGAACACCATCAACTCCCAGTTCCACTCCAAGTCACACACTATCCTGACTTGGGCATATATCGCCGTTCCTACATCGTCGCTGGGTGAAAATCTTGGAACTCCTCACCTAATAGCATTCTGAGAGTACCTTCACCACACAGACTGCAGAGGTTCAAGAAGAAGGCCCAGTATCACCACCTCAACTGGCAACTAGGGACTGGCAATATATGCTGGTCTTGCTAGTGACACCCACATCGAATGATTCCAACCCTGGGACTGTACATGTGGATTCCAACCCTGGGACTGTACATGGGGATTCTAACCCTGGGACTTTACAAGGGGATTCTAACCCTGGGACTGTACATGGGGATTCCAACCCTGGAACTGTACATGGGGATTCAACCCTGGGACTGTACATGGGGATTCCAAACCTGGGACTGGACATGGGGATTCCAACCCTATCTAATATGGGACTACTTCCGCCTCTAGTACACAGTCAGGGTGTGTTTTTGCTGATCTTAATAACCCCTATACCTGGGCTGGAGATTAATATTCTGTATCAATATTGAATAATGCAGCTTTGTTTCAAACACAGTGTATTGAATATTTGATTTCTCCATGATCAGAAGAGACTTATTGATGTTCTGTTACCGACTGTTCCATTTTTGGGCTTTTCTTAATCTTGATTATATCACTTCTCACTGAGTTCACATTCTACCACATCGAACCCCAAGCTGGTTCCGTTTGACTACATGGCTTGTGGGTGTCATAGACTGAACTACAGTGTCTCACTTTATACTCATCTGAAATTCCTTTAAACCAACCCTTGAAAGAACTCTGTTGCTTAAGATTTGAAATCAATTATTAGAGTCATAGTCAAAGATTTATACAGCGCAGAAAGAGGCCCTTCGGCCCATCGTGTCCACGCCGGCCATCAAGCCCTGTCTACTCTAATCCCATTTTCCAGCACTTGGTCCATAGCCAAGCTGCTGACTCTGGCTGGGTTCAGTTCTACACTCACTGGTTCCCCTCCCTCTCCTCCCCTGAAGGTGCTGACTCTGGCTGGGTTCAGTTCTACACTCACTGGTTCCCCTCCCTCTCCTCCCCTGAAGGTACTGATTCTGGCTGGGTTCAGTTCCAAACTCACTGGTTCCCCTCCCTCTCCTCCCCTGAAGGTGCTGACTCTGGCTGGGTTCAGTTCGACACTCACTAGTTCCTCTCTCTCCTCCCCTGAAGGTGCTAACTCTGGCTGGGTTCAGTTCTACACTCTCTGGTTTCCCTCCCTGTCCTCCCCTGAAGGTGCTGACTCTGGCTGGGTCACGACCACACTCAAGGGGACCGTGAGGCCCTGCCCAGGTTTTGGTCCTTTACAAAGATGGACGTGCGAATCAAGATGGCGCCGAACAAAGACAATGCTTTCCTTTACAAAGATGGCCGCCCTCAGCCTCCGCCTGTTACCGGGAAAAAGCCCCGGAGCTGCAAACGCGGAACCTGTCGGCTCTCATTCGGGGCTTGCGGCCTGCACCAGGTGTTTATGAAGCTCACCCGCCGGATGCTTTACCTTCCTCCGCCCCCGGATTCGTAATCGGCGCAAAAACCGCGTCGCCCAACTCGGCCCGCTCCCTGCACTCGCCTGGCTCTGATCACACTGACACTGCGTCTGCTCCAAATACAGCGGGAACTGCGCCTGCGCACTGTGCTCCTCCAGAGTGAATGGGGCACATTCTCCCCCGCGGGGCATGCTGGGGAACATTGAAAGCCCCAATTAGTGAATGGAGAATGAGTTTCTGTGATCCCATTGAGAGAGAATTCATCAATAATTCACACAGAAACCCAAGTGCACGGGCACTCTGCCATGGTTCAGTCCTGGATGTGATTAATAACAGAATCCTAACCCCTGCAGTCACATGTGAACTCACTGGAGTCTCAGCAGGTGGGGTGAATTTCTTCCCACACACAGGATATTGAAACAACCTCTCTCCAGTATCAGTGCGCTGATCGTGCATCAGCTGCTTTGAACTTTGAAAGCTTTTCTCACAGTCAGAGTATTTAAAGCAACTGTTCTCAATGTGGACACTCTGGAGTGTCAACAGGAGGGACAACGGAGTTAATCCACTCCCACACGTGAAGTATCTAAACGGTCTCTCTCCAGTGTGACTGTGCTGGTGTGTCAGTAAATGGGATGGTCGATAGAATCCTTTTCCACATACAGAGCAGTGAACGGATTCTCCCCATTACGAACCTGTCCGTGTGCTAATAGGTGAGCTGAGTGAGTGAATCTCTTTCCACACTCAGCTGTTGAATGGCCTCTCCCCGGTGTGACTGTATCCACGAGTTTCCACCTCAGACGGGCAACTGAATCCATTCCTACTGTCTAAAAACATTAATTACACCATCTGGGATTTTGTTTCTCCCCTTCTCTCCAGAAGGTGCTGAATCTGGCTGGGTGCAATTCCACAGACATTAGTTAATCTCGAGTGCCTCACCGTCAGCCGACTCAGTGAGTGTCAGCAGCATTTCCACTGTGGTAGGCATCACAGCCGAGTCCAATCATGTCCTCAATTGACATCCATACACTTCCCAGTTCAGGTCACTGGATCGCCATCAGAGCGGGGCAGTGGCTGATTTTTACACTTAGCCCAGTGGTACTGAGGCCAATTATGGCCCCTGAACTGCTGCCTTGGTTGAGATCAACTAACAGCCCAGATCAAGGAATGAATTTGTTACCTTCCCAGTCAGTAGTGCAGAGTGTTTTAAAGTGGAAAGGGGAGGGTGAGAACAGAATATTTAGAAATAAATATCACGCCACCTTTAAATGAAACCTTCGTCACACTGCAAAATACTGAAGTCTTTCCAAATTAACCAAGCAAGTCAAATGGATCTTCAAAAACAGTGAGACATTTTAGAAAGGTTCAAGTCACTGAAACAGACAGATTTACAATCACTGTACAGTACAGAAGGGAGCGACTGTTCATGGGAGCTCTGTTAATGAAGTCCTCCGACACTCCAAAGATAAACGGGTCTGTCCCTTTAACTATAAATAGGCAGAGAAAGGGGAGTCCATGTCCCTTTAAATATCTGGCCCATTCCCCCAGGCAGTGGGAGGAGGAACAGCGCGCGGTCTCTTTATATCCTGACCCACCGTGTCCCGCCGGATGGGCTGCCGCAGGGTCCTAAAGCCCACAGTAAAAATGTCTATCGGGTTAAAAAGAACAACTGAAAAGAGCTCACACAAAGTGTTTGCTGTGTGAGTGTGTAAACAAAACACATAATTCTTAGTGTGTGCTCGTGCATTCCACAGAGATAAATTATCTTCACCAATTATTGATCAGCATTTTATTTCCTTTATTCGCAGTGTAACTTCAGAGCGTTGAATCCCTTTAACATTTATTGAGAACCCATTGTCTTGTGGGCTCTTATTTAGAAAGTGATGTCACAATGACCATTCCGTTCCCAAGGTGAGCCTGTCTGTCCGCAGTATTCAGTGGGAAAGGGGATTAAATCACACCGAGGATAATGAGCAGCCACCCACCAGTCTCTGCACTTTATTGTCCAGTGATCACCTCTCCAACACACAGAAGCTCCTGATATAAACCTCCAGTGGGTGGTGATTGGTGCAGGGTCAGTGGGTGGAGTTCCGCAGCGGGAGTGATCCCGGAGTAACTCCGTGGATGTTCCGGGTCGTGTATTTTGAGTTATCCTTGTGTCTAACACGCACACATCAATAAAACGGGGAATTCCTGGAAAAACGCTGCAGGTCCTTCTTTATCTGGAGATCAAATGTCTATTGTATAATTGTACCAGCAGTTAACAGGCTCCTGTGAACTCCTCCCTCTGCTATTTTAATGCAGACTTTAATCAAAATTATTTTAAACGGGTTTATTTTAAATGAGCTAACACCTGCCTTACAATGGTAGACTCAGGACTGACACACACACATATTAAATCTTCGTGGAATAATTACCAGTCATTTTGAGACTGGAAACTTAACCCTGCCGTTTCACTTTCAGTCAGGAACAGATCGCAGTTTGACACCAATCTCTGATTTGACAGCACGTTTCCAGCATTCACCGTTGTTCTTCCTGACTCTAAAAACAGTTGCAAAGGAGCCTTCTGTTCCGTGCCTAGGAGCTCTGACCCATGGAAGAGAGCGGCTGGGATACATTCCTTACATGCCTCAAGATTAACCTGCTCGGGGACATTACTGTCAGTGAAGAGAGACGAGAAAGACCAAAGTGCTGTTTGCCCCTCTCAGTGTGGCCCTGAAGGACTGTGTCTAAGCTACAGTTCTGTTCCTGCCGTACGATCCTCCCCCTAGATTGTCCTTTCTGAGCTCCAGCCAGGTGATGCTAAACACTCAGATGGGAACGAGAAAATCCACAACAATGTGATTAATGCAAAGCTGATTTATTCGACATATATCCATAATATTAAACTCCAGCCCAGTAACAGGGGTAATTAACATCAGCAGAAACAAACCTCAACTGTCAGAATGATCATGGTTCAGTCCTGGAAGTGATTAACAGCAGCAATGACTGCAGAATCCAACCCCTGTAGTCACTTGTGAACTCGATGGTGTGTCAGCAGGTTGGATGACTGAGTGAATCCCTTCCCACACACGGAGCAGGTGAACGGCCTCTCCCCAGTGTGAACGCTCTGGTGTGTCAGCAGGCTGGATGACTGAGTGAATCCCTTCCCACACTCAGTGCAGGTGAACGGCCTCTCCCCAGTGTGAACTCGGTGGTGTATCAGCAGGATGGATGACCGAGTGAATCCCTTCCCACACTCCGAGCAGGTGAACGGCCTCTCCCCAGTGTGAACTCGCTGGTGTGTCAGCAGGTTGGATGAAGCAGTGAATCCCATCCCACACTCGGAGCAGGTGAACGGCCTCTCCCCAGTGTGAACTCGCTGGTGAATCAGCAGGTCGGATGAACGGGTGAATCCCTTCCCACACTCAGAGCAGGTGAACGGCCTCTCCCCAGTGTGAACTCGCTGGTGTCTCAGGAGGTGGGATGACCGAGTGAATCCCTTCCCACACTCAGAGCAGGTGAACGGCCTCTCCCCAGTGCGAACTCGCTGGTGTTTCAGGAGGTGGGATGACTGAGTGAATCCCTCCCCACACTCAGAGCAGGTGAACGGTCTCTCCCCAGTGTGAACTCGCTGGTGTCTCAGGAGGTGGGATGAATGGGTGAATCCCTTCCCACACTCAGAGCAGGTGAACGGCCTCTCCCCGGTGTGAACTCGCTGGTGTGTCAGCAGGTCGGATGACTGAGTGAATCCCTTCCCACACTCAGAGCAGGTGAACGGCCTCTCCCCAGTGTGACTGCGATGATGAATTTCCAGCTGAGATGGGTAACTGAATCCCTTCCCACAGTCCCCACATTTCCACGGTTTCTCCGTGGTGCGGGTGTCCTCGTGTCTCTCCAGGTTGGACGATCAGTTGAAGCCTCGTCACACACAACACGTGTACGGTTTCTCCCCGCTGTGAATGGTGCAATGTTTTTTCAGGCTGTGTAACTGGTTAAAGCTCTTTCCACAGTCAGTGCACTGGAACACTCTCACTCGGATGTGTGTGTCTCGATGCTTTTCTAGTCACACTGATGAAATCTTTTCCCACAGACAGAACAGACAAACATTTCTCCTTCCACATTCAAAGGCCGATGATATTCATGCCCTGATGAATCGAGTGATGCTGTCAGATCTTGACTTGATATTTGGTTTCAGTTTCCCTTCTTCAAATCCTCCCCTTCTAATACCCTGTAAAATAAGTTTACAAAACTCATCACTGTAAGTACAGGAGAGAAATTTAGAACAGACAATTCTAATTTCTATGGAACATTCTTTCCTCTCTCGTTCCTTCAAATCCCCGTCCCACACATTGTCCCTCCTCCCTGTGCTAAAATCCAAACACATCGCACGTCTCAAGACAGTTTGTTCTCCGCTCCCAGTTTTCACCACCAACTCTGGCTGGGTTCAGTTCTACAGTCACTGGTTCCCCTCCCTCTCCTTCCCTGAAGGTGCTGACTCTGGCTGGGTTCAGTTCTACACTCACTGGTTCCCCTGCCTCTCCTCCCTTGAAGGTGCTGACGCTGTCTGGGTTCAGTTCTACACTCACTTGTTGCCCTCCCTCTCCTCCCCTGAAGGTGCTGACTCTGGCTGGGTTCAGTTCTACACTCACTGGTTCCCCTCCCTCTCCTCTCTTGAAGGTGCTGACTCTGGCTGGGTTCAGTTCTACATTCACTGGTTCTCCTCTCCTCTTCTGAAGGTGCTGACTCTGGCCGGGTTCAGTTCTACACTCACTGGTTCTCCTCTCCTCACCGGATGGTGCTGACTCTGGCCGGGTTCAGTTTTACACTCACTGGTTTCCCTCCCTCTCCTCCCTGAAGGTGCTGACTCTGGCTGGGTTCAGTTCCACACTGACTGGTTCCCCTCCCTCTCTTCCCCTGAAGGTGCTGACTCTGGCTGGGATTCAGTTCACTCACTGGGACCCTGAAGCCCCGCTCAGTATTGGTCCCTTTACAAAGATGGCGGCGCATGCGCGGTACTGCTCGGTGAAACAGGGAGACGATCAAAACCACAGCTTTTCGTTACGAAGATGGCCGCCGTTAACCTGGGCCTTTTCCCAGGAAAAAGCCCCGGAGCTGCAAACGGGAAACCTGTACGTTCTCATTCGGGGCTTGCGGCCTACACCAGGTGTTTATGAAGCCCACCCACCGGGTACGTTACCTCCCTGCGCCCCGCTGATTCGTAATCGGCGCAAAAATCGCGACACCGACCTTTCAGCGCTTCCGCACTCGCCCGGCTCTGATCACAGTGACGCTGCGCATGCTCCAAATACAGCCGGGAACTGCGCCTGCGCACTGGGCTCCTCCAGAGTGAATGGGGCATATTCTCCCCCGCGGGGCATGCTGGGGAACATTGAAAGCCCCAATTAGTGATAGGAGAATGAGTTTCTGTGATCCCATTGAGAGAAAATTCATCAATAATTCACACAGAAACCCAAGTGCACGGGCATTCTGCCATGGTTCAGTCCTGGATGTGATTAATAACAGAATCCAAACCCCTGCAGTCACATGTGAACTCACTGGAGTCTCAGCAGGTGGGGTGAATTTCTTCCCACACACAGGATATTGAAACAACCTCTCTCCAGTATCAATGCGCTGATCGTGCATCAGCTGCTTTGAACTTTGAAAGCTTTTCATCCTCTCCCACACCTTCTCTTTTGTTCTTTCCTCCCCTCCCCACTTTCTCTGCCCCTTTGCAAAAGAACCAGAGGTGACACTAGGGAAAACTGCTACACAACGAGTGGTTAGGATTTGGAATACACTGCCTAATAGGGTGGTGGATACAGATTCAATAGTAGCCTTCAAAAGGGAATTGGAGAAATACTTGAAGGAGAAAACATTGCAGGGGTTTGGGGAATGAGCAGGGGAGTGGGACTAACTGGATTGCTCTTCGAAAGAGCCGGCACAGACTCGATGGGCAGAATAGCCTCCTTCTGTGTGGTACTATTCGATGATTGTATGACAATCTCATTCTATTTTAATATTTATGATGTTATTGTCGACTGCACATCCCACAGCTGGAATCTGAGCATCACCCACAGGAGTGTAGACTGATGTGAAACCATCTTTAACGGTCTACTGACTCCTGACGTAGCTGGAAAAGCTTTTGCTATTATTCCCACAATTGGGCACCATCAGCTTTTCCAAAGATGTCTGAGCTTCTCTAATGGCTGCTTTCCTCTCCCTCCATTGTGGGTGATATTTCTCCCCATTCTCCTGTAAACTGAATCCATCTTGATCTGAACTGGGTTCAATGTGAGACAGTTCGGGGAGTCAGGCGTCATTCACCCCTAGTCCTACACTGACAGGTTAAACCCCAGACAGCTCCTTAGTAAGGATTCCTCTGGTTCCTCACCATATATGTGTCAGGATACTGAAACCCAGCTTTCTCACAGTCCACTCCTGGAGGCCCCACTCGCTGAGCCTACAACCTTCAGCAGGGTCAGTGCTGGAGTTCCGCAGCGGGAGTGATCCCAGAGTAACTGTCGGGATCGCACCCCGTGGATGTTCCGGGTCGTGTATTTTGAGTTATCCTGGTGTCGAACACGCACACATCAATAAAACAGGGAATTCCTGGAAAAACGCAGCAGGTCCTTCTTTATCTGGAGATCAAATGTCTGTTGTATAATTGTACCAGCAGTGAACAGGCTCCTGTGAACTCCTCCCTCTGCTATTTTAATGCAGACTTTAACCAATTTATTTTAAACGGGTTTATTTTAAATGAGCTAACATCTGCCTTAAAATGGTAGACTCAGGACTGTCACACACACACATATTAATTCCTCGTGGAATAATTACCAGTCATTTTTCGACTGGAAACTTAACCCTGCCGTTTCACTTTCAGTCAGGAACACATCGCAGTTTGACACCAATCTCTGATTTGACAGCACGTTTCCAGCATTCACCGTTGTTCTTCCTGACTCTAAACACAGTTGTAAAGGAGCCTTCTGTTCCGTGCCTAGGAGCTCTGACCCATGGAAGAGAGCGGCTGGGACACATTCCTTACAGGCCTCGAGGTTAACCTGCACGGGGACATTGCTGTCAGTGAGAGACGAGAAAGACCAAAGTGCCGTTTTCCCCTCTCAGTGTGGCCCTGAAGGACTGTGTCCAGGCTTTAGTTCTGTTCCCGCCGTACGATCCTCCCCCCAGATTGTCCTTTCTGAGCTCCAGCCAGGTGATGCTAAACACTCAGGTGGGAACGACAAAATTCCACAACAATGTGTTTAAAACAAAGCTGATTTATTTGACATATGTCCAGAATATTAATATCCCCCTTAACTGGGCTGGAGTTTAACATCAGCAGCCTGATGAATCGAGTGACTCTGTCAGATCTTGAAGTAATGTTTGGTTTGATTTCCCGTCTGCAAATCCTCCCCTTCTAACACCCTGTAAAATGAATTTAAAACAGGAAAAAGGGAGGGTGAGAGAGAACCCACAAAAACACAAAGGCAGTTTGTGAAATTGAGCTGAATGAATCTGGGAATTTGTGGGGCTGGCACTAGAAAAAAGTGACCATGAAAGCTGCCGGATTGTCGTAAAAACCCAACTGGTTCACTAATGTCCTTCAGGGAAGGGAACCCGCCACCCGGTCTGGGCCTACACAAGACTCTGGCCTCTATGTGAGGAGAGAGAGCGAGGTGGGAGGGGGTGGGGTGAAGGAGAGTGACTTTATACATCTGTAACTCGACTAGACCTTTGACAGCACCTCCCAAACACGCGACAGACACCAGCTAGAAGGACAAGGGCAGCAGGTGCATGGGAACACCATCACCTCCCAGTTCCCCTCCAAGTCACACACTATCCTGACTTGGGCATTTATCGCCGTTCCTACTCGGTGTTGCCCCGGGCCCGGCGGCTCTGACTCGGGGCCTGAGACCCGCACTCGGTGTTGCTGAGGATTCCGACCCTAGGACTGTACATGGGGATTCCAACCCTGCGACTGTACATGGGGATTCCAACCCTGGGACTGTACATGTGGATTCCAACCCTGGGACTGTACATGGGGATTCCAACCGTGAGACTGTACATGGGGTTTCTAAACCTGGGGCTGTACATGGGGATTCTCACCCTGTGACTGTACCTGGGGATTCTAACCCTGGGACTGTACATGGGGATTCTAACCCTGGATCTGTACATGGGGATTCCAACCCTGGGACTGTACATGGGGATTCTAACCCTGTGATTGTACATGGGGATTCCAACCCTGGGACTGTACATGGGGATTCCAACCCTGGGACTGTACATGGGGATTCCAACCCTGGGACTGTACATGGGGATTCCTATCCTGGGACTGTACAAGGGGGGCCTAGGTCTGGGGCTCTTCTGTTACAATTGTGTGGGATGTCAACCGTGTGCTCTGCTTTTACCAGCGCGTTCAGGAGAGATGGTGAGAAATCCGAAGTGTGGAGAGTCTGAATCAAATAATTTTTACTCACGCGGGCACTCGGACCCGGTTGGGAACAGACAGTTAAGCCCCGCCCACTCTTTGTTCCGCACCAAGGTGACCGCGCATGCGCTTTGCTACTCACTGAATCAAGATGGCGGCCGTTATCCTCGGCCTGTGACCGGGAGAAGCCCCGAAGCTGCAAACGCGGGACCTTCAGGTTATTATTCGGGGCTTGCGGCCTTCACCAGTTGTTTATGAAGCCTGCCCGCCCACCGCCGGTCCAGTCCTCCGCTCCCTCCGTCGGCTTTTCAGTAATTTTTCCGGACCTGATCCGCATCCAACGTCTTTCGCATCCAAAGTCTTCCGGGATGACTCGCACCGCGCATGCTCCAAACCCCGGCGGTCCTGCGCCTGCGCACTGGGCTCCGGTAGTCCGGGTGCGGCACATTCTCCCCCGCGGGGAATGCTGGGTAAAATCTCCGCCATTGAAAAGCCGCATTAGTGAATGGAACAGGAATTTCTGGATTGCAATGAGCACTGAACCATGTTCATTCTGGCAGTTAGAGTGTGTTTCTGCTGATCTTAATAATCCCTATACCTGGGCTGGAGATTAATATTCTGTATAAATATTGAATAAATCAGCTTTGTTTCAAACACAGTGTATTCAATAACAACAGAAAATGCTGGAAATACTCAGCAGGTCAGGCAGCATCCGTGGAGAGAGAAACAGAGTTAACGTTTCAGGTCTGTGACCCTTCGTCAGAACTGGAAAAAGTTAAGATATGTAACAGATTTTAAGCAGGTGCAGAGGCAGGGGAAGGCGGAGGGGAGGAAAGAATAAAGGGACGATCTTTGATAGGGTGGAAGGCAGGAGTGGTTAAAAGTTGCAAATGGGGATGGCAGAATCATCAACACCTGCTGCTTGAAAAAATACGGGCAGAGGTTCCAGTGTGAAACTGTTGAACTCAATGTTGTACCACTGCTCTCGCCGCATCCTGAGATCCACGCTCAACGCCATGCGTTGCCACATGCACACTCTCGACCTCTCTCTTCAGTAGCACCAACTCACTCTATCTCAAAGCTGTCCTGGTCCACAGTTCCATTTCATCCTTTGTCTCATCTGGTGCTTCAATAAAAAACGTTTTTTCTTCCTTTCAGCTGTCAAGGATCGCAAGCTTCAACAACTCTTGGACACCAATGCCCCTCTGCAGCCTTCTTCCCCATCACTTTCTTCTGACACTATCCCTTCTTCCAATCTGACCCCCTGCCGTGTTTTCACTATCCACTCTGACCTTCCCCTCTCTGACGCTGAATGATAAGTCCTCAGCAAAGGCCTGAGCTTCATTCCCTTATGCCCCCACCTCAATGAACTTCGAGCTCGGCATGACGCTGAGCTCTTTTTCCATCGCCTTTGTCTCCCTGCCCACTTCTTTGGCTAGGAGTCTTCCCTCTGCACAGCGGACGCTTTCTCCCGCTTTCAGAATTCACGCTCTACCTGGACCCCTCCCTCTGGCCTCTTACCCTCTCTAGATCATTTCATTGCGAACTGCTGGCGTGACGTCGGCCGTCTCATTTTCTATGCTCCCCTCACTCACTCCAACCTACCTCCCTCTGAACTTGCAGCACTCCATTCTCGCTGATCCAACCCTAACATTGTCATTAAACCTGCTGACAAGGGTGGCGCTGTTGTTGTTTGGTGAATCGACCTCTACTGTGTGGAGGCTGAACGCCAACTCTGACATCTCCCCCTACCTCCCCCTGGACCATGACCCCACTACCAAAGATCAAGCCATTGTATCCAAGACTGTCACTGACCACATCTCCTCTGGAAATCTTCCCTTCATGGCCATCAACCTCATCGTCCCCAACCCCGCACAGCCCGCTTCTACCTCCTTCCCAAGATCCACAAACTGGGCTGCCCTGGTAAACGCATTGTTTTAGCCTGTTCTTTCCCCACGGAACTGATTTCTTCCTATCTCGACTCTATTTTTGCTCCCCTTGTCCAGTCTCTTCCCACCTACATTTGCGACTCTTCCGATGCCCTTTCTGTTTCCGGTTTCCTGGCCCCAACCGTCTCCTTTTCACGATGGACATCCAATCCCTATACACCTCCATCCCCCACCAGGATGGCCTGAGGGCGCTCCGCTTCTTCCTTGAACAGAGGCCCAACCAGTTCCCATCCACAACCACCCTCCTCCACCTGGCTGAACTTGTTCTCACAGTGAACAACTTCTCCTTTGACTCCACTCACTTCCTCCAAATTAAAGGTGTTGCTATGGGAACCCACATGGGCCCTAGCTGTGCCTGCCTTTTCATGGGATAAGTGGAACATTCTTTGTTCCAGTCCTACTCGGGTCCCCTCCCTCACCTCTTTTTCTGGTACATTGATGAATGTATTGGTGCCGTTTCCTGCTCTCACCCTGAACTAGAAAATTTCATTCACTTTGCTTCCAATTTCCACCCTTCACTCACCTTCACATGGTCCATCTCTGACTCTTCCCTTCCCTTCCTCGACTTCATTGTCTCCATTTCTGAGGATAGGCTATCGACAAACATCCACTATAAGCCCACAGCTAACTGGACTACACTTCCTCCCACCCCACTTTCTGTAAGTACTCTATTCCATTATCACAGTTTCTCCAACTCCACCGCATCTGTTCTGACGATGCCACCTTCCATACTAGTGCTTCCGATATGCCTTCCTTTTTCTTCAACCGAGGATACCCCTCTACCGTGGTTGACATGGCCCTCAACCGTATCCGTCCATTTCCAGCACTTCTGCTCTCACCCCATCCCCTCCCTCCCAGAACCACGATAGGGTTCCCCTTGTCCTCAGTTTCACCCTACCAGCCTTCATATTCAACGGATCATCCTCCGCCATTTCCGCCACCTCCAGCGTGATCCCACCACCAAACGTATCTTCCCCTCCCCTCCCCTTTCAGCATTCTGAAGGGATCGCTCCCTCCGCAGCACCCTGGTCCACTCCTCAGTCACCCCCAACATCCCCTCCCCTCCCCACAGTACCTTCCCGTGCAAGCACAGGAGATGCAACACCTGCCCTTTTCCCTCCTCCCTTCCCACTGTCCAGGGCCCCAAACACTCCTTCCAGGTGAAACAGCCATTTACATGTACTTCTTGCAATTTAGTATACTGTATTCACTGCTCACGATGCGATCTCCTCTACACTAGGGAGACCAAACGCAGATTGGGTGACCGCTTTGTGGAACACTTCTGTTCAGTCCGTAAGGGTGACCCCGAGCTTCTGGTCGCTTGTCACTTTAACTCTCCGCTCCACTCCCACTCTAACCTCTCCGTCCTCGGCCTCTTACACTGTTCCAAAGAAGGTCAACGTAAGCTCGAGGAACAGCACCTCATCTTTTGTTTAGGCACATTGCAGCCTTCTGGACTCAGCATTGAGTTCAACAATTTCAGACTATAACCCCTGCCCCTATTTTTTCAGCTGTTGATGATTCTGCCATACCCATTTGCAACATTTAACCACTCCTGCCTTCCACCCAATCAAAGACCGTCCCTTTTGTTCTTTCCTCCCCATCCCCTTTCTCTGCCTCTGCACCTGCTTAAAATCTGTTACATTTCTAACTTTTTCCAGTTCTGACGAAGGGTCACAGACCTGAAATGTTAACTCTGTTTCTCTCTCCATGGATGCTGCCTGACCTACTGCGTATTTCCAGCATTTTCTGTTGTTATTTCAGATTTCCAGCAGCCGCAGTATTTTGCTATTGTACAGTGTGTTGAATATTTGATTTCTCTGTGATAAGAGGAGACACATTGATGTTCTGTTACTGACTGTTCCATTTTGGGGCAAATCTTACTCTAGATTATAACCACTCGTTGTGTAAAAGTTTTCCCTCGTGTCACCTTTGGTTCTTTTGCCAAGGGGCAGAGAAAGTGGGGAGGGGAGGAAAGAACAAAAGAGAAGGTCTGGGAGAGGATGAAAAGCTTTCAAAGTTCAAAGCAGCGATGCACGATCAGCGCATTGATACTGGAGAGAGGCCGTATCAATATCCTGTGTGTGGGAAGAAATTCACCCCACCTGCTGAGACTCCAGTGAGTTCACAGGTGACTGCAGGGGTTTGGACTCTGTTATTAATCACATCCAGACTGAACCATGGCAGAGTGTCGGAGACACAATTTTGCGCCGATTACGAATCAGCGGGGCGCAGGGAGGTAACGTACCCGGCGGATGAGCTTCATAAACACCTGGTGTAGGCCGCAAGCCCCGAATGAGAACCTACAGGTTCCGCGTTTGCAGCACGGAGGCTTTTTCCCGGTAATAGGCCCAGGTTAACGGCGGCCATCTTTGTAAAGGAAAGCTGTGGCTTTTTACGTCACAATAATACTTCACGGATGTTTAGAGCGCATGCGCGGCCATCTTTGTAAAGGAACCAGTAGTGGGCGGGGCTTCACAGTCCCAGTGAGTGAACTGAACCCAGCCAGAGTCAGCACCTTCAGGGGAGGAGAGGGAGGGGAACCAGTGAGTGTGGAACTGAACCCAACCAGAGTCAGCACCTTCAGGAGAGGAGAGGGAGGGTAACCAGTGAGTGTAGAACTGAACCCAGCCAGAGTCAGCAACTTCAGGGGAGGAGAGGGAGGGGAACCAGTGAGTGTAGATCTGAACCCAGCCAGAGTTGGTGGTGAAAACAGGGAGAGGAGGACAAACTGTCTTGAGCCATGCGAGGTGTTTGGATTTTAACACAGAGAGGAGAGACAATGTGTGGGACGGGGATTTACAGCTTTAGAGGAACAAGAGAGGAAAGAATGTTCCATGGAAACTAGAATTGTCTGTTCTGAATTGCTGTCCTGTACTTACAGTGATGAGTTTTGTAAACTACTTTTACACGGTATTAGAAGGGGAGGATTTGCAGATAGGAAACTCAAACCAAACATCACGTCAAGGTCTGACGGAGTCACTCGATTACTCAGAACCTAAATATCATCGGCCTTTCAATGTGGAAGGAGAAATGTTTGTCTGTTCTGTCTGTGGGAAAAGATTTCAAACTTCAGTGTGAGTGGGAAAGCACCGAGAAACACACACCCGAGTGAGAGTACTCCAGTGCACTGACTGTGGAAAGAGCTTTAACCAGTTACACAGTCTGAAAAAACATCGCACCGTCCACAGCGGGGACAAACTGTGCACGTGTTCTGTATGTGGACAAGGCTTCAGCTGATCATCCAACCTGGAGAGACACAAGGACACCCGCACCATGGAGAAACTGGAGAAATGTGGGGACTGTGAGAAAGGATTCATTTCCCCGTCCCAGCTGGAAATTCATCGGCGCAGTCACACCGGGGAGAGTCCGTTCACCTGCTCCGAGAGTGGGAAGGGATTCACTAATTCCGCCCACCTTCTGAGACACCAGCGAGTTCACACTGGGGAGAGGCCGTTCTCCTGCTCCGTGTGCGGGAAGGGATTCGCTAATTCATCCCAACTACTGACACACCAGCGAGTTCACACTGGGGAGAGGCCATTCACCTGCTCCGTGTGTGGGAAGGGATTCGCTCATTCATCCCACCTACTGATACACCAGCGAGTTCACACTGGGGAAAGGCCGTTCACCTGCTCCGTGTGTGGGAAGGGATTCACTCGGTCATCCCACCTACTGACACACCAGCGAGTTCACACTGAGGAGAGGCCGTACACCTGCTCCGTGTGTGGGAAGGGATTCCCTGATTCATCCCACCTGCTGACACACCAGCGAGTTCACACTGGGGAGAGGCGGTTCACCTGCTCCGTGTGTGGGAAAGGATTCACTCAGTCATCCAGCCTGCTGACCCACCAGCGAGTTCACATTGGGGAGAGACGGTTTATCTGCTCTTAATGTGGGAAGGGATTCACTGTGTCATCCCACCTGCTGAGACACCAGCAAGTTCACACTGGGGAGAGACCGTTCTCTTGCTCCGTTTGTGGAAAGGGATTCACTCGATCATCCCACCTGCTGAGACACAAGCGAGTTCACAAGTGATTACACAAGGTTGGATTCTGCTGTTAATCACATCCCGGACTGAATCGTGTTCATTCTGACAGTTGGAGTTTGTTTCTGCTGATGTTAATAACCCCTGTAACTGGGCTGGTGTTTAATATTTTGATATTTGAAATAACGCAGTGTGTCGATATTTGATGTCTCCAAGATAAGAGGAGACGAATTGATGTCCTGTTAACAACTGCTCCATTTTTGGGCCTTTTCTCCTTTCTAACTCGAGATTATTTCAGTTCTCTTACCTTCGGTTACTCTCATGGACAAGTCCCAGCTCCCCATACCTTCCAGAGTGCCTCTCCTAGCCTTGGTATCCAGGGAAGGTCTCGGTAACACGCCTGGGATCACTAAACACAAAACCCAGTCTGTTAATCACTTTCAGCTACTGGACTTAGCGTGTGTCCCACAGCATCTCTCTCACCTTCGATGTGTGAATAGAGCATCACGCCTGCAAACCTGCTTTCAATTTAAATTTGAATCCACTCAGCAAGTGTATTTTTAAAAATACCTACAAGTAAACAGATCACATCAAATAACTGGCAAAGGTTTAGAGTCAACAAGATGAACAAGTGAACACATCACGGCCCAATACCCCAGCTCTATATTCACAAAAAAAGTCTGTTATCTAACTCCTCGAGTGGACAGAATAGAGAAAGATCCCAACTCTAAGAACATCTAGAACCTGTTGTAAATATCTTTCAAATCCTGACTGGTACAATCTGTCAGTTTCCTTTCAATTGAAGTAAATGGAAGATGAGAGGGGTGTTGGCATATGGACCTCGGTTAATTCAGCTTCTGAAAGGTGTTCATGTTTAGTTCATTCGATATCGGGGAAAATGTGGTTGGTATCATTAGAGAGAGAGAGAGATTTCACTGAGCAACAGCTGGTGTTTGCAACCAACTGGCCTTGGATATTTTCATCATAGAATGTTTCGATCAGAAATATGATGTTGGGATAAGAAAAGTCTGGAGACTAGTGGTTTGTGCTGCCCCAGGAAGTCCACAGTGTTTTTACCTGCTTCTAACGTTGTTGATGTGTGTTGAAGAAAATGCAGACTTGTGTCTCTGGACTGAGCATTAGCCAGAGACGACCATATTAGGCAATGCCTGCTCCAGTTTGATAAGAGGTTGATGGCAGAGGAAGATATTCAGTAGTTTTAAGAATTTATCTCCCGTTATCTGCAGACATCGAATGTCGCAGCATGCTGACAAAATTGTATTTAGGACTTTAACCTATTGGGTTCAATTATTGGGATCGATTGTTATAGAATTGAATTGTTATAGAATGGAAAAGTAGTGAAGTTCTGCTAAACTTGTATCGAAACTTGGTTAGACCACACTTGGAGCACTGCGTACAATTCTGGTCACCATATTATAAAAAGGATATAGAGGCACTGGAGAGGGTGCAGAGAAGATTTACAAGGATGATACCAGAAATGAGAGGGTATACCTGTCAGGAAAGGATGGACAGGCTGGGTCTCTTTTCTCTTGAAAAAAGAAGGCTGAGGGGTGACGTAATAGAGGCCTTTAAAATGATGAAAAGTTTTGATAGAGTAGATACAGAGAGAGTGTTTCCACGTGTGGGGAAGAGCATAACTAGAGGCCATCAATATAAGATAGTCACCAAGAAATCCAATAGGGAATTCAGGAGAAACTTCTTTACCCAGAGAGTGGGGAGAATGTCGAACTCGCTATCACAGGGAGTGGTTGAAGCGAATAGTATAGATACATTTAAGGGGAGGCTAGAAGAGCATATGAGGGAGAAGGGAATAGAGGGTTATGCTGATAGTTAGATGGGGAAAGACGGGAGGAGGCTCGAGTGGAACATAAACGCCGGCATGGACTGGTTGGGCCGAATGGCCTGCTTCTGTGCCGTATATCCTGTGTAATCCTGTGTAGTCACAGCAACAGACAGTTTAACAGACTGCCCATGATCCACTCTAACCCCCACCTTATCTCTCTCTCTCACTATTCATGGACACTGCTGCAGTAATTGCTCCACTGACCTTTCCTCTCTTGTCCCTCCTACTCCCCTAATACACGGCCCGAAACAATCTCCCCCCCCCTCCCCTACATTCTCACTGTGCTGGAATCCACACCAGTCTCCCCATCTGCTCCTTGTTCTCTCCCTGGATCCGAAAACTACTGAACTCAGTCTTCCCTCCTGAAGTCTACAGGTTCTAAAACTGAAGCTTGGTGTCCCTCAGTCCCTACTCCTCCTCTTCTCTCCTCCTCATTTACCCCTTGGTTGTGTTCCACACTCTGGGCCTTGGGCCTTGCCCGGGGATTCTCAGTATGAACAGGTGGGGTGTGTTTTGAGACAGGGTGTCCCCGCTCTCCTCCTCTTTTCCCCCGGGGTGTGTTCCACACTCTGGGCCTTGGGCCTTGCCCGGGGATTCTCAGTATGAACAGGTGGGGTGTGTTTTGAGACAGGGTGTCCTCGCTCTCCTCCTCTTTTCCCCCTTGGTTGTGTTCCACACTCTGGGCCTTGGGCCTTGCCCGGGGATTCTCAGTATGAACAAATGGGGTGTGTTTTGAGACAGGGTGTCTCCGCACTCCTCCTCATTTCACCGGGGTGTGTCCACACTCTGGACCTTGGGCCTTGCCCGGGGATTCTCAGTATGAACAGGTGGGGTGTGTGTTGAGACAGGGTGTCTCCGCTCTCCTCCTCTTTTCCCCCGGGGTGTGTCCACACTCTGGGCCTTGGGCCTTGCCTGGGGATTCTCAGTATGAACAGGTGGGGTGTGTTTTGAGACAGGGTATCCCCGGTCTCCTCCTCTTTCCCCGGGGTGTGTCCACACTCTTGGCCTTGGGCATTGCCTGGGGATTCTCAGTATGAACAGGTGGGGTGTGTTTTGAGACACGGTGTCTCCGCTCTCCACCTCTTTTCCCCGGGGTGTGTCCACACTCTGGGCCTTGGGCCTTGCCCGGGGATTCTCAGGATGAACAGGTGGGGTGTGTTTTGAGACAGGGTGTCTCCGCTCTCCACCTTTAAAGGAACAAGGAGACGACCAGCTGAGCTGATTGGCCCTGCTTTATGACATCACTGCAGTACCTCGCAACCAACCTCCCTGAGCCCTGCTCATTATGGGCTGGGAGTATTTGATGGGACAGTGTAGAGGGAGCTTTACTCGGTATTTATCCCGTGCTGTACCTGCCCTGGGAGTACTTGATGGGACAGTGTAGAGGGAGCTTTACTCTGTATCTAACCCATGCTGTACCTGTCCTGGGAGTGTTTGATGGGACAGTGCAGAGGGAGCTTTACTCTGTATCTAACCCGTGCTGTACCTGCCCTGGGAGTGTTTGACGGGACAGTGTAGAGGGAGCTTTACTCTGTATCTAACACGTGCTGTACCTGCACTGGAAGTGTTTGATGTGACAGTATAGAGGAAGCTTTACTCTGTATTTAACCCGTGCTTTTCCTGCCCTGGGAGTGTTTGATGGGACCATGTAGAGTGAGCTTTACTCTGTATCTAACCCGTGCTGTACCTGCCCTGGGAGTGTTTGATGGGACAGTGTGGAGGGAGCTTTACTCTGTATTTAACCGGTGTTGTACCTGCCCTGGGAGTGTTTGATGGGACAGTGTAGAGGGAGCTTTACTCTGTATCTAACCCGTGCAGTACCTGCCCTGGCAGTGTTTGATGGGGACAGTGCAGAGGGAGCATTACTTTGTATCTAACCTATGCTGTACCTGCCCTGGGAATGTTTGATGGGACAGTGTAGAGGGAGCTTTACTCTGTATCTAACCCGTGCTGTACCTGCCCCGGGAGTGTTTGATAAGACAGTGTAAAGGGAGTTTTACTCTGTATCTAACCTATGCTGTACCTGCCCTGGGAGTGTTTGATGGGCCTGTGTAGACGGAGCTTTACTCTGTATCTAACCCGTGCTGTACCTGCCCTGGGACTGTGGAGAGGGATGTCAGGTACAGGTACAGTTTCATTTTTACCATGACTTGCACCAAGCATCACCGACTGGAGGTTTATATCAGGAGCTTCTGTGTGTTGGTGAGGTGATCACTGGACAATAAAGTGCAGAGACTGGTGGGTGGCTGCTCATTATCCTCGGTGTGATTTAATCCCCTTTCCCACTGAATACTGCGAACAGTCAGGCTCACCTTGGGCACGGAATGGTCAGTGTGACATCACTTTCTAAACAAGAGCCCACAAGACAATGGGTTCTCAATAAATGTTAAAGGGATTCAACGCTCTGAAGTTACACTGTGAATAAAGGAAATAAAATGCTGATCAGTAATGGCTGAAGTAATGATTTCTCTCTGTGGAATGTCCTTGCACACATTAAGAATGATGAGCTTTGTACACACACACAGCAAACACTTTGTGAGGCTCTTTTCTGTTGTTGCTCTGAACCCGCTGAGAGCTGGTGCACCCGGTGGGCATTAGGACCCTGCTGCCGCCCATCCGGCGGTGCTGTGAGGTCACGGTTCCAGGCTCTGTCTCACTCAATCAGTGGGTCCCGCCAAAGCTCAATAGAAAATACTGCAGCAAAAACAATCCTGAACATTCACAAACTGGGAGCAATCGGCACAGCACAACACAAGTGTGAATTAGTAAACTTTAACACACAGAGTCTGTCACTAATTACTACAAAGTGCAGGGCACTATTGCTCACCTTCAGTCCTGTCCCTCAATCCCAGCTCATCTCTGGGGGATTGTTACAAGGTTCACCCCGTCCATTCAACACAGATATTACCCACATAATCCCACATCAATTAGACATTGCAGACAGCTTCTCACAGTTATTAACAAGACTAGACCGATGCTTCAAACCAAAAAAGGTTTGCATCTTCCCACCCACTCAAATATAATGTCTTTATTCATGTTAATTAATTTCTGTCTGTCTGTCTTTTTGTGTGTGCAGTAATAACTCAGACATAGTTTAGTAAAGAGAGACCGGACCTACTGTAATACAAACAGAGACAGGGCCTAGTGTAATATAAACAGAGACAGGACCTAGTATAATTTCAACAGAGTCTAGTTCAATATAAACAGAGACAGGGTCTAGTGTAATATAAACAGAGACAGAGTCTAGTTTAATATAAACAGAGACAGGGTCTTGTGTAATATAAAGAGAGACAGGGTCTAGTGTAATATAAACAGAGACAGGGCCGAGTGTAATATAAACAGAGACAGGGCCTAGTTTAATATAAACAGAGACAGGGTCTAATGTAATATAAACAGAGACAGGGTCTAGTTTATTATAAACAGAGACAGGGTCTAGTGTAATATAAACAGAGACAGGGACGAGTGTAATATAAACAGAGACAGGGCCTAGTGTAATATAAAGAGAGACAGGGCCTAGTGTAATATAAACAGAGACAGGGCCTAGTGGAATATAAACAGAGACAGGGTCTAGTGTAATATAAACAGAGACAGGGTCCAGTGTAATATAAACAGAGACAGGGCCGAGTGTAATATAAAGAGAGACAGGGTCTAGTGTAATATAAACAGAGACAGGATCTAGTGTAATATAAAGAGAGACAGGGTCTAGTTTATTATAAACAGAGACAGGGTCTAGTGTAATATAAAGAGAGACAGGGCCTAGTGTAATATAAACAGAGACAGGGCCTAGTGGAATATAAACAGAGACAGGGTCTAGTGTAATATAAACAGAGACAGGGTCCAGTGTAATATAAACAGAGACAGGGCCGAGTGTAATATAAAGAGAGACAGGGTCTAGTGTAATATAAACAGAGACAGGATCTAGTGTAATATAAAGAGAGACAGGGTCTAGTGTAATATAAACAGAGACAGGGTATAGTGTAATATAAACAGAGACAGGGTCTAGTGTAATATAAACAGAAACAGGGTCTAGTGTAATATAAACAGAGACAGGGTCTAGTGTAACATAAAGCGAGACAGGGCCCAGTGTAATACAAAGAGAGACAGGGCCTAGTGTAATATAAACAGAGACAGGGCCCAGTGTAATATATAGAGAGACAGGGCCTAGTGTAATATAAACAGAGACAGGGTCTAGTGTAACATAAACAGAGACAGGGTCTAGTGTAATATAAACAGAAACAGGGTCTAGTGTAATATAAACAGAGACAGGGTCTAGTGTAATATAAAGAGAGACAGGGCCCAGTGTAATATAAAGAGAGACAGGGCCTAGTGTAATATAAGCAGAGACAGGGTCTAGTGTAATATAAACAGAGACAGGGCTAGTGTAATATAAACAGAGACGGGGTCTAGTGCAATATAAACAGTGACAGGGTCTAGTGTAATATAAATAGAGGCAGGGCCTAGTGTAATATAAACAGAGACGGGGTCTAGTGTAATATAACCAGAGACAGGGTCTAGTGTAATATAAACAGAGACAGGGCTAGTGTAATATAAACAGAAACAGGGTCTAGTGTAATATAAAGAGAGACAGGGCCCAGTGTAATATATAGAGAGACAGGGCCTAGTGTAATAAAACAGAGACGGTGTCTAGTGCAATATAAACAGTGACAGGGTCTAGTGTAATATAAATAGAGGCAGGGCCTAGTGTAATATAAACAGAGACAGGGCCCAGTGTAATATAAAGAGAGACAGGGCCTAGTGTAATATAAACAGAGACAGGGTCTAGTGTAATACAAACAGAGACAGGGTCTAGTGTAATATAAACAGAAACAGGGTCTAGTGTAATATAAACAGAGACAGGGTCTAGTGTAATATAAAGAGAGACAGGGCCCAGTGTAATATAAAGAGAGACAGGGCCTAGTGTAATATAAGCAGAGACAGGGTCTAGTGTAATATAAACAGAGACATGGCTAGTGTAATATAAACACAGACGGGGTCTAGTGCAATATAAACAGTGACAGGGTCTAGTGTAATATAAATAGAGGCAGGGCCTAGTGTAATATAAAGAGAGACAGGGCCTAGTGTAATATAAACAGAAACAGGGTCTAGTGTAATATAAACAGAGACAGCGTCTAGTGTAATATGAACAGAGACAGGGTCTGGTGTAATATAAACAGAGACAGGGTCTAGTGTAATATAAACAGAGACAGGGTCTAGTGTATTATAAACAGTGACAGGGTATACTGTAATATAAACCGAGACAGAGCCTAGTGTAATATAAACAGAGACAGGGTCGAGTGTAATATAAACGGAGACAGGGTCTAGTGTAATATAAACAAAGACATGGTCTAGTGTAATATAAACAGAGACAGGGTCAAGTGTAATATAAACAGTGACAGGGTATACTGTAATATAAACCGAGACAGGGCCTAGTGTAATATAAACAGAGACAGGGTCGAGTGTAATATAAACGGAGACAGGGTCTAGTGTAATATAAACAAAGACATGGTCTAGTGTAATATAAACAGAGACAGGGTCTACTGTAATATAAACAGAGACAGGGTCGAGTGTAATATAAACAGAGACAGGGTCTAGTTCCAGGATATCGGGTCAGGCCCAACATGAAAAATGAGTTTGACTCCCCTGCCGTTGTTCTTCGAGCAGAGAAGTCCAAGAGGGGATTAGAGAGAGGGGTTTAAAATCACGAAGGGTTTTGATAGAGTAAATAAAGAGAAACTGTTTCCAGTGACTGAAGGATCGATAACCAGAGGGCACCGATTGAAGGTTATTGTCAAAATAACCAGAGGTGACACGAGGAAAAACCTTTTTACTCAACGAGTGGTTAGGATCTGGAATGCACTGCCTGATAGGCTGGTGGATACAGATTCAATAGTAGCCTTCAAAAGGGAATTGGAGAAATACCTGAAGGAGAAAACATTGCAGGGGTTTGGGGAATGAGCAGGGGAGTGGGACTAACTGGATGGCTCTTCAAAAGAGCCGGCACAGACTCGATGGGCAGAATAGCCTCCTTCTGTGTGGTACTATTCGACGATTGTATGACAATCTCTTTCTATTTTAATATTTATGATGTTATTGTCGACAGCACATCCCACAGCTGGAATCTGAGCATCACCCACAGGAGTGTAGACTGATGTGAAACCATCTTTAACGGTCTACTGACTCCTGACGTAGCTGGAAAAGCTTTTGCTATTATTCCCACAATTGGGCACCATCAGCTTTTCCAAAGATCTCTGAGCTTCTCTAATGGCTGCTTTCCTCTCCCTCCATTGTGGGTGATATTTCTCCCTATTCTCCTGTAAACTGAATCCATCTTGATCTGAACTGGGTTCAATGTGAGACAGTTCGGGGAGTCAGACATCATTCACCCCTAGACCTACACTCACAGGTTAAACCCCAGACAGCTCCTTAGTAAGGATTGCTCTGGTTCCTCACCATATATGTGTCAGGATACTGAAACCCAGCTTTCTCACAGTCCACTCCTGGAGGCCCCACTCCCTGAGCCTACAACCTTCAGCAGGGTCAGTGCTGGAGTTCCACAACGGGAGTGATCCCAGAGTAACTGTCGGGATCGCACCCCGTGGATGTTCCGGGTCGTGTATTTTTAGTTATCCTGGTGTCTAACACGCACACATCAATAAAACAGGGAATTCCTGGAAACACGCTGCAGGTCCTTCTTTATCTGGAGATCAAATGTCTGTTGTATAATTGTACCAGCAGTGAACAGGCTGGTGTGAACTCCTCCCTCTGCTATTTTAATGCAGACTTTAACCAATTTACTTTAAACGGGTTTATTTTAAATGAGCTAACACCTGCCTTAAAATGGTAGACTCAGGACTGTCTCACACACACATATTAACTCTTCGTGGAATAATTACCAGTCATTTTTAGACTGGAAACTTAACCCTGCCGTTTCACTTTCAGTCAGGAACAGATCGCAGTTTGACACCAATCTCTGATTTGACAGCACGTTTCCATCATTCACCGTTGTTCTTCCTGACTCTAAACACAGTTGTAAAGGAGCCTTCTGTTCCGTGCCCAGGAGCTCTGACCCATGGAAGAGAGCGGCTGGGACACATTCCTTATCGGCCTCAAGATTAAAGGGATATAGGTCTGCAAAGGGATATCGATAGACTAAGTGAGTGGGCAGTAAGGTGGCAGATGGAGTATAATGTAGGGAAATGTGAGGTTATTCACTTTGGTAGGAAGAATAGAAAAACAGAATAATTTTTAAATGGTGAGAAACTTTCAAATGTTGGTGTTCAGAGAGATTTGGGTGTCCTCGTGCAAGAAACACAGAAATCTAGCATGCAGGTACAGCAAGCAATAAGGAAGGCAAATGGCATGTTGGCCTTGAAAGCAAGGGGGTTGGAGTACAAGAGTAAGGAAGTCTTGCTACAATTGTACAGGGCCTTGGTGAGACCACACCTGGAGTACTGTGCACAGTTTTGGTCCCCTTATCTAAGGAAGGATATACTTGCCTTGGAGGCGGTGCAACGAAGGTTCACGAGATTGATTCCTGGGATGAGAGGGCTGTTCTATGATGAGAGATTGTGTAGAATGGGCCTATACTCTCTGGAGTTTAGAAGAATGAGAGGTGATCTCATTGAAACATACAAGATTCTGAAGGGGATTGACAGGGTAGATGCTGAGAGGTTGTTTCCACTGGCTGGAGTGTCTAGAACTGGGGGGCATAGTCTCAGGATAAGGGGTAGGCCATTTAAGAATGAGATGAGGAGGAATTTCTTCACTCAGAGGGTTGTGAATCTTTGGAATTCTCTGCCCCAGAGGGCTGTGAATGTTCAGTCTTTGAGTATATTCAAGGCTGAGATAGATAGATTTTTGGACTCTGGGGGAATCAAGGAATATGGAGATCGGGTGGGAAAGTGGAGTTGAGGTGGATGATCAGCCATGATCTTATTGAATGGCGGAGCAGGCTCGAGGGGCCGTGTGACCTACTCCTGCTCCTAATTCTTATGATCTTTTCTTATGTTCTTAATCTGCCCGGCAACTTTCCTTTCAGTGAAGAGAGACGAGAAAGACCAAAGTGCCGTTTGCCCCTCTCAGTGTGGCCCTGAAGGACTGTGTCCAGGCTGTAGTTCTGTTCCCGCCGTACGATCCTCCCCCCAGATTGTTCTTTCTGAGCTCCAGCCAGGTGATGCTACACACTCAGGTGGGAATGACAAAAATCCACAACAATGTGATTAAAGCAAAGCTGATTTATTTGACATATATCCAGAAATTTAAACTCCAGCCCAGTTACAGGAGTTATTAACATCAGCAGAAACAAACCCCAGCTGTCAGTGTGAATATGATTCAGTTCAGGATGTAATTAACAGCAGCAAGAACAGCAGAATCCAAACCCTGCAGTCACTTGTGAAGTCGCTGGTGTCTCAGCAGGGTGGATGACTGAGTGAATCCCTTCCCACACTCAGAGCAAGTGAACGGCCTCTCCCCAGTGTGAATTCGCTGGTGTACAGTGAGGTGAGATGATTGCCTGAACCCAGTCCCGCAGTGAGAGCACCTGAACGGCCTCTCGTCAGTGTGAACACGTTGATGACACATCAGTTTCCCGGAACATTTATAGCACTTTCCACAGTCCGGGCATTTAAAAGGTTGCTCGTCAGTGTGAACTCGCTGGTGTTTCAGAAGGTCGGATGAACGAGGGAATCCCTTCCCACACTCAGAGCAGGTGAACGGTCTCTCCCCAGAATGAACTCGCAGGTGTGTCAGCAGGCTGGATGACTGAGTGAATCCCTTCCCACACTCAGAGCAAGTGAACGGCCTCTCCCTGGTGTGAACTCGCTGGTGTTTCAGAAGGTTGGATGAACACGTGAATCCCTTTCCACACTCAGAGCAGTTGAACGGTCTCTCCCCAGAATGAACTCGCTGGTGTATCAGCTGGTCGGATGACCGAGTGAATCCCTTCCCACACTCGGAGCAGGTGAACGGCCTCTCCCCAGTGTGAATTCGCTGGTGTGTCAGCAGGTGGGATGACTGAGTGAATCCCTTCCCACACTCAGAGCAGGTGAACGGCCTCTCCCCGGTGTGACTGCGCTTGTGTCTCAACAGGCCAGAGGATCGGCTGAAGCCTCGTCCACACACAGAACACCTGTACGGTTTCTCCCCGCTCTGAACGGTGCTTTCTGCTTCCATGCTCAAAGGTCCTGATGAATCGAGCGACTCTGTCAGATCCTGAAGTGATATTTGGTTTGAGTTTCCCGTCAGCAAATCATCCCCTTCTAACACCCTGCAAAATGAATTTGAAACAGGAAAAAGGTAGGGTGAGAGAGAACCCACAAAAACACAAAGGCAGGTTGTGAAATTGAGCTGAATGAATCTGGGAATTTGTGGGGCCGGCACTAGAAAAAAGTGACCATGAAAGCTGCCGGATTTTCGTAAAAACCCAACTGGTTCACTAATGTCCTTCAGGGATGGGAACCCGCCACCCGGTCTGGGCCTACACAAGACTCTGGCCTCTATGGGAGGAGAGAGAGCGAGGTGGGAGGGGGAGGGGTGAAGGAGAGTGACTTTATACAGCTGCAACTCGACTAGAACTTTGACAGCGCCTCCCAAACACGCAACCTCCACCACCTAGAAGGACAAGGGCATCAGGTGCATGGGAACACCATCACCTCCCAGTTCCACTCCAAGTCACACACTATCCTGACTTGGGCATATATCGCCGTTCCTACATCGTTGCTGGGTGAAAATCCTGGAACTCCTCACCTAACAGCATTCTGAGAGTACCTTCACCACACGGACTGCAGAGGTTCAAGAAGAAGGCCCAGCATCACCTTCTCAACGGGCAACTGGGGACTGGCAATATATGCTGGCCTTGCTAGTGACACCCACATCGAATGAATTAAAAAATCTGTATATATAAAATGGATTGAAAGCCTCTACAGAAATACTTGTTCCTAAAACGATAATCTTTTACACTGTACGGACAGGGTCTGTTTAGCAACTTAATCTCCCCTAGAATCCACCTCCCTTCACAGTCCCACATTGGAAATTGTTGGGTCCCACTGGGCTCAGAAGTACTGGGGGTTAAACCCAGCAGCTTCTCCCCCCTCTCCACTCCAGCTCAAACTGATGCAACAAGAAAGCCCTACACAGGAGGCCAGGGACCGAGTTCCACATCCACCACCCACCCTGATGCTAACCGGCTCTGAATTGCTCCCTCTGCTGTGTAAATGCAGGTTGTTGTGTTTCTTGTCTGGGGGAGGTGCTGCACCCTGGGGTTAATGGTGCCGGGGCCCTGGCCGCACGTCCGCCGGCTCTGACTCGGGGCCCGAGACCCGCACTCGGTGTTGCTGAGGGATTCCAACCCTGGGACTGTACATGGGGATTCTAACCCTGGGACTGTACATGGGGATTCCAACCCTGGGACTGTACATGGGGTTTCAAACCCTGGGACTGTACATGAGGATTCTAATCCTGGGACTGTACATGGGGATTCCAACCCTGGGACTGACATGGGGATTCCAACCCTGGGACTGTACATGGGGATTCCAACCCTGGGACTGTATATGGGGATTCCAACCCTGGGACTGTACATGGGGATTCCAACCCTGGGACTGTACATGGGGATTCCAACCCTGGGACTGTACATGGGCATTCTAACCCTGGGACTGTACATGGGGATTCCAACCCTGGGACTGTATATGGGGATTCTAACCCTGAGACTGAACATGGGGATTCTTACACTGGGACTGTACATGGGGATTCTTGCACTGGGACTGTACATGGGGATTCTAACCCTGGGACTGTACATGGGGATTCCAACCCTGGGACTGAACATGGGGATTCCAACCCTGGGACTGTACATGGGCATTCTAACCCTGGGACTGTACATGGGGATTCCAACCCTGGGACTGTATATGGGGATTCTAACCCTGAGACTGAACATGGGGATTCTTACACTGGGACTGTACATGGGGATTCTTACACTGGGACTGTACATGGGGATTCTAACCCTGGGACTGTACATGGGGATTCCAACCCTGGGACTGAACATGGGGATTCCAACCCTGGGACTGTACATGGGGATTCTTACACTGGGACTGTACATGGGCATTCTAACCCTGGGACTGTACATGGGGATTCTTACCCTGGGACTGTACATGGGGATTCCAACCCTGGGACTGTACATGGGGATTCCAACCCTGGGACTGTATATGGGGATTCTAACCCTGGGACTGTACATGGGGATTCTTACACTGGGACTGTATCTGGGGATTCTAACACTGGGACTGTACATGGGGATTCTTACACTGGGACTGTACATGGGGATTCCAACCCTGGGACTGTACATGGGGATTCCAACCCTGGGACTGTACATGGGCATTCTAACCCTGGGACTGTGCATGGGGATTCCAACCCTGGGACTGTATATGGGGATTCTAACCCTGAGACTGAACATGGGGATTCTTACACTGGGACTGTACATGGGGATTCTTACACTGGGACTGTACATGGGGATTCTAACCCTGGGACTGTACATGGGGATTCCAACCCTGGGACTGAACATGGGCATTCCAACCCTGGGACTGTACATGGGGATTCTTACACTGGGACTGTACATGGGCATTCTAACGCTGGGACTGTACATGGGGATTCTTACCCTGGGACTGTACATGGGGATTCCAACCCTGGGACTGTACATGGGGATTCCAACCCTGGGACTGTACATGGGCATTCTAACCCTGGGACTGTACATGGGGATTCCAACCCTGGGACTGTATATGGGGATTCTAACCCTGAGACTGAACATGGGGATTCTTACACTGGGACTGTACATGGGGATTCTTACACTGGGACTGTACATGGGGATTCTAACCCTGGGACTGTACATGGGGATTCCAACCCTGGGACTGAACATGGGGATTCCAACCCTGGGACTGTACATGGGGATTCTTACTCTGGGACTGTACATGGGCATTCTAACCCTGGGACTGTACATGGGGATTCCAACCCTGGGACTGTATATGGGGATTCTAACCCTGAGACTGAACATGGGGATTCTTACACTGGGACTGTACATGGGGATTCTTACACTGGGACTGTACATGGGGATTCTAACCCTGGGACTGTACAAGGGGATTCCAACACTGGGACTTCACATGGGGATTCTACACCTTGGACTGTACATGGGGATTCCAACATTGGGACTGCACATGGGGTTTCCGTCCCTGGGACTGTACATGGGGATTCTAACCCATGGACTGTACATGGGGATTTCAACCCTGTGACTGTACATGGGGATTCTAACCCTTGGACTGTACATGGGGAGTCCAACCCTGGGACTGTACATGGGGATTCCAACATTGGGACTGCACATGGGGATACCAACCCTGGGACTGTACATGGGGATTCCAACCCTGGGACTGTACATGGGGATTCTAACCCTTGGACTGTACATGGTGATTCCAACCCTGGGACTGCACATGGGGATTCTGTCCCTGGGACTGTACATGGGGATTCTAACCCTGGTACTGCACATGGGGATTCCGTCCCTGGGACTGTACATGGGGATTCTAACCCATGGACTGTACATGGGGATTCCAACCCTGGGACTGTACATGGGGATTCCAACCCTGGGACTGTACATGGGGATTCTAACCCATGGACTGTACATGGGGATTCCAACCCTGGGACTGGACATAGGGATTCTAACCCTGGGACTGTAGTTGTGGATTCTAACCCTGGGACTGCACATGGGGATTCTAAACCTGGGACTGCACATGGGGTTTCCGTCCCTGGGACTGCACATGGAGATTCTAACCCATGGACTGTACATGGGGAATCCAACCCTGGGACTGTACATGGGGATTCTAACCCTTGGACTGTACATGGTGATTCCAACCCTGGGACTGCACATGGGGATTCCGTCCCTGGGACTGTACATGGGGATTCTAACCCTGGGACTGTACATGGGGATTCCAACCCTGGGACTGTACATGGGGATTCTAACCCTGGAACTGTAGTTGTGGATTCTAACCCTGGGACTGTACATGGGGATTCTAACCCTGGTACTGCACATGGGGATTCCATCCCTGTGACTGTACATGGGGATTCTAACCCTGGACTGTACATGGGGATTCCAACCCTGGGACTGTACATGGGGATTCTAACCCATGGACTGTACATGGGGATTCCAACCCTGTGACTGTACATGGGGATTCTAACCCTTGGACTGTACATGGGGAGTCCAACCCTGGGACTGTACATGGGGATTCCAACATTGGGACTCCACATGGGGATACCAACCCTGGGACTGTACATGGGGATTCCAAACCTGGGACTGTACATGGGGATTCTAACCCTTGGACTGTACATGGTGATTCCAACCCTGGGACTGCACATGGGGATTCCGTCCCTGGGACTGTACATGGGGATTCTAACCCTGGTACTGCACATGGGGATTCCGTCCCTGGGACTGTACATGGGGATTCTAACCCATGGACTGTACATGGGGATTCCAACCCTGGGACTGTACATGGGGATTCCAACCCTGGGACTGTACATGGGGATTCTAACCCATGGACTGTACATGGGGATTCCAACCCTGGGACTGTACATAGGGATTCTAACCCTGGGACTGTAGTTGTGGATTCTAACCCTGGGACTGCACATGGGGATTCTAAACCTGGGACTGCACATGGGGTTTCCGTCCCTGGGACTGCACATGGGGATTCTAACCCTGGTACTGCACATGGGGATTCCAACCCTGGGACTGTACATGGGGATTCTAACCCTTGGACTGTACATGGGGATTCCAACCCTGGGACGCTACATGGGGATTCTAACCCTGGGACTGTACATGGTGATTCCAACCCTGGGACTGCACATCGGGATTCCAACCCTGGGACTGCACATGGGGATTCTAACCCATGGACTGTACATGGGGATTCTAACCCTGGGACTGTACATGGAGATTCCAACCCTGGGACTGTACATGGGGATTCCAACATTGGGACTGCACATGGGGATTCTAACCCTGGGACTACACATGGGGATTCCAAACCTGGGACCGCACATGGGGATTCCAACCCTGGGACTGTACATGGGGTTTCTAACCCTGGGATTGTACATGGGGATTCCAGCCCTGTAACTGTACATGGGGCTTCCAGCACTGGGACTGTACATGGGGATTCCAACCCTGGGTCTGTACATTTGGATTCTAACCCTGGGACTGTACTTGGGGTTTCCAGACCTGGGACTGTACATGGGGATTCCAACCCTGGGCCTGTACATTGGGATACCAACCCTGGGACTGCACATGAGGATTCCAACCCTGGGACTGTACATGGGGTTTCTAACCCTGGGATTGTACATGGGGATTCCAGCCCTGTAACTGTACATGGGGCTTCCAGCACTGGGACTGTACATGGGGATTCCAACCCTGGGTCTGTACATTTGGATTCTAACCCTGGGACTGTACTTGGGGTTTCCAGACCTGGGACTGTACATGGGGATTCCAACCCTGGGCCTGTACATTGGGATACCAACCCTGGGACTGCACATGAGGATTCCAACCCTGGGACTGGAGATGGGGATTCCAACCCTGGGACTGTACATGGGGATTGTAAACCTGGGACTGCACATGTGGATTCCAACCCTGGGGCTGCACATGGGGATACCAACCCTGGGACTGCAAATGGGGATTCCAACCCTGCGACTGTACATGGGGATTCCAACCCTGGGACTGCCAATGGGGATTCCGTCCCTGGGACTGCACATGGGGATTCTGTCCCTGGGACTGTACATGGGGATTCTAACCCAAGCACTGCCAATGGGGATTCCGTCCCTGGGACTGTACATGGGGATTCTAACCCATGGACTGTACATGGGGATTCCAACACTGTGACTGTACATGGGGATTCTAACCCTTGGACTGTACATGGGGATTCCAACCCTGGGACTCTACATGGGGATTCTAACCCTTGGACTGTACATGGGGATTCCAACCCTGGGACTGCCAATGGGGATTCCGTCCCTGGGACTGCACATGGGGATTCCGTCCCTGGGACTGTACATGGGGATTCTAACCCAAGCACTGCCAATGGGGATTCCGTCCCTGGGACTGTACATGGGGATTCTAACCCATGGACTGTACATGGGGATTCCAACACTGTGACTGTACATGGGGATTCTAACCCTTGGACTGTACATGGGGATTCCAACCCTGGGACTCTACATGGGGATTCTAACCCTTGGACTGTACATGGGGATTCCAACCCTGGGACTCTACATGGAGATTCCAACCCTGGGACTGCACATGGGGATTCTAACCCTGGGACTCTACATGGGGATTCTAAACCTGGGACTGTACATGGAGATTCCAACCCTGGGACTGTACATGGGGATTCCAACATTGGGACTGCACATGGGGATACCAACCCTGGGACTGTACATGGGGATTCCAACCCTGGGACTCTACATGGGGATTCTAAACCTGGGACTGTACATGGAGATTCCAACCCTGGGACTGTACATGGGGATTCCAACATTGGGACTGCACATGGGGATTCGAACCCTGGGACTGTACATGGGAATTCCAACCCTGGGACTGTACATGGGGATTCTAACCCTGTGACTGCACATGGGGATTTCAACCCTGGGACTGTACATGGGAATTCCAACCCTGGGACTGTACATGGGGATTCCAACCCTGGGACTGTACATGGGAATTCCAACCCTGGGACTGTACATGGGGATTCCATCCCTGGGACTGTACATGGGAATGCCAACCCTGGGACTGTACATGGGGATTCCAACCCTGGGACTGTAGATGGGGATTCCAACCCTGGGACTGTACATGGGGATTCTGACCCTGGGACTGCACATGGGGATTCCAACCCAGGGACTGTACATGGGGATTCTAACCCTGGGACTGTACATGGGAATTCCAACCCTGGGACTGTACATGGGGATTCTAACCCTTGGACTGCACATGGGGATTCCAACCCTGGTACTGTAGATGGGGATTCGAACCCTGGGACTGTACATGGGGATTCTAACCCTGGGACTGTACATGGGGATTCGAACCCTGGGACTGTATATGGGGATTCCAACCCTGGGACTGTACATCGTAATGCCAACCCTGGGACTGTACATGGGGATTCTAACCCTGTGACTGCACATGGGGATTCCAACCCTGGGACTGTACATGGGAATTCCAACCCTGGGACTGTACATGGGGATTTCAACCCTGGGACTGTACATGGGAATTCCAACCCTGGGACTGTACATGGGGATTCCAACCCTGGGACTGTACATGGGGATTCCAACCCTGGGACTGTACATGGGAATTCCAACCCTGGGACTGCACATGGGGATTCCAACCCTGGGACTGTACATGGGGATTCTAACCCTGGTACTGTAGATGAGGATTCGAACCCTGGGACTGTACATGGGGATTCTAACCCTGGGACTGTACATGGGGATTCGAACCCTGGGACTGTACATGGGGATTCCAACCCTGGGACTGTACATCGTAATGCCAACCCTGGGACTGTACATGGGGTTTCAAACCCTGGGACTGTACATGGGGATTCTAACCCTGTGACTGCACATGGGGATTCCAACCCTGGGACTGTACATGGGAATTCCAACCCTGGGACTGTACATGGGGATTCTAACCCATGGACTGCACATGGGGATTCCAACCCTGGTACTGTAGATGGGGATTCGAACCCTGGGACTGTACATGGGGATTCTAACCCTGGGACTGTACATGGGGATTCGAACCCTGGGACTGTACATGGGGATTCCAGCCCTGTAACTGTACATGGGGATTCTAACCCTGTGACTGCACATGGGGATTTCAACCCTGGGACTGCACATGGGGATTCCATCACTGGGACTGCACATGGGGATTCCAACCCTGGGACTGCACATGGGGATTCCAACCCTGGGACTGTACATGGGGATTCCAACCCTGGGTCTGTACATGGTGATTCCAACCCTGGGACTGGACATGGGGATTCCAGACATGGGACTGTACATGGTGATTCCAACCCTGGGACTGGACATGGGGATTCCAGACATGGGACTGTACATGGTGATTCCAACCCTGGGACTGGACATTGGGATTCCAACCCTGGGTCTGTACATGGTGATTCCAACCCTGGGACTGGACATGGGGATTCCAGACATGGGACTGTACATGGTGATTCCAACCCTGGGACTGGACATGGGGATTCCAGACATGGGACTGTACATGGTGATTCCAACCCTGGGACTGGACATTGGGATTCCAACCCTGGGACTGCACATGGGGATTCTATCCGTGGGACTGTACATGGGGATTCCAGACATGGGACTGTACATGGTGATTCCAACCCTGGGACTGGACATTGGGATTCCAACCCTGGGACTGCACATGGGGATTCTATCCGTGGGACTGTACATGGGGATTCCAGCCATGGGACTGTACATGGGGATTCTAACCCTTGGACTGTACATGGTGATTCCAACCCTGGGACTGCACATGGGGATTCTGTCCCTGGGACTGTACATGGGGATTCTAACCCTGGTACTGCACATGGGGATTCCGTCCCTGGGACTGTACATGGGGATTCTAACCCATGGACTGTACATGGGGATTCCAACCCTGGGACTGTACATGGGGATTCCAACCCTGGGACTGTACATGGGGATTCTAACCCATGGACTGTACATGGGGATTCCAACCCTGGGACTGGACATAGGGATTCTAACCCTGGGACTGTAGTTGTGGATTCTAACCCTGGGACTGCACATGGGGATTCTAAACCTGGGACTGCACATGGGGTTTCCGTCCCTGGGACTGCACATGGAGATTCTAACCCATGGACTGTACATGGGGAATCCAACCCTGGGACTGTACATGGGGATTCTAACCCTTGGACTGTACATGGTGATTCCAACCCTGGGACTGCACATGGGGATTCCGTCCCTGGGACTGTACATGGGGATTCTAACCCTGGGACTGTACATGGGGATTCCAACCCTGGGACTGTACATGGGGATTCTAACCCTGGAACTGTAGTTGTGGATTCTAACCCTGGGACTGTACATGGGGATTCTAACCCTGGTACTGCACATGGGGATTCCATCCCTGGGACTGTACATGGGGATTCTAACCCATGGACTGTACATGGGGATTCCAACCCTGGGACTGTACATGGGGATTCTAACCCATGGACTGTACATGGGGATTCCAACCCTGTGACTGTACATGGGGATTCTAACCCTTGGACTGTACATGGGGAGTCCAACCCTGGGACTGTACATGGGGATTCCAACATTGGGACTCCACATGGGGATACCAACCCTGGGACTGTACATGGGGATTCCAAACCTGGGACTGTACATGGGGATTCTAACCCTTGGACTGTACATGGTGATTCCAACCCTGGGACTGCACATGGGGATTCCGTCCCTGGGACTGTACATGGGGATTCTAACCCTGGTACTGCACATGGGGATTCCGTCCCTGGGACTGTACATGGGGATTCTAACCCATGGACTGTACATGGGGATTCCAACCCTGGGACTGTACATGGGGATTCCAACCCTGGGACTGTACATGGGGATTCTAACCCATGGACTGTACATGGGGATTCCAACCCTGGGACTGTACATAGGGATTCTAACCCTGGGACTGTAGTTGTGGATTCTAACCCTGGGACTGCACATGGGGATTCTAAACCTGGGACTGCACATGGGGTTTCCGTCCCTGGGACTGCACATGGGGATTCTAACCCTGGTACTGCACATGGGGATTCCAACCCTGGGACTGTACATGGGGATTCTAACCCTTGGACTGTACATGGGGATTCCAACCCTGGGACGCTACATGGGGATTCTAACCCTGGGACTGTACATGGTGATTCCAACCCTGGGACTGCACATCGGGATTCCAACCCTGGGACTGCACATGGGGATTCTAACCCATGGACTGTACATGGGGATTCTAACCCTGGGACTGTACATGGAGATTCCAACCCTGGGACTGTACATGGGGATTCCAACATTGGGACTGCACATGGGGATTCTAACCCTGGGACTACACATGGGGATTCCAAACCTGGGACCGCACATGGGGATTCCAACCCTGGGACTGTACATGGGGTTTCTAACCCTGGGATTGTACATGGGGATTCCAGCCCTGTAACTGTACATGGGGCTTCCAGCACTGGGACTGTACATGGGGATTCCAACCCTGGGTCTGTACATTTGGATTCTAACCCTGGGACTGTACTTGGGGTTTCCAGACCTGGGACTGTACATGGGGATTCCAACCCTGGGCCTGTACATTGGGATACCAACCCTGGGACTGCACATGAGGATTCCAACCCTGGGACTGTACATGGGGTTTCTAACCCTGGGATTGTACATGGGGATTCCAGCCCTGTAACTGTACATGGGGCTTCCAGCACTGGGACTGTACATGGGGATTCCAACCCTGGGTCTGTACATTTGGATTCTAACCCTGGGACTGTACTTGGGGTTTCCAGACCTGGGACTGTACATGGGGATTCCAACCCTGGGCCTGTACATTGGGATACCAACCCTGGGACTGCACATGAGGATTCCAACCCTGGGACTGGAGATGGGGATTCCAACCCTGGGACTGTACATGGGGATTGTAAACCTGGGACTGCACATGTGGATTCCAACCCTGGGGCTGCACATGGGGATACCAACCCTGGGACTGCAAATGGGGATTCCAACCCTGCGACTGTACATGGGGATTCCAACCCTGGGACTGCCAATGGGGATTCCGTCCCTGGGACTGCACATGGGGATTCTGTCCCTGGGACTGTACATGGGGATTCTAACCCAAGCACTGCCAATGGGGATTCCGTCCCTGGGACTGTACATGGGGATTCTAACCCATGGACTGTACATGGGGATTCCAACACTGTGACTGTACATGGGGATTCTAACCCTTGGACTGTACATGGGGATTCCAACCCTGGGACTCTACATGGGGATTCTAACCCTTGGACTGTACATGGGGATTCCAACCCTGGGACTGCCAATGGGGATTCCGTCCCTGGGACTGCACATGGGGATTCCGTCCCTGGGACTGTACATGGGGATTCTAACCCAAGCACTGCCAATGGGGATTCCGTCCCTGGGACTGTACATGGGGATTCTAACCCATGGACTGTACATGGGGATTCCAACACTGTGACTGTACATGGGGATTCTAACCCTTGGACTGTACATGGGGATTCCAACCCTGGGACTCTACATGGGGATTCTAACCCTTGGACTGTACATGGGGATTCCAACCCTGGGACTCTACATGGAGATTCCAACCCTGGGACTGCACATGGGGATTCTAACCCTGGGACTCTACATGGGGATTCTAAACCTGGGACTGTACATGGAGATTCCAACCCTGGGACTGTACATGGGGATTCCAACATTGGGACTGCACATGGGGATACCAACCCTGGGACTGTACATGGGGATTCCAACCCTGGGACTCTACATGGGGATTCTAAACCTGGGACTGTACATGGAGATTCCAACCCTGGGACTGTACATGGGGATTCCAACATTGGGACTGCACATGGGGATTCGAACCCTGGGACTGTACATGGGAATTCCAACCCTGGGACTGTACATGGGGATTCTAACCCTGTGACTGCACATGGGGATTTCAACCCTGGGACTGTACATGGGAATTCCAACCCTGGGACTGTACATGGGGATTCCAACCCTGGGACTGTACATGGGAATTCCAACCCTGGGACTGTACATGGGGATTCCATCCCTGGGACTGTACATGGGAATGCCAACCCTGGGACTGTACATGGGGATTCCAACCCTGGGACTGTAGATGGGGATTCCAACCCTGGGACTGTACATGGGGATTCTGACCCTGGGACTGCACATGGGGATTCCAACCCAGGGACTGTACATGGGGATTCTAACCCTGGGACTGTACATGGGAATTCCAACCCTGGGACTGTACATGGGGATTCTAACCCTTGGACTGCACATGGGGATTCCAACCCTGGTACTGTAGATGGGGATTCGAACCCTGGGACTGTACATGGGGATTCTAACCCTGGGACTGTACATGGGGATTCGAACCCTGGGACTGTATATGGGGATTCCAACCCTGGGACTGTACATCGTAATGCCAACCCTGGGACTGTACATGGGGATTCTAACCCTGTGACTGCACATGGGGATTCCAACCCTGGGACTGTACATGGGAATTCCAACCCTGGGACTGTACATGGGGATTTCAACCCTGGGACTGTACATGGGAATTCCAACCCTGGGACTGTACATGGGGATTCCAACCCTGGGACTGTACATGGGGATTCCAACCCTGGGACTGTACATGGGAATTCCAACCCTGGGACTGCACATGGGGATTCCAACCCTGGGACTGTACATGGGGATTCTAACCCTGGTACTGTAGATGAGGATTCGAACCCTGGGACTGTACATGGGGATTCTAACCCTGGGACTGTACATGGGGATTCGAACCCTGGGACTGTACATGGGGATTCCAACCCTGGGACTGTACATCGTAATGCCAACCCTGGGACTGTACATGGGGTTTCAAACCCTGGGACTGTACATGGGGATTCTAACCCTGTGACTGCACATGGGGATTCCAACCCTGGGACTGTACATGGGAATTCCAACCCTGGGACTGTACATGGGGATTCTAACCCATGGACTGCACATGGGGATTCCAACCCTGGTACTGTAGATGGGGATTCGAACCCTGGGACTGTACATGGGGATTCTAACCCTGGGACTGTACATGGGGATTCGAACCCTGGGACTGTACATGGGGATTCCAGCCCTGTAACTGTACATGGGGATTCTAACCCTGTGACTGCACATGGGGATTTCAACCCTGGGACTGCACATGGGGATTCCATCACTGGGACTGCACATGGGGATTCCAACCCTGGGACTGCACATGGGGATTCCAACCCTGGGACTGTACATGGGGATTCCAACCCTGGGTCTGTACATGGTGATTCCAACCCTGGGACTGGACATGGGGATTCCAGACATGGGACTGTACATGGTGATTCCAACCCTGGGACTGGACATGGGGATTCCAGACATGGGACTGTACATGGTGATTCCAACCCTGGGACTGGACATTGGGATTCCAACCCTGGGACTGCACATGGGGATTCTATCCGTGGGACTGTACATGGGGATTCCAGACATGGGACTGTACATGGTGATTCCAACCCTGGGACTGGACATTGGGATTCCAACCCTGGGACTGCACATGGGGATTCTATCCGTGGGACTGTACATGGGGATTCCAGCCATGGGACTGTACATGGAGATTCCAACCCTGGGTCTGCACATCGGGATTCTATCCGTGGGACTGTACATGGGGATTCCAGCCATGGGACTGTACATGGAGATTCCAACCCTGGGACTGCACATGGGGATTCTATCCGTGGGACTGTACATGGGGATTCCAGCCATGGGACTGTACATGGTGATTCCAACCCTGGGACTGGACATGGGGATTCCAACCCTGGGACTGTACATGGGGATTCTAACCCTGGGACAGTACATGGGGATTCCAACCCTGGGACTGTACATGGAGATTCCAACCCTGGGTCTGCACATCGTGATTCCAACCCTGAGACTGTACATGGGGATTCCAAACCTGGGACTGCACATGGGGATACCAACCCTGGGACTGGACATGGGGATTCCAGCCCTGGGACTGTAGATGGGGATTCCAACCCTGGGACTGGACATGGGGATTCCAACCCTGGGACTGTACATGGGGATTCTAACCCTGGGATAGTACATGGGGATTTGAACCCTGGGACTGTACAGGGGGATTCCAACCCTGGGACTGCACATGGGGATTCCAACCCTGGGACTGCACATGGGGATTCCAACCCTGAGACTGTACATGGGGATACTAACCCTGGGACTGTACATGGGGATTCTAACCCTGGGACTGCACATCATAATCCCAACCCTGGGACTGTACATGGGGATTCCAATGTACAGTCCCACGGTTGGAATCCCCATGTACAATCCCAGCGTTAGAAACCCCTTGTACAGTCCCAGGGTTGGAATCCCCAAGTGCATTCCCAGGGTTAGAATCCCCAAGTACAGTCCCAGGGTTGGAATCCCCATGTACAGTCCCAGGGACGGAAACCCCATGTGCAGTCCCAGGGTTGGAATCCCGATGTGCATTCCCAGGGTTAGAATCCCCAAGTACAGTCCCAGGGTTGGAATCCCCATGTACAGTCCCAGGGACGGAAACCCCATGTGCAGTCCCAGGGTTGGAATCCCGATGTGCAGTCCCAGGGTTGGAATCTCCATGTACTGTCCCAGGGTTAGAATCCCCATGTACAGTCCCATGGCTGGAATCCCCATGTACAGTCCCACGGATAGCATCCCCATGTGCAGTCCCAGGGTTGGAATCCCGATGTGCAGACCCAGGGTTGGAATCTCCATGTACAGTCCCATGGCTGGAATCCCCATTTACAGTCCCACGGATAGAATCCCCATGTGCAGTCCCAGGGTTGGAATCCCAATGTACAGTCCCAGGGTTGGAATCCCCATGTGCAGTCCCAGGGTTGGAATCCCAATGTACAGTCCCACGGTTGGAATCCCCATGTACAGTCCCAGGGCTGGAATCCCCAAGTACAGTCCCAGGGTTAGAATCCAAATGTACAGACCCAGGGTTGGAATCCCCATGTGCAGTCCCAGGGTTAGAATCCAAATGTACAGACCCAGGGTTGGAATCCCCATGTACAATCCCAGGGTTGGAATCCCCATGTACAGTCCCACAGTTGGAATCCCCATGTACAGTCCCACAGTTGGAATCCCCATGTACCGTCCCAGGGCTGGAATCCCCATGTACAATCCCAGGGTTGGAATCCCCATGTACAGTCCCACGGATAGAATCCCCATGTGCAGTCCCAGGGTTGGAATCCCAATGTACAGTCCCAGGGTTGGAATCCCCATGTGCAGTCCCAGGGTTGGAATCCCAATGTACAGTCCCATGGTTGGAATCCCCATGTACAATCCCAGGGTTGGAATCCCCATGTGCAGTCCCAGGGTTAGAATCCAAATGTACAGATCCAGGGTTGGAATCCCCATGTACAGTCCCAGTGCTGGAAACCCCATGTACAGTCACAGGGCTGGAATCCCCATGTACAATCCCAGGGTTGGAATCCCCATGTAGAGTCCCAGGGTTGGATTCCCCATGTACAGTCCAGGGGTTAGAATCCCCATGTACAGTCCCAGGGTTGGAATCCCCATCAACAGTCCCAGGGTTGGAATCCCCATCAACAGTCCCAGGGTTGGAATCCCCATGTGCAGTCCCAGGGTTGGAATCCCGATGTGCAGTCCCAGGGTTGGATTCCCCATGTACAGTCCCAGGGCTGGAATCCCCAAGTACAGTCCCAGGGTTAGAATCCAAATGTACAGACCCAGGGTTGGAATCCCCATGTGCAGTCCCAGGGTTAGAATCCAAATGTACAGACCCAGGGTTGGAATCCCCATGTACAATCCCAGGGTTGGAATCCCCATGTACAGTCCCACAGTTGGAATCCCCATGTACAGTCCCACAGTTGGAATCCCCATGTACCGTCCCAGGGCTGGAATCCCCATGTACAATCCCAAGGTTGGAATCCCCATGTACAGTCCCAGGGTTCGAATCCCCATGTACAGTCCCAGGGTTGGAATCCCCATGTACAGTCCCAGGGTTGGAATCCACATGTACAGTCCCACGGATAGAATCCCCATGTGCAGTCCCAGGGTTGGAATCCCAATGTACAGTCCCAGGGTTGGAATCCCCATGTGCAGTCCCAGGGTTGGAATCCCAATGTACAGTCCCATGGTTGGAATCCCCATGTACAATCCCAGGGTTGGAATCCCCATGTGCAGTCCCAGGGTTAGAATCCAAATGTACAGATCCAGGGTTGGAATCCCCATGTACAGTCACAGGGCTGGAATCCCCATGTACAATCCCAGGGTTGGAATCCCCATGTAGAGTCCCAGGGTTGGATTCCCCATGTACAGTCCAGGGGTTAGAATCCCCATGTACAGTCCCAGGGTTGGAATCCCCATGTGCAGTCCCAGAGTTGGAATCTCCATGTAGAGTCCCAGGGTTGGATTCCCCATGTACAGTCCAGGGGTTAGAATCCCCATGTACAGTCCCAGTGCTGGAAACCCCATGTACAGTCACAGGGCTGGAATCCCCATGTACAATCCCAGGGTTGGAATCCCCATGTAGAGTCCCAGGGTTGGATTCCCCATGTACAGTCCAGGGGTTAGAATCCCCATGTACAGTCCCAGGGTTGGAATCCCCATCAACAGTCCCAGGGTTGGAATCCCCATCAACAGTCCCAGGGTTGGAATCCCCATGTGCAGTCCCAGGGTTGGAATCCCGATGTGCAGACCCAGGGTTGGAATCTCCATGTGCAGTCCCATGGCTGGAATCCCCATGTACAGTCCCACGGATAGAATCCCCATCAACAGTCCCAGGGTTGGAATCCCCATCAACAGTCCCAGGGTTGGAATCCCCATCAACAGTCCCAGGGTTGGAATCCCCATCAACAGTCCCAGGGTTGGAATCCCCATGTGCAGTCCCAGGGTTGGAATCCCGATGTGCAGTCCCAGGGTTGGATTCCCCATGTACAGTCCCAGGGTTGGAATCCCCATGTGCAGTCCCAGGGTTGGAATCTCCATGTAGAGTCCCAGGGTTGGATTCCCCATGTACAGTCCAGGGGTTAGAATCCCCATGTACAGTCCCAGGGTTGGAATCCCCATGTGCAGTCCCAGGGTTGGAATCTCCATGTAGAGTCCCAGGGTTGGATTCCCCATGTACAGTCCAGGGGTTAGAATCCCCATGTACAGTCCCAGGGTTGGAATCCCCATCAACAGTCCCAGGGTTGGAATCCCCATCAACAGTCCCAGGGTTGGAATCCCCGTGTGCAGTCCCAGGGTTGGAATCCCGATGTGCAGACCCAGGGTTGGAATCTCCATGTGCAGTCCCATGGCTGGAATCCCCATGTACAGTCCCACGGATAGAATCCCCATGTGCAGTCCCAGGGTTAGAATCCCCATGTACAGTCCCATGGCTGGAATCCCCATGTACAGTCCCACGGATAGAATCCCCATGTGCAGTCCCAGGGTTGGAATCCCAATGTACAGTCCCAGGGTTGGAATCCCAATGTACAGTCCCAGGGTTAGAATCCCCATGTACAGTCCCATGGCTGGAATCCCCATGTACAGTCCCACGGATAGAATCCCCATGTGCAGTCCCAGGGTTGGAATCCCAATGTACAGTCCCACAGTTGGAATCCCCATGTACAGTCCCAGGGCTGGAATCCCCATGTGCAGTCCCAGGGTTAGAATCCAAATGTACAGACCCAGGGTTGGAAACCCCATGTACAGTCACAGGGCTGGAATCCCCATGTACAGTCCCACAGTTGGAATCCCCATGTACAGTCCCAGGGCTGGAATCCCCATGTGCAGTCCCAGGGTTAGAATCCAAATGTACAGACCCAGGGTTGGAATCCCCATGTACAGTCCCAGTGTTGGAAACCCCATGTACAGTCACAGGGCTGGAATCCCCATGTACAGTCACAGGGCTGGAATCCCCATGTACAATCCCAGGGTTGGAATCCCCATGTACAGTCCCACGGTTGGAATCCCCATGTACAGTCCCAGGGTTGGAATCCCCATGTACAGTCCCAGTGTTGGAAACCCCATGTACAGTCACAGGGCTGGAATCCCAATGTACAGTCCCACGGTTGGAATCCCCATGTACAGTCCCAGGGTTGGAATCCCCATGTACAGTCCCAGTGTTGGAAACCCCATGTACAGTCACAGGGCTGGAATCCCCATGTGCAGTCCCAGGGTTGGAATCCCGATGTGCAGACACAGGGTTGGAATCCCCATGTGCAGTCCCATGGCTGGAATCCCAATGTACAGTCCCAGGGCTGGAATCCCCATGTGCAGTCCCAGGGTTGGAATCCCAATGTACAGTCCCACAGTTGGAATCCCCATGTACAGTCCCAGGGCTGGAATCCCCATGTGCAGTCCCAGGGTTAGAATCCAAATGTACAGACCCAGGGTTGGAAACCCCATGTACAGTCACAGGGCTGGAATCCCCATGTACAGTCCCACGGTTGGAATCTCCATGTACAGTCCCAGGGCTGGAATCCCCAAGTACAGTCCCAGGGTTAGAATCCAAATGTATAGACCCAGGGTTGGAATCCCCATGTGCAGTCCCAGGTTTAGAATCCAAATGTACAGTCCCACGGATAGCATCCCCATGTACAGTCCCAGGGTTCGAATCCCCATGTACAGTCCCAGGGTTGGAATCCCCATGTGCAGTCCCAGGGTTGGAATCCCCATGTGCAGTCCCATGGCTGGAATCCCAATGTACAGTCCCACGGTTGGAATCCCCATGTACAGTCCCAGGGCTGGAATCCCCATGTACAGTCCCAGGGCTGGAATCCCCATGTGCAGTCCCAGGGTTAGAATCCAAATGTACAGACCCAGGGTTGGAATCCCCATGTACAGTCACAGGGCTGGAATCCCCATGTACAGTCACAGGGCTGGAATCCCCATGTACAATCCCAGTGTTGGAAACCCCATGTACAGTCACAGGGCTGGAATCCCAATGTACAGTCCCACGGTTGGAATCCCCATGTACAGTCCCAGGGTTGGAATCCCCATGTACAGTCCCAGTGTTGGAAACCCCATGTACAGTCACAGGGCTGGAATCCCCATGTGCAGTCCCAGGGTTAGAATCCAAATGTACAGACCCAGGGTTGGAATCCCCATGTACAGTCCCAGTGTTGGAAACCCCATGTACAGTCACAGGGCTGGAATCCCCGAGTGCAGTCCCAGGGTTGGAATGCCCATGTACAGTCCCACGGTTGGAATCCCCATGTACAGTCCCAGGGCTGGAATCCCCAAGTACAGTCCCAGGGTTAGAATCCAAATGTATAGACCCAGGGTTGGAATCCAAATGTACAGTCCCACGGATAGCATCCCCATGTACAGTCCCAGGGTTCGAATCCCCATGTACAGTCCCAGGGTTGGAATCCCAATGTACAGTCCCACGGTTGGAATCCCCATGTACAGTCCCAGGGCTGGAATCCCCAAGTACAGTCCCAGGGTTAGAATCCAAATGTATAGACCCAGGGTTGGAATCCCCATGTGCAGTCCCATGGCTGGAATCCCAATGTACAGTCCCACGGTTGGAATCCCCATGTACAGTCCCAGGGCTGGAATCCCCATGTGCAGTCCCAGGGTTGGAATCCCAATGTACAGTCCCACAGTTGGAATCCCCATGTACAGTCCCAGGGCTGGAATCCCCATGTGCAGTCCCAGGGTTAGAATCCAAATGTACAGACCCAGGGTTGGAATCCCCATGTACAGTCCCAGTGTTGGAAACCCCATGTACAGTCACAGGGCTGGAATCCCCATGTACAGTCACAGGGCTGGAATCCCCATGTACAATCCCAGGGTTGGAATCCCCATGTACAGTCCCACGGTTGGAATCCCCATGTACAGTCCCAGGGTTGGAATCCCCATATACAGTCCCAGTGTTGGAAACCCCATGTACAGTCACAGGGCTGGAATCCCAATGTACAGTCCCACGGTTGGAATCCCCATGTACAGTCCCAGGGTTGGAATCCCCATGTACAGTCCCAGTGTTGGAAACCCCATGTACAGTCACAGGGCTGGAATCCCCATGTGCAGTCCCAGGGTTAGAATCCAAATGTACAGACCCAGGGTTGGAATCCCCATGTACAGTCCCAGTGTTGGAAACCCCATGTACAGTCACAGGGCTGGAATCCCCGAGTGCAGTCCCAGGGTTGGAATGCCCATGTACAGTCCCACGGTTGGAATCCCCATGTACAGTCCCAGGGCTGGAATCCCCAAGTACAGTCCCAGGGTTGGAATCCCAATGTACAGTCCCAGGGTTGGAAACCCCATGTACAGTCACAGGGCTGGAATCCCCATGTGCAGTCCCAGGGTTAGAATCCAAATGTACAGACCCAGGGTTGGAATCCCCATGTACAGTCCCAGGTTTAGAATCCAAATGTACAGTCCCACGGATAGCATCCCCATGTACAGTCCCAGGGTTCGAATCCCCATGTACAGTCCCAGGGTTGGAATCCCAATGTACAGTCCCACGGTTGGAAACCCCATGTACAGTCACAGGGCTGGAATCCCCATGTACAGTCACAGGGCTGGAATCCCCATGTACAATCCCAGGGTTGGAATCCCCATGTACAGTCCCACGGTTGGAATCCCCATGTGCAGTCCCAGGGTTGGAATCCCCATGTACAGTCCCACGGTTGGAATCCCCATGTACAGTCCCAGGGTTAGAATCCAAATGTACAGATCCAGGGTTGGAATCCCCATGTACAGTCCCAGTGCTGGAAACCCCATGTACAGTAACAGGGCTGGAATCCCCATGTGCAGTCCCAGGGTTGGAATCCCCATGTACAGTCTCAGGGTTGGAATCCCCATGTGCAGTCCCAGGGTTAGAATCCCCATGGTGAGTCCCAGGGTTAGAATCCCCATGGACAGTCCCAGGGCTGGAATCCCCGAGTGCAGTCCCAGGGTTAGAATCCCCATGGACAGTCCCAGGGTTCAAATCCCCATGTACTGTCCCAGGGTTAGAATCCCCATGTACAGTCCCACGGATAGAATCCCCATGTGCAGTCCCAGGGTTGGAATCCCGATGTGCAGACCCAGGGTTGGAATCTCCATGTACAGTCCCATGGCTGGAATCCCCATGTACAGCCCCAGGGACGGAATCCCCATGTGCAGTCCCAGGGTTGGAATCCCGATGTGCAGTCCCAGGGTTGGAATCTCCATGTACAGTCCAGGGGTTAGAATCCCCATGTGCAGACCCAGGGTTGGAATCTCCATGTACAGTCCCATGGCTGGAATCCCAATGTACAGTCCCACGGTTGGAATCCCCATGTACAGTCCCAGGGCTGGAATCCCCATGTGCAGTCCCAGGGTTGGAATCCCCATGTGCAGTCCCAGGGTTAGAATCCAAATGTACAGATCCAGGGTTGGAATCCCCATGTACAGTCCCAGTGCTGGAAACCCCATGTACAGTCACAGGGCTGGAATCCCCATGTACAATCCCAGGGTTGGAATCCCCATGTGCAGTCCCAGGTTTGGAATCCCCATGTACAGTCTCAGGGTTGGAATCCCCATGTGCAGTCCCAGTGTTGGAATCCCCATGTGCAGTCCCAGGGTTGGAATCCCCATGTACAGTCCCAGTGCTGGAAACCCCATGTACAGTCACAGGGCTGGAATCCCCATGTACAATCCCAGGGTTGGAATCCCCATGTGCAGTCCCAGGTTTGGAATCCCCATGTACAGTCCCACGGATAGCATCCCCATGTACAGTCCCAGGGTTCGAATCCCCATGTACAGTCCCAGGGTTTGAATCCCCATGTACAGTCCCAGGGTTGGAATCCACGTGTACAGACCCAGGGTTGGAATCCCCATGTACAGTCCCAGGGTTTGAATCCCCATGTACAGTGCCAGGGTTCAAATCCCCATGTACTGTCCCAGGGTTGGAATCCACATGTACAGACCCAGGGTTGGAATCCCCATCAACAGTCCCAGGGTTGGAATCCCCATGTGCAGTCCCAGGGTTGGAATCACCATGTAGAGTCCCATGGCTGGAATCCCCATGTACAGTCCCACGGATAGCATCCCCATGTACAGTCCCAGGGTTCGAATCCCCATGTACAGTCCCAGGGTTGGAATCCCCATGTGCAGTCCCAGGTTTGGAATCCCCATGTACAGTCTCAGGGTTGGAATCCCCATGTGCAGTCCCAGTGTTGGAATCCCCATGTGCAGTCCCAGGGTTGGAATCCCGATGTGCAGACCCAGGGTTGGAATCCCCATGTGCAGTCCCAGTGTTGGAATCCCCATGTGCAGTCCCATGGCTGGAATCCCCATGTACAGTCCCACGGATAGAATCCCCATGTGCAGTCCCAGGGTTGGAATCCCAATGTACAGTCCCACGGATAGCATCCCCATGTACAGTCCCAGGGTTCGAATCCCCATGTACAGTCCCAGGGTTGGAATCCCCATGTGCAGTCCCAGGTTTGGAATCCCCATGTACAGTCCCAGTGCTGGAAACCCCATGTACAGTCACAGGGCTGGAATCCCCATGTACAATCCCAGGGTTGGAATCCCCATGTGCAGTCCCAGGTTTGGAATCCCCATGTACAGTCCCACGGATAGCATCCCCATGTACAGTCCCAGGGTTCGAATCCCCATGTACAGTCCCAGGGTTTGAATCCCCATGTACAGTCCCAGGGTTGGAATCCACGTGTACAGACCCAGGGTTGGAATCCCCATGTGCAGTCCCAGGGTTGGAATCACCATGTAGAGTCCCATGGCTGGAATCCCCATGTACAGTCCCACGGATAGAATCCCCATGTACAGTCCCAGGGTTTGAATCCCCATGTACAGTGCCAGGGTTCAAATCCCCATGTACTGTCCCAGGGTTGGAATCCACATGTACAGACCCAGGGTTGGAATCCCCATCAACAGTCCCAGGGTTGGAATCCCCATGTGCAGTCCCAGGGTTGGAATCACCATGTAGAGTCCCATGGCTGGAATCCCCATGTACAGTCCCACGGATAGCATCCCCATGTACAGTCCCAGGGTTCGAATCCCCATGTACAGTCCCAGGGTTGGAATCCCCATGTGCAGTCCCAGGTTTGGAATCCCCATGTACAGTCTCAGGGTTGGAATCCCCATGTGCAGTCCCAGTGTTGGAATCCCCATGTGCAGTCCCAGGGTTGGAATCCCGATGTGCAGACCCAGGGTTGGAATCCCCATGTGCAGTCCCAGTGTTGGAATCCCCATGTGCAGTCCCATGGCTGGAATCCCCATGTACAGTCCCACGGTTAGAATCCCCATGTGCAGTCCCAGGGTTGGAATCCCCATGTACAGTCCCACGGATAGCATCCCCATGTACAGTCCCAGGGTTCGAATCCCCATGTACAGTCCCAGGGTTGGAATCCCCATGTGCAGTCCCAGGTTTGGAATCCCCATGTACAGTCTCAGGGTTGGAATCCCCATGTGCAGTCCCAGGGTTGGAATCCCCATGTACAGTCCCAGGGTTGGAATCCCGATGTGCAGTCCCAGGGTTGGAATCCCCATGTGCAGTCCCATGGCTGGAATCCCCATGTACAGTCCCACGGATAGAATCCCCATGTACAGTCCCAGGGTTCGAATCCCCATGTACAGTCCCAGGGTTTGAATCCCCATGTGCAGTCCCAGGTTTGGAATCCCCATGTACAGTCTCAGGGTTGGAATCCCCATGTGCAGTCCCAGTGTTGGAATCCCCATGTGCAGTCCCAGGGTTGGAATCCCCATGTACAGTCCCAGGGTTGGAATCCACATGTACAGTCCCAGGGTTGGAATCACCATGTAGAGTCCCATGGCTGGAATCCCCATGTACAGTCCCACGGATAGCATCCCCATGTACAGTCCCAGGGTTCGAATCCCCATGTACAGTCCCAGGGTTCGAATCCCCATGTACAGTCCCAGGGTTGGAATCCACATGTACAGACCCAGGGTTGGAATCCCCATCAACAGTCCCAGGGTTGGAATCCCCATGTGCAGTCCCAGGGTTGGAATCACCATGTAGAGTCCCATGGCTGGAATCCCCATGTACAGTCCCACGGATAGAATCCCCATGTGCAGTCCCAGGGTTGGAATCCCGATGTGCAGACCCAGGGTTGGAATCTCCATGTACAGTCCCATGGCTGGAATCCCCATGTACAGTCCCACGGATAGAATCCCCATGTGCAGTCCCAGGGTTAGAATCCAAATGTACAGACCCAGGGTTGGAATCCCCATGTGCAGTCCCAGGGTTAGAATCCAAATGTACAGACCCAGGGTTGGAATCCCCATGTGCAGTCCCAGGGTTAGAATCCAAATGTACAGACCCAGGGTTGGAATCCCCATGTACAGTCCCAGTGTTGGAAACCCCATGTACAGTCAGAGGGCTGGAATCCCCATGTACAATCCCAGGGTTGGAATCCCCATGTACAGTCCCAGGGCTGGAATCCCCAAGTACAGTCCCAGGGTTAGAATCCAAATGTACAGACCCAGGGTTGGAATCCCCATGTGCAGTCCCAGGGTTAGAATCCAAATGTACAGACCCAGGGTTGGAATCCCCATGTGCAGTCCCAGGGTTAGAATCCAAATGTACAGACCCAGGGTTGGAATCCCCATGTACAGTCCCAGTGTTGGAAACCCCATGTACAGTCCCAGGGTTGGAACCACCATGTAGAGTCCCATGGCTGGAATCCCCATGTACAGTCCCACGGATAGCATCCCCATGTACAGTTCCAGGGTTCGAATCCCCATGTACAGTCCCAGGGTTTGAATCCCCATGTACAGTCCCAGGGCTGGAATCCCCAAGTACAGTCCCAGGGTTAGAATCGAAATGTACAGAGCCAGGGTTGGAATCCCCATGTGCAGTCCCAGGGTTAGAATCCAAATGTACAGACCCAGGGTTGGAATCCCCATGTACAGTCCCAGTGCTGGAAACCCCATGTACAGTCACAGGGCTGGAATCCCCATGTACAATCCCAGGGTTGGAATCCCCATGTAGAGTCCCATGGCTGGAATCCCCATGTACAGTCCCAGGGTTAGAATCCCCATGTACAGTCCCAGGGTTCGAATCCCCATCTACAGTACAAGGGTTGGAATCCCCCTGTACAGTCCAAGGGTTCAAATCCCCCTGTACAGTCGCAGGGTTAGAATCCCCATGTCCAGTCCCAGGGTTGGAATCACCATGTAGAGTCCCATGGCTGGAATCCCCATGTACAGTCCCACGGATAGAATCCCCATGTACAGTCCCAGGGTTGGGATTACGATGTACAGTCCCTGGGTTGGAATCCCCATGTACAGTCCCAGGGTTGGAATCCCCATGTGCAGTCCCAGGGTTGGTATCCCCATGTGCAGTCCCAGGGTTAGAATCCCCATGTACAGTCCCAGGGTTGGAATCCCGATGTGCAGACCCACGGTTGGAATCTCCATGTACAGTCCAATGGCTGGAATCCCCATGTACAGTCCCACGGATAGAATCCCCATGTACAGTCCCAGGGTTAGAAGCCCCATGTACAGTCCCAGGGTTGGAATCCCCATGTACAGTCCCAGGGAAGGAATCCCCATGTGCAGTCCCAGGGTTAGAATCCAAATGTACAGACCCAGGGTTGGAATCCCCATGTACTTTCCCAGGGTTGGAATCCCCATGTACAGTCCCAGGGTTAGAATCCCCATGTACAGTCCCAGGGTTGGAATCCCCATGTGCAGTCCCAGGGTTGGTATCCCCATGTGCAGTCCCAGGGTTAGAATCCCCATGTACAGTCCCAGGGTTGGAATCCCGATGTGCAGACCCACGGTTGGAATCTCCATGTACAGTCCAATGGCTGGAATCCCCATGTACAGTCCCACGGATAGAATCCCCATGTACAGTCCCAGGGTTAGAAGCCCCATGTACAGTCCCAGGGTTGGAATCCCCATGTACAGTCCCAGGGAAGGAATCCCCATGTGCAGTCCCAGGGTTAGAATCCAAATGTACAGACCCAGGGTTGGAATCCCCATGTACTTTCCCAGGGTTGGAATCCCCATGTACAGTCCCAGGGTTAGAATCCCCATGTACAGTCCCAGGGTTGGAATCCCCATGTGCAGTCCCAGGGTTGGAATCCCCATGTACAGTCCCAGTGCTGGAATCCCCAAGTACAGTCCCAGGGTTAGAATCGAAATGTACAGAGCCAGGGTTGGAATCCCCATGTGCAGTCCCAGGGTTGGAATCCCCATGTACAGTCTCAGGGTTGGAATCCCCATGTGCAGTCCCAGGGTTAGAATCCCCATGGTGAGTCCCAGGGTTAGAATCCCCATGGACAGTCCCAGGGCTGGAATCCCCGAGTGCAGTCCCAGGGTTAGAATCCCCATGGACAGTCCCAGGGTTCAAATCCCCATGTACTGTCCCAGGGTTAGAATCCCCATGTACAGTCCCACGGATAGAATCCCCATGTGCAGTCCCAGGGTTGGAATCCCGATGTGCAGACCCAGGGTTGGAATCTCCATGTACAGTCCCATGGCTGGAATCCCCATGTACAGCCCCAGGGACGGAATCCCCATGTGCAGTCCCAGGGTTGGAATCCCGATGTGCAGTCCCAGGGTTGGAATCTCCATGTACAGTCCAGGGGTTAGAATCCCCATGTGCAGACCCAGGGTTGGAATCTCCATGTACAGTCCCATGGCTGGAATCCCAATGTACAGTCCCACGGTTGGAATCCCCATGTACAGTCCCAGGGCTGGAATCCCCATGTGCAGTCCCAGGGTTGGAATCCCCATGTGCAGTCCCAGGGTTAGAATCCAAATGTACAGATCCAGGGTTGGAATCCCCATGTACAGTCCCAGTGCTGGAAACCCCATGTACAGTCACAGGGCTGGAATCCCCATGTACAATCCCAGGGTTGGAATCCCCATGTGCAGTCCCAGGTTTGGAATCCCCATGTACAGTCTCAGGGTTGGAATCCCCATGTGCAGTCCCAGTGTTGGAATCCCCATGTGCAGTCCCAGGGTTGGAATCCCCATGTACAGTCCCAGTGCTGGAAACCCCATGTACAGTCACAGGGCTGGAATCCCCATGTACAATCCCAGGGTTGGAATCCCCATGTGCAGTCCCAGGTTTGGAATCCCCATGTACAGTCCCACGGATAGCATCCCCATGTACAGTCCCAGGGTTCGAATCCCCATGTACAGTCCCAGGGTTTGAATCCCCATGTACAGTCCCAGGGTTGGAATCCACGTGTACAGACCCAGGGTTGGAATCCCCATGTGCAGTCCCAGGGTTGGAATCACCATGTAGAGTCCCATGGCTGGAATCCCCATGTACAGTCCCACGGATAGAATCCCCATGTACAGTCCCAGGGTTTGAATCCCCATGTACAGTGCCAGGGTTCAAATCCCCATGTACTGTCCCAGGGTTGGAATCCACATGTACAGACCCAGGGTTGGAATCCCCATCAACAGTCCCAGGGTTGGAATCCCCATGTGCAGTCCCAGGGTTGGAATCACCATGTAGAGTCCCATGGCTGGAATCCCCATGTACAGTCCCACGGATAGCATCCCCATGTACAGTCCCAGGGTTCGAATCCCCATGTACAGTCCCAGGGTTGGAATCCCCATGTGCAGTCCCAGGTTTGGAATCCCCATGTACAGTCTCAGGGTTGGAATCCCCATGTGCAGTCCCAGTGTTGGAATCCCCATGTGCAGTCCCAGGGTTGGAATCCCGATGTGCAGACCCAGGGTTGGAATCCCCATGTGCAGTCCCAGTGTTGGAATCCCCATGTGCAGTCCCATGGCTGGAATCCCCATGTACAGTCCCACGGATAGAATCCCCATGTGCAGTCCCAGGGTTGGAATCCCAATGTACAGTCCCACGGATAGCATCCCCATGTACAGTCCCAGGGTTCGAATCCCCATGTACAGTCCCAGGGTTGGAATCCCCATGTGCAGTCCCAGGTTTGGAATCCCCATGTACAGTCCCAGTGCTGGAAACCCCATGTACAGTCACAGGGCTGGAATCCCCATGTACAATCCCAGGGTTGGAATCCCCATGTGCAGTCCCAGGTTTGGAATCCCCATGTACAGTCCCACGGATAGCATCCCCATGTACAGTCCCAGGGTTCGAATCCCCATGTACAGTCCCAGGGTTTGAATCCCCATGTACAGTCCCAGGGTTGGAATCCACGTGTACAGACCCAGGGTTGGAATCCCCATGTGCAGTCCCAGGGTTGGAATCACCATGTAGAGTCCCATGGCTGGAATCCCCATGTACAGTCCCACGGATAGAATCCCCATGTACAGTCCCAGGGTTTGAATCCCCATGTACAGTGCCAGGGTTCAAATCCCCATGTACTGTCCCAGGGTTGGAATCCACATGTACAGACCCAGGGTTGGAATCCCCATCAACAGTCCCAGGGTTGGAATCCCCATGTGCAGTCCCAGGGTTGGAATCACCATGTAGAGTCCCATGGCTGGAATCCCCATGTACAGTCCCACGGATAGCATCCCCATGTACAGTCCCAGGGTTCGAATCCCCATGTACAGTCCCAGGGTTGGAATCCCCATGTGCAGTCCCAGGTTTGGAATCCCCATGTACAGTCTCAGGGTTGGAATCCCCATGTGCAGTCCCAGTGTTGGAATCCCCATGTGCAGTCCCAGGGTTGGAATCCCGATGTGCAGACCCAGGGTTGGAATCCCCATGTGCAGTCCCAGTGTTGGAATCCCCATGTGCAGTCCCATGGCTGGAATCCCCATGTACAGTCCCACGGATAGAATCCCCATGTGCAGTCCCAGGGTTGGAATCCCAATGTACAGTCCCACGGATAGCATCCCCATGTACAGTCCCAGGGTTCGAATCCCCATGTACAGTCCCAGGGTTGGAATCCCCATGTGCAGTCCCAGGTTTGGAATCCCCATGTACAGTCTCAGGGTTGGAATCCCCATGTGCAGTCCCAGGGTTTGAATCCCCATGTGCAGTCCCAGGGTTGGAATCCCGATGTGCAGACCCAGGGTTGGAATCCCCATGTGCAGTCCCATGGCTGGAATCCCCATGTACAGTCCCACGGATAGAATCCCCATGTACAGTCCCAGGGTTCGAATCCCCATGTACAGTCCCAGGGTTTGAATCCCCATGTGCAGTCCCAGGTTTGGAATCCCCATGTACAGTCTCAGGGTTGGAATCCCCATGTGCAGTCCCAGTGTTGGAATCCCCATGTGCAGTCCCAGGGTTGGAATCCCCATGTACAGTCCCAGGGTTGGAATCCACATGTACAGTCCCAGGGTTGGAATCACCATGTAGAGTCCCATGGCTGGAATCCCCATGTACAGTCCCACGGATAGCATCCCCATGTACAGTCCCAGGGTTCGAATCCCCATGTACAGTCCCAGGGTTCGAATCCCCATGTACAGTCCCAGGGTTGGAATCCACATGTACAGACCCAGGGTTGGAATCCCCATCAACAGTCCCAGGGTTGGAATCCCCATGTGCAGTCCCAGGGTTGGAATCACCATGTAGAGTCCCATGGCTGGAATCCCCATGTACAGTCCCACGGATAGAATCCCCATGTGCAGTCCCAGGGTTGGAATCCCGATGTGCAGACCCAGGGTTGGAATCTCCATGTACAGTCCCATGGCTGGAATCCCCATGTACAGTCCCACGGATAGAATCCCCATGTGCAGTCCCAGGGTTAGAATCCAAATGTACAGACCCAGGGTTGGAATCCCCATGTGCAGTCCCAGGGTTAGAATCCAAATGTACAGACCCAGGGTTGGAATCCCCATGTGCAGTCCCAGGGTTAGAATCCAAATGTACAGACCCAGGGTTGGAATCCCCATGTACAGTCCCAGTGTTGGAAACCCCATGTACAGTCAGAGGGCTGGAATCCCCATGTACAATCCCAGGGTTGGAATCCCCATGTACAGTCCCAGGGCTGGAATCCCCAAGTACAGTCCCAGGGTTAGAATCCAAATGTACAGACCCAGGGTTGGAATCCCCATGTGCAGTCCCAGGGTTAGAATCCAAATGTACAGACCCAGGGTTGGAATCCCCATGTACAGTCCCAGTGTTGGAAACCCCATGTACAGTCCCAGGGTTGGAACCACCATGTAGAGTCCCATGGCTGGAATCCCCATGTACAGTCCCACGGATAGCATCCCCATGTACAGTTCCAGGGTTCGAATCCCCATGTACAGTCCCAGGGTTTGAATCCCCATGTACAGTCCCAGGGCTGGAATCCCCAAGTTCAGTCCCAGGGTTAGAATCGAAATGTACAGAGCCAGGGTTGGAATCCCCATGTGCAGTCCCAGGGTTAGAATCCAAATGTACAGACCCAGGGTTGGAATCCCCATGTACAGTCCCAGTGCTGGAAACCCCATGTACAGTCACAGGGCTGGAATCCCCATGTACAATCCCAGGGTTGGAATCCCCATGTAGAGTCCCATGGCTGGAATCCCCATGTACAGTCCCAGGGTTAGAATCCCCATGTACAGTCCCAGGGTTCGAATCCCCATCTACAGTACAAGGGTTGGAATCCCCCTGTACAGTCCAAGGGTTCAAATCCCCCTGTACAGTCGCAGGGTTAGAATCCCCATGTCCAGTCCCAGGGTTGGAATCACCATGTAGAGTCCCATGGCTGGAATCCCCATGTACAGTCCCACGGATAGAATCCCCATGTACAGTCCCAGGGTTGGGATTACGATGTACAGTCCCTGGGTTGGAATCCCCATGTACAGTCCCAGGGTTGGAATCCCCATGTGCAGTCCCAGGGTTGGTATCCCCATGTGCAGTCCCAGGGTTAGAATCCCCATGTACAGTCCCAGGGTTGGAATCCCGATGTGCAGACCCACGGTTGGAATCTCCATGTACAGTCCAATGGCTGGAATCCCCATGTACAGTCCCACGGATAGAATCCCCATGTACAGTCCCAGGGTTAGAAGCCCCATGTACAGTCCCAGGGTTGGAATCCCCATGTACAGTCCCAGGGAAGGAATCCCCATGTGCAGTCCCAGGGTTAGAATCCAAATGTACAGACCCAGGGTTGGAATCCCCATGTACTTTCCCAGGGTTGGAATCCCCATGTACAGTCCCAGGGTTAGAATCCCCATGTACAGTCCCAGGGTTGGAATCCCCATGTGCAGTCCCAGGGTTGGTATCCCCATGTGCAGTCCCAGGGTTAGAATCCCCATGTACAGTCCCAGGGTTGGAATCCCGATGTGCAGACCCACGGTTGGAATCTCCATGTACAGTCCAATGGCTGGAATCCCCATGTACAGTCCCACGGATAGAATCCCCATGTACAGTCCCAGGGTTAGAAGCCCCATGTACAGTCCCAGGGTTGGAATCCCCATGTACAGTCCCAGGGAAGGAATCCCCATGTGCAGTCCCAGGGTTAGAATCCAAATGTACAGACCCAGGGTTGGAATCCCCATGTACTTTCCCAGGGTTGGAATCCCCATGTACAGTCCCAGGGTTAGAATCCCCATGTACAGTCCCAGGGTTGGAATCCCCATGTGCAGTCCCAGGGTTGGAATCCCCATGTACAGTCCCAGTGCTGGAATCCCCAAGTACAGTCCCAGGGTTAGAATCGAAATGTACAGAGCCAGGGTTGGAATCCCCATGTGCAGTCCCAGGGTTAGAATCCAAATGTACAGACCCAGGGTTGGAATCCCCATGTACAGTCCCAGTGCTGGAAACCCCATGTACAGTCACAGGGCTGGAATCCCCATGTACAATCCCAGGGTTGGAATCCCCATGTACAGTCCCAGGGTTGGAATCCCCATGTACAGTCCCAGGGTTGGAATCCCCATGTACAGTCTCACGGTTAGAATCCCCATGTAGAGTCCCAGGGTTAGAATCCCCATGGACAGTCCCAGGGTTGGAATCCCCGAGTGCAGTCCCAGGGTTAGAATCCCCATGGACAGTCCCAGGGTTGGAATCCCCATGTCCAGTCCCAGGGTTGGAATCGCCATGTACAGTACCAGGGTTAGTATCCCCATGTACAGTCCCAGGGTTGGCATCCCGATGTGCAGTCCCAGGGTTGGAATCTCCATGTGCAGTTCCAGGGTTGGAATCCAAATGTACAGTCCCACGGTTGGAATCCCCATGTACAGTCCCAGGGCTGGAATCCCCAAGTCCAGTCCCAGGGTTAGAATCCAAATGTACAGACCCAGGGTTGGAATCCACATGTACTGTCCCAGGGTTGGAATCGCCATGTACAGTACCAGGGTTAGTATCCCCATGTACAGTCCCAGGGTTGGAATCCCCATGTGCAGACCCAGGGTTGGAATCTCCATGTACAGTCCCAGGGCTAGAATCCCCATGTAGAGTCCCAGGGTTAGAATCCCCATGTAGAGTCCCAGGGTTAGAATCCCCATGGACAGTCCCAGGGTTGGAATCCCCGAGTGCAGTCCCAGGGTTAGAATCCCCATGGACAGTCCCAGGGTTGGAATCCCCATGTGCAGTCCCAGGGTTGGAATCGCCATGTACAGTACCAGGGTTAGTATCCCCATGTGCCGTCCCAGGGTTGGAATCCCCATGTGCATTCCCAGTGTTGGAATCCCCATGTGCAGTCCCAGGGTTAGAATCCAAATGTACAGACCCAGGGTTGTAATCCCCATGTACAGTCCCAGTGCTGGGAACCCCATGTACAGTCACAGGGCTGGAATCCCCGAGTGCAGTCCCAGGGTTAGAATCCCCATGGACAGTCCCAGGGTTGGAATCCCCATGTGCAGTCCCAGGGTTGGAATCGCCATGTACAGTACCAGGGTTAGTATCCCCATGTACAGTCCCAGGGTTGGAATCCCCGAGTGCAGTCCCAGGGTTCGAATCGCCATGTACAGTACCAGGGTTAGTATCCCCATGTACAGTCCCAGGGTTGGGATTACGATGTACAGTCCCAGGGTTGGAATCCCCATGTGCAGTCCCAGGTTTGGAATCCCCATGTACAGTCTCAGGGTTGGAATCCCCATGTGCCGTCCCAGGGTTGGAATCCCCATGTGCAATCCCAGTGTTGGAATCCCCATGGAAAGTCCCAGGGTTGGAATCCCCGAGTGCAGTCCCAGGGTTAGAATCCCCATGTGCAGTCCCAGGGTTGGAATCGCCATGTACAGTACCAGGGTTAGTATCCCCATGTACAGTCCCAGGGTTGGAATCCCCATGTACAGTCCTATGGCTGGCATCCCCATGTGCAGTTCCAGGGTTGGAATCCCAATGTACAGTCCCACGGTTGGAATCCCCATGTACAGTCCCAGGGTTAGAATCCCCATGTAGAGTCCCAGGGTTAGAATCCCCATGGACAGTCCCAGGGACGGAATCCCCATGTGCAGTCCAGGGTTGGAATCTCCATCTGCAGTACAAGGGTTGGAATCCCCCTGTACAGTCCCAGGGCTGGAATCCCCATGTGCAGTCCCAGGGTTGGTATCCCCATGTGCAGTCCCAGGGTTGGAATCCCCATCTACAGTCCCAGGGTTAGCATCCCCATGGACAGTCCCAGGGTTGGAATCCCCATGTGCAGTCCCAGTGTTGGAATCCCCATGTGCAGTCCCAGGGTTGGAATCCCGATGTGCAGTCCCAGTGTTGGAATCCCCATGTGCAGTCCCAGTGCTGGAATCCCCATGTACAATCCCAGGGTTGGAATCCCCATGTACAGTCCCAAGGTTGGCATCCCCATGTACAGTCCCAGGGTTGGAATCCCGATGTGCAGACCCAGGGTTAGAATCCAAATGTACAGACCCAGGGTTGGAATCCCCATGTACAGTCCCAGTGCTGGAAACCCCATGTACAGTCACAGGGCTGGAATCCCCATGTGCAATCCCAGTGTTGGAATCCCCATGTGCAGTCCCAGGGTTGGAATCCCGATGTGCAGACCCAGGGTTGGAATCTCCATGTACAGTCCCAGGGTTGGAATCCCCGAGTGCAGTCCCAGGGTTAGAATCCCCATGTACAGTCCCAGGGTTAGAATCCCATGGACAGTCCCAGGGTTGGAATCCCCATGTGCAGTCCCAGGGTTGGAATCGCCATGTACAGTACCAGGGTTAGTATCCCCATGTACAGTCCCAGGGTTGGAATCCCCGAGTGCAGTCCCAGGGTTGGAATCCCCATGTAGAGTCCCAGGGTTAGAATCCCCATGGACAGTCCCAGGGTTGGAATCCCCGAGTGCAGTCTCAGGGTTAGAATCCCCATGGACAGTCCCAGGGTTGGAATCCCCATGTGCAGTCCCAGGGTTGGAATCGCCATGTACAGTACCAGGGTTAGTATCCCCATGTACAGTCCCAGGGTTGGAATCCCCGAGTGCAGTCCCAGGGTTGGAATCGCCATGTACAGTCCCACGGATAGAATCCCCATGTACAGTCCCAGGGTTTGAATCCCCATGTACAGTGCCAGGGTTCAAATCCCCATGTACTGTCCCAGGGTTAGAATCCCCATGTACAGTCCCACGGATAGAATCCCCATGTGCAGTCCCAGGGTTGGAATCCCGATGTGCAGACCCAGGGTTGGAATCTCCATGTACAGTCCCATGGCTGGAATCCCCATGTACAGTCCCACGGATAGAATCCCCATGTGCAGTCCCAGGGTTAGAATCCAAATGTACAGACCCAGGGTTGGAATCCCCGAGTGCAGTCCCAGTGTTGGAAACCCCATGTACAGTCACAGGGCTGGAATCCCCATGTACAATCCCAGGGTTGGAATCCCCATGTACAGTCCCAGGGTTGGAATCCCCATGTGCAGTCCCAGGGTTGGAATCCCAATGTACAGTCCCACGGTTGGAATCCCCATGTACAGTCCCAGGGCTGGAATCCCCAAGTACAGTCCCAGGGTTGGAAACCCCATGTACAGTCCCAGGGTTAGAATCCAAATGTACAGACCCAGGGTTGGAATCCCCATGTGCAGTCCCAGGGTTAGAATCCAAATGTACAGACCCAGGGTTGGAATCCCCATGTGCAGTCCCAGGGTTGGAAACCCCATGTACAGTCCCAGGGTTCGAATCCACATGTACAGTCACAGGGTTGGAATCCCCTTGTCCAGTCCCAGGGTTGGAATCACCATGTAGAGTCCCATGGCTGGAATCCCCATGTACAGTCCCACGGATAGCATCCCCATGTACAGTGCCAGGGTTAGAATCCCCATGTACAGTCCCAGGGTTGGGATTACGATGTACAGTCCCTGGGTTGGAATCTCCATGTACAGTCCCAGGGTTGGAATCCCCATGTACAGTCCCAGGGAAGGAATCCCCATGTGCAGTCCCAGGGTTAGAATCCCCATGTACAGTCCCAGGGTTGGAATCCCGATGTGCAGACCCAGGGTTGGAATCTCCATGTACAGTCCCAGGGTTGGAATCCCGATGTGCAGACCCAGGGTTGGAATCGCCATGTACAGTACCAGGGTTAGTATCCCCATGTACAGTCCCAGGGTTGGAATCCCCCTGTACAGTCCCAGGGTTCAAATCCCAATGTACTGTCCCAGGGTTAGAATCCCCATGTACAGTCCCAGGGTTGGAATCCCCATGTACAGTCCCAGGGAAGGAATCCCCATGTGCAGTCCCAGGGTTAGAATCCCCATGTACAGTCCCAGGGTTGGAATACCGATGTGCAGACCCAGGGTTGGAATCGCCATGTACAGTACCAGGGTTAGTATCCCCATGTACAGTCCCAGGGTTGGAATCCCCCTGTACAGTCCCAGGGTTCAAATCCCAATGTACTGTCCCAGGGTTAGAATCCCCATGTACAGTCCCAGGGTTGGAATCCCCATGTCCAGTCCCACGGTTGGAATCCCCATGTACAGTCCCAGGGTTAGTATCCCCATGTACAGTCCAGGGGTTAGAATCCCCATGTGCAGTCCCAGGGAAGGAATCCCCATGTGCAGTCCCAGGGTTAGAATCCCCATGTACAGTCCCAGGGTTGGAATCCCGATGTGCAGACCCACGGTTGGAATCTCCATGTACAGTCCAATGGCTGGAATCCCCATGTACAGTCCCACGGATAGAATCCCCATGTACAGTCCCAGGGTTAGAAGCCCCATGTACAGTCCCAGGGTTGGAATCCCCATGTACAGTCCCAGGGAAGGAATCCCCATGTGCAGTCCCAGGGTTAGAATCCAAATGTACAGACCCAGGGTTGGAATCCCCATGTACTGTCCCAGGGTTGGAATCCTGATGTGCAGTCCCAGGGTTGGAATCTCCATGTAGAGTCCCAGGGTTGGAATCCCCATGTACAGTCCCAGGGTTAGAATCCCCATGTACAGTCCCAGGGTTGGAATCCCCATCAACAGTCCCAGGGTTGGAATCCCCATGTGCAGTCCCAGGGTTGGAATCCCCATGTACAGTCCCAGGGCTGGAATCCCCAAGTACAGTCCCAGGGTTAGAATCGAAATGTACAGAGCCAGGGTTGGAATCCCCATGTGCAGTCCCAGGGTTAGAATCCAAATGTACAGTCCCAGTGCTGGAAACCCCATGTACAGTCACAGGGCTGGAATCCCCATGTACAATCCCAGGGTTGGAATCCCCATGTACAGTCCCAGGGTTGTAATCCCCATGTACAGTCCCAGGGTTGGAATCCCCATGTGCAGTCCCAGGGTTAGAATCCCCATGTACAGTCCCAGGGTTCGAATCCCCATCTACAGTACAAGGGTTGGAATCCCCCTGTACAGTCCCAGGGTTCAAATCCCCATCTACAGTACAAGGGTTGGAATCCCCCTGTACAGTCCAAGGGTTCAAATCCCCATGTACTGTCGCAGGGTTAGAATCCCCATGTCCAGTCCCAGGGTTGGAATCACCATGTAGAGTCCCATGGCTGGAATCCCCATGTACAGTCCCACGGATAGAATCCCCATGTACAGTCCCAGGGTTGGGATTACGATGTACAGTCCCTGGGTTGGAATCCCCATGTACAGTCCCAGGGTTGGAATCCCCATGTGCAGTCCCAGGGTTGGTATCCCCATGTGCAGTCCCAGGTTTGGAATCCCCATGTACAGTCTCACGGTTAGAATCCCCATGTACAATCCCAGGGTTGGAATCCCCATGTACAGTCCCAGGGTTGGAATCCCCATGTGCAGTCCCACGGCTAGAATCCCCATGTGCAGTCCCAGGGTTAGAATCCAAATGTACAGACCCAGGGTTGGAATCCCCATGTGCAGTCCCAGGGTTAGAATCCAAATGTACAATCCCAGGGTTGGAATCCCCATGTACAGTCCCAAGGTTGGCATCCCCATGTACAGTCCCAGGGTTGGAATCCCGATGTGCAGACCCAGGGTTAGAATCCAAATGTACAGACCCAGGGTTGGAAACCCCATGTACAGTCCCAGTGCTGGAAACCCCATGTACAGTCACAGGGCTGGAATCCCCATGTGCAATCCCAGTGTTGGAATCCCCATGTGCAGTCCCAGGGTTGGAATCCCGATGTGCAGACCCAGGGTTGGAATCTCCATGTACAGTCCCAGGGTTGGAATCCCCGAGTGCAGTCCCAGGGTTAGAATCCCCATGGACAGTCCCAGGGTTAGAATCCCCATGGACAGTCCCAGGGTTGGAATCCCCATGTGCAGTCCCAGGGTTGGAATCGCCATGTACAGTACCAGGGTTAGTATCCCCATGTACAGTCCCAGGGTTGGAATCCCCGAGTGCAGTCCCAGGGTTGGAATCCCCATGTAGAGTCCCAGGGTTAGAATCCCCATGGACAGTCCCAGGGTTGGAATCCCCGAGTGCAGTCTCAGGGTTAGAATCCCCATGGACAGTCCCAGGGTTAGAATCCCCATGGACAGTCCCAGGGTTGGAATCCCCATGTGCAGTCCCAGGGTTGGAATCGCCATGTACAGTACCAGGGTTAGTATCCCCATGTACAGTCCCAGGGTTGGAATCCCCGAGTGCAGTCCCAGGGTTGGAATCCCCATGTAGAGTCCCAGGGTTAGAATCCCCATGGACAGTCCCAGGGTTGGAATCCCCGAGTGCAGTCTCAGGGTTAGAATCCCCATGGACAGTCCCAGGGTTGGAATCCCCATGTGCAGTCCCAGGGTTGGAATCGCCATGTACAGTACCAGGGTTAGTATCCCCATGTACAGTCCCAGGGTTGGAATCCCCGAGTGCAGTCCCAGGGTTGGAATCGCCATGTACAGTCCCACGGATAGAATCCCCATGTACAGTCCCAGGGTTTGAATCCCCATGTACAGTGCCAGGGTTCAAATCCCCATGTACTGTCCCAGGGTTAGAATCCCCATGTACAGTCCCACGGATAGAATCCCCATGTGCAGTCCCAGGGTTGGAATCCCGATGTGCAGACCCAGGGTTGGAATCTCCATGTACAGTCCCATGGCTGGAATCCCCATGTACAGTCCCACGGATAGAATCCCCATGTGCAGTCCCAGGGTTAGAATCCAAATGTACAGACCCAGGGTTGGAATCCCCGAGTGCAGTCCCAGTGTTGGAAACCCCATGTACAGTCACAGGGCTGGAATCCCCATGTACAATCCCAGGGTTGGAATCCCCATGTACAGTCCCAGGGTTGGAATCCCCATGTGCAGTCCCAGGGTTGGAATCCCAATGTACAGTCCCACGGTTGGAATCCCCATGTACAGTCCCAGGGCTGGAATCCCCAAGTACAGTCCCAGGGTTAGAATCCAAATGTACAGACCCAGGGTTGGAATCCCCATGTGCAGTCCCAGGGTTAGAATCCAAATGTACAGACCCAGGGTTGGAATCCCCATGTGCAGTCCCAGGGTTGGAAACCCCATGTACAGTCCCAGGGTTCGAATCCACATGTACAGTCACAGGGTTGGAATCCCCTTGTCCAGTCCCAGGGTTGGAATCACCATGTAGAGTCCCATGGCTGGAATCCCCATGTACAGTCCCACGGATAGCATCCCCATGTACAGTGCCAGGGTTAGAATCCCCATGTACAGTCCCAGGGTTGGGATTACGATGTACAGTCCCTGGGTTGGAATCTCCATGTACAGTCCCAGGGTTGGAATCCCCATGTACAGTCCCAGGGAAGGAATCCCCATGTGCAGTCCCAGGGTTAGAATCCCCATGTACAGTCCCAGGGTTGGAATCCCGATGTGCAGACCCAGGGTTGGAATCTCCATGTACAGTCCCAGGGTTGGAATCCCGATGTGCAGACCCAGGGTTGGAATCGCCATGTACAGTACCAGGGTTAGTATCCCCATGTACAGTCCCAGGGTTGGAATCCCCCTGTACAGTCCCAGGGTTCAAATCCCAATGTACTGTCCCAGGGTTAGAATCCCCATGTACAGTCCCAGGGTTGGAATCCCCATGTACAGTCCCAGGGAAGGAATCCCCATGTGCAGTCCCAGGGTTAGAATCCCCATGTACAGTCCCAGGGTTGGAATACCGATGTGCAGACCCAGGGTTGGAATCGCCATGTACAGTACCAGGGTTAGTATCCCCATGTACAGTCCCAGGGTTGGAATCCCCCTGTACAGTCCCAGGGTTCAAATCCCAATGTACTGTCCCAGGGTTAGAATCCCCATGTACAGTCCCAGGGTTGGAATCCCCATGTGCAGTCCCAGGGTTAGAATCCCCATGTACAGTCCCAGGGTTCGAATCCCCATCTACAGTACAAGGGTTGGAATCCCCCTGTACAGTCCCAGGGTTCAAATCCCCATCTACAGTACAAGGGTTGGAATCCCCCTGTACAGTCCAAGGGTTCAAATCCCCATGTACTGTCGCAGGGTTAGAATCCCCATGTCCAGTCCCAGGGTTGGAATCACCATGTAGAGTCCCATGGCTGGAATCCCCATGTACAGTCCCACGGATAGAATCCCCATGTACAGTCCCAGGGTTGGGATTACGATGTACAGTCCCTGGGTTGGAATCCCCATGTACAGTCCCAGGGTTGGAATCCCCATGTGCAGTCCCAGGGTTGGTATCCCCATGTGCAGTCCCAGGTTTGGAATCCCCATGTACAGTCTCACGGTTAGAATCCCCATGTAGAGTCCCAGGGTGAGAATCCCCATGGACAGTCCCAGGGTTGGAATCCCCGAGTGCAGTCCCAGGGTTAGAATCCCCATGTGCAGTCCCAGGGTTAGAATCCAAATGTACAGACCCAGGGTTGGAATCCCCGAGTGCAGTCCCAGTGTTGGAAACCCCATGTACAGTCACTGGGCTGGAATCCCCATGTACAATCCCAGGGTTGGAATCCCCATGTACAGTCCCAGGGTTGGAATCCCCATGTGCAGTCCCACGGCTAGAATCCCCATGTGCAGTCCCAGGGTTAGAATCCAAATGTACAGACCCAGGGTTGGAATCCCCATGTGCAGTCCCAGGGTTAGAATCCAAATGTACAGACCCAGGGTTGGAATCCCCATGTACAGTCCCAGTGTTGGAAACCCCATGTACAGTCCCAGGGTTCGAATCCACATGTACAGTCACAGGGTTGGAATCCCCTTGTCCAGTCCCAGGGTTGGAATCACTATGTAGAGTCCCATGGCTGGAATCCCCATGTACAGTCCCACGGATAGCATCCCCATGTACAGTGCCAGGGTTAGAATCCCCATGTACAGTCCCAGGGTTGGGATTACGATGTACAGTCCCTGGGTTGGAATCTCCATGTACAGTCCCAGGGTTGGAATCCCCATGTACAGTCCCAGGGAAGGAATCCCCATGTGCAGTCCCAGGGTTAGAATCCCCATGTACAGTCCCAGGGTTGGAATCCCGATGTGCAGACCCAGGGTTGGAATCTCCATGTACAGTCCCAGGGTTGGAATCCCCATGTACAGTCCCAGGGAAGGAATCCCCATGTGCAGTCCCAGGGTTAGAATCCCCATGTACAGTCCCAGGGTTGGAATCCCGATGTGCAGACCCAGGGTTGGAATCTCCATGTACAGTCCCAGGGTTGGAATCCCGATGTGCAGACCCAGGGTTGGAATCGCCATGTACAGTACCAGGGTTAGTATCCCCATGTACAGTCCCAGGGTTGGAATCCCCCTGTACAGTCCCAGGGTTCAAATCCCAATGTACTGTCCCAGGGTTAGAATCCCCATGTACAGTCCCAGGGTTGGAATCCCCATGTCCAGTCCCACGGTTGGAATCCCCATGTACAGTCCCAGGGTTAGTATCCCCATGTACAGTCCAGGGGTTAGAATCCCCATGTGCAGTCCCAGGGAAGGAATCCCCATGTGCAGTCCCAGGGTTAGAATCCCCATGTACAGTCCCAGGGTTGGAATCCCGATGTGCAGACCCACGGTTGGAATCTCCATGTACAGTCCAATGGCTGGAATCCCCATGTACAGTCCCACGGATAGAATCCCCATGTACAGTCCCAGGGTTAGAAGCCCCATGTACAGTCCCAGGGTTGGAATCCCCATGTACAGTCCCAGGGAAGGAATCCCCATGTGCAGTCCCAGGGTTAGAATCCAAATGTACAGACCCAGGGTTGGAATCCCCATGTACTGTCCCAGGGTTGGAATCCTGATGTGCAGTCCCAGGGTTGGAATCTCCATGTAGAGTCCCAGGGTTGGAATCCCCATGTACAGTCCCAGGGTTAGAATCCCCATGTACAGACCCAGGGTTGGAATCCCCATCAACAGTCCCAGGGTTGGAATCCCCATGTGCAGTCCCAGGGTTGGAATCCCCATGTACAGTCCCAGGGCTGGAATCCCCAAGTACAGTCCCAGGGTTAGAATCGAAATGTACAGAGCCAGGGTTGGAATCCCCATGTGCAGTCCCAGGGTTAGAATCCAAATGTACAGTCCCAGTGCTGGAAACCCCATGTACAGTCACAGGGCTGGAATCCCCATGTACAATCCCAGGGTTGGAATCCCCATGTACAGTCCCAGGGTTGTAATCCCCATGTACAGTCCCAGGGTTGGAATCCCCATGTGCAGTCCCAGGGTTAGAATCCCCATGTACAGTCCCAGGGTTCGAATCCCCATCTACAGTACAAGGGTTGGAATCCCCCTGTACAGTCCAAGGGTTCAAATCCCCATGTCCAGTCCCAGGGTTGGAATCACCATGTAGAGTCCCATGGCTGGAATCCCCATGTACAGTCCCACGGATAGAATCCCCATGTACAGTCCCAGGGTTGGGATTACGATGTACAGTCCCTGGGTTGGAATCCCCATGTACAGTCCCAGGGTTGGAATCCCCATGTGCAGTCCCAGGTTTGGAATCCCCATGTACAGTCTCACGGTTAGAATCCCCATGTAGAGTCCCAGGGTGAGAATCCCCATGGACAGTCCCAGGGTTGGAATCCCCGAGTGCAGTCCCAGGGTTAGAATCCCCATGGACAGTCCCAGGGTTGGAATCCCCATGTGCAGTCCCAGGGTTGGAATCGCCATGTACAGTACCAGGGTTAGTATCCCCATGTACAGTCCCAGGGTTGGAATCCCCGAGTGCAGTCCCAGGGTTGGAATCCCCATGTAGAGTCCCAGGGTTAGAATCCCCATGGACAGTCCCAGGGTTGGAATCCCCGAGTGCAGTCCCAGGGTTAGAATCCCCATGGACAGTCCCAGGGTTGGAATCCCCATGTGCAGTCCCAGGGTTGGAATCGCCATGTACAGTACCAGGGTTAGTATCCCCATGTACAGTCCCAGGGTTGGAATCCCCGAGTGCAGTCCCAGGGTTGGAATCGCCATGTAGAGTCCCACGGATAGAATCCCCATGTACAGTCCCAGGGTTTGAATCCCCATGTACAGTGCCAGGGTTCAAATCCCCATGTACTGTCCCAGGGTTAGAATCCCCATGTACAGTCCCACGGATAGAATCCCCATGTGCAGTCCCAGGGTTGGAATCCCGATGTGCAGACCCAGGGTTGGAATCTCCATGTACAGTCCCATGGCTGGAATCCCCATGTACAGTCCCACGGATAGAATCCCCATGTGCAGTCCCAGGGTTAGAATCCAAATGTACAGACCCAGGGTTGGAATCCCCGAGTGCAGTCCCAGTGTTGGAAACCCCATGTACAGTCACAGGGCTGGAATCCCCATGTACAATCCCAGGGTTGGAATCCCCATGTACAGTCCCAGGGTTGGAATCCCCATGTGCAGTCCCATGGATAGAATCCCCATGTGCAGTCCCAGGGTTAGAATCCAAATGTACAGACCCAGGGTTGGAATCCCCATGTGCAGTCCCAGGGTTAGAATCCAAATGTACAGACCCAGGGTTGGAATCCCCATGTACAGTCCCAGTGTTGGAAACCCCATGTACAGTCCCAGGGTTCGAATCCACATGTACAGTCACAGGGTTGGAATCCCCTTGTCCAGTCCCAGGGTTGGAATCACCATGTAGAGTCCCATGGCTGGAATCCCCATGTACAGTCCCACGGATAGCATCCCCATGTACAGTGCCAGGGTTAGAATCCCCATGTACAGTCCCAGGGTTGGGATTACGATGTACAGTCCCTGGGTTGGAATCTCCATGTACAGTCCCAGGGTTGGAATCCCCATGTACAGTCCCAGGGAAGGAATCCCCATGTGCAGACCCAGGGTTGGAATCTCCATGTACAGTCCCAGGGTTGGAATCCCGATGTGCAGACCCAGGGTTGGAATCGCCATGTACAGTACCAGGGTTAGTATCCCCATGTACAGTCCCAGGGTTGGAATCCCCCTGTACAGTCCCAGGGTTCAAATCCCAATGTACTGTCCCAGGGTTAGAATCCCCATGTACAGTCCCAGGGTTGGAATCCCCCTGTACAGTCCCAGGGTTCAAATCCCAATGTACTGTCCCACGGTTGGAATCCCCATGTACAGTCCCAGGGTTAGTATCCCCATGTACAGTCCAGGGGTTAGAATCCCCATGTGCAGTCCCAGGGAAGGAATCCCCATGTGCAGTCCCAGGGTTAGAATCCCCATGTACAGTCCCAGGGTTGGAATCCCGATGTGCAGACCCACGGTTGGAATCTCCATGTACAGTCCAATGGCTGGAATCCCCATGTACAGTCCCACGGATAGAATCCCCATGTACAGTCCCAGGGTTAGAAGCCCCATGTACAGTCCCAGGGTTGGAATCCCCATGTACAGTCCCAGGGAAGGAATCCCCATGTGCAGTCCCAGGGTTAGAATCCAAATGTACAGACCCAGGGTTGGAATCCCCATGTACTGTCCCAGGGTTGGAATCCTGATGTGCAGTCCCAGGGTTGGAATCTCCATGTGCAGTCCCAGGGTTGGAATCCCCATGTACAGTCCCAGGGCTGGAATCCCCAAGTACAGTCCCAGGGTTGGAATCCCCATCTACAGTACAAGGGTTGGAATCCCCCTGTACAGTCCCAGGGTTCAAATCCCCATGTCCAGTCCCAGGGTTGGAATCACCATGTAGAGTCCCATGGCTGGAATCCCCATGTACAGTCCCAGGGTTAGAATCCCCATGTACAGTCCCAGGGTTCGAATCCCCATCTACAGTACAAGGGTTGGAATCCCCCTGTACAGTCCAAGGGTTCAAATCCCCATGTACTGTCGCAGGGTTAGAATCCCCATGTCCAGTCCCAGGGTTGGAATCACCATGTAGAGTCCCATGGCTGGAATCCCCATGTACAGTCCCACGGATAGAATCCCCATGTACAGTCCCAGGGTTGGGATTACGATGTACAGTCCCTGGGTTGGAATCCCCATGTACAGTCCCAGGGTTGGAATCCCCATGTGCAGTCCCAGGGTTGTTATCCCCATGTGCAGTCCCAGGTTTGGAATCCCCATGTACAGTCTCACGGTTAGAATCCCCATGTAGAGTCCCAGGGTTAGAATCCCCATGGACAGTCCCAGGGTTGGAATCCCCGAGTGCAGTCCCAGGGTTAGAATCCCCATGGACAGTCCCAGGGTTGGAATCCCCATGTGCAGTCCCAGGGTTGGAATCGCCATGTACAGTACCAGGGTTAGTATCCCCATGTACAGTCCCAGGGTTGGCATCCCCATGTACAGTCCTATGGCTGGCATCCCCATGTACAGTCCCAGGGTTGGAATCCCCATGTACAGTCCCAGGGTTGGAATCCCCATGTGCAGTCCCAGGGTTAGAATCCAAATGTACAATCCCAGGGTTGGAATCCCCATGTACAGTCCCAAGGTTGGCATCCCCATGTACAGTCCCAGGGTTGGAATCCCGATGTGCAGACCCAGGGTTAGAATCCAAATGTACAGACCCAGGGTTGGAAACCCCATGTACAGTCCCAGTGCTGGAAACCCCATGTACAGTCACAGGGCTGGAATCCCCATGTGCAATCCCAGTGTTGGAATCCCCATGTGCAGTCCCAGGGTTGGAATCCCGATGTGCAGACCCAGGGTTGGAATCTCCATGTACAGTCCCAGGGTTGGAATCCCCGAGTGCAGTCCCAGGGTTAGAATCCCCATGGACAGTCCCAGGGTTAGAATCCCCATGGACAGTCCCAGGGTTGGAATCCCCATGTGCAGTCCCAGGGTTGGAATCGCCATGTACAGTACCAGGGTTAGTATCCCCATGTACAGTCCCAGGGTTGGAATCCCCGAGTGCAGTCCCAGGGTTGGAATCCCCATGTAGAGTCCCAGGGTTAGAATCCCCATGGACAGTCCCAGGGTTGGAATCCCCGAGTGCAGTCTCAGGGTTAGAATCCCCATGGACAGTCCCAGGGTTGGAATCCCCATGTGCAGTCCCAGGGTTGGAATCGCCATGTACAGTACCAGGGTTAGTATCCCCATGTACAGTCCCAGGGTTGGAATCCCCGAGTGCAGTCCCAGGGTTGGAATCGCCATGTACAGTCCCACGGATAGAATCCCCATGTACAGTCCCAGGGTTTGAATCCCCATGTACAGTGCCAGGGTTCAAATCCCCATGTACAGTCCCATGGCTGGAATCCCCATGTACAGTCCCACGGATAGAATCCCCATGTGCAGTCCCAGGGTTAGAATCCAAATGTACAGACCCAGGGTTGGAATCCCCGAGTGCAGTCCCAGTGTTGGAAACCCCATGTACAGTCACAGGGCTGGAATCCCCATGTACAATCCCAGGGTTGGAATCCCCATGTACAGTCCCAGGGTTGGAATCCCCATGTGCAGTCCCAGGGTTGGAATCCCAATGTACAGTCCCACGGTTGGAATCCCCATGTACAGTCCCAGGGCTGGAATCCCCAAGTACAGTCCCAGGGTTAGAATCCAAATGTACAGACCCAGGGTTGGAATCCCCATGTGCAGTCCCAGGGTTAGAATCCAAATGTACAGACCCAGGGTTGGAATCCCCATGTGCAGTCCCAGGGTTGGAAACCCCATGTACAGTCCCAGGGTTCGAATCCACATGTACAGTCACAGGGTTGGAATCCCCTTGTCCAGTCCCAGGGTTGGAATCACCATGTAGAGTCCCATGGCTGGAATCCCCATGTACAGTCCCACGGATAGCATCCCCATGTACAGTGCCAGGGTTAGAATCCCCATGTACAGTCCCAGGGTTGGGATTACGATGTACAGTCCCTGGGTTGGAATCTCCATGTACAGTCCCAGGGTTGGAATCCCCATGTACAGTCCCAGGGAAGGAATCCCCATGTGCAGTCCCAGGGTTAGAATCCCCATGTACAGTCCCAGGGTTGGAATCCCGATGTGCAGACCCAGGGTTGGAATCTCCATGTACAGTCCCAGGGTTGGAATCCCGATGTGCAGACCCAGGGTTGGAATCGCCATGTACAGTACCAGGGTTAGTATCCCCATGTACAGTCCCAGGGTTGGAATCCCCCTGTACAGTCCCAGGGTTCAAATCCCAATGTACTGTCCCAGGGTTAGAATCCCCATGTACAGTCCCAGGGTTGGAATCCCCATGTACAGTCCCAGGGAAGGAATCCCCATGTGCAGTCCCAGGGTTAGAATCCCCATGTACAGTCCCAGGGTTGGAATACCGATGTGCAGACCCAGGGTTGGAATCGCCATGTACAGTACCAGGGTTAGTATCCCCATGTACAGTCCCAGGGTTGGAATCCCCCTGTACAGTCCCAGGGTTCAAATCCCAATGTACTGTCCCAGGGTTAGAATCCCCATGTACAGTCCCAGGGTTGGAATCCCCATGTGCAGTCCCAGGGTTAGAATCCCCATGTACAGTCCCAGGGTTCGAATCCCCATCTACAGTACAAGGGTTGGAATCCCCCTGTACAGTCCCAGGGTTCAAATCCCCATCTACAGTACAAGGGTTGGAATCCCCCTGTACAGTCCAAGGGTTCAAATCCCCATGTACTGTCGCAGGGTTAGAATCCCCATGTCCAGTCCCAGGGTTGGAATCACCATGTAGAGTCCCATGGCTGGAATCCCCATGTACAGTCCCACGGATAGAATCCCCATGTACAGTCCCAGGGTTGGGATTACGATGTACAGTCCCTGGGTTGGAATCCCCATGTACAGTCCCAGGGTTGGAATCCC
>JASTWF010001550.1:0-17500 GCA_030390025.1 Squalus acanthias
TGTGAGTGAGTGTGAGTGTGAGTGAGTGTGTGTGAGTGAGTGTGTGTGTGAGTGAGTGTGTGTGTGAGGGGCTCGGTACCACACCGGACAATGAGGGACGAGGCCCCCCCCACGTTCCTTCGCTGCCCCCTCGCTTTCCTCCATTCACCTTGAGGCCTGTACGGACAGGATCGTGCATGAAGCCTGAATCAGCGATTAGCCGTGTCTCTCCAGCAGATTAACGTTTTCTGCTTTCTCACACGATTCTTTTTTATATGTAAGGAATGAGTGACCCTCACACATTCTCCTGAGTCCCCGGGATTGATAAACTATTTAAAAGCTTGCGGTTAAACCGCTGCTAACAGACAGGGCCCGTTAGCCACTTTGTCTTTAATTAATAATAGAGGGATTTATGGACACATCTGTGCGATTTCTTCACAAAGAGTCCGCAGGCCCATATATTCCAGGGAGAGGGCAGTCGCAGAATCCACTTTATACTCTGCGGGGTTGTTGCTAATTCAAAGTAATCCATAATTTAGTTAAGTTTGGCTGCACCTCGGGGAGGGGGGTGGGCTGCTGAAAGGTTAATAGAGGAGAGAAGCAGCGCAGGAGGGAGGGAGAGAGGGAATGGTAAATGGGGGAGGGTGGCGAAGGAACGAGAGAGAGAGAGAGACAGGACGCGAGATTTAGGGAGAGACAGGGAGTGAGAGAAAGAGATTTAGGGAGAGAGACAGCGAGTGAGAAAGAGAGATATAGGGAGAGAGACAGATATAGGGGAAGGGAGACGGAGAGCGGGAGTCAGAGAAAGAGACAGGGAGAAAGAAAGAGATATAGGAAGAGAGATGGAGAGAGAGATAGGGAGAGGGAAAGGGAGACGGAGAGGGAAAGGGAGACGGAGAGAGAAAGAGAGAGAGAGAAAGAGAGAGAGAAAGAGAGAGAGAAAGAGAGAGAGAAAGAGAGAGAGAAAGAGAGAGAGAAAGAGACGGAGAAAGAAAGATATAGGAAGAGAGATGGAGAGAGAGATAGGGAGAGGGAAAGGGAGACGGAGAGAGAGAGGGAGAAAGAAAGTATATATAAGGAGAGAATGAGAGACGGAGAGAGGACAAGATAGAGGGAAAGGGAAAGAAAGATGTTGGGAGGGAGAGAAAAAAGATAGAGGGATAAGGAGGGATAGAGAGATGGAGAGCGACAGTGTGAGAGAGACAGAGACATGGATAAGAACAGAGAGACAGACAGACAGACAGACAGAGAAAGAGACAGAGAGACAGAGAGAGAGTCAGACAGAGAGAGAGAGAGACAGAGAGAGAGTCAGAGAGAGAGAGAGATAGAGAGAGAGAGACAGAGAGAGAGAGAGACAGAGAGAGAGAGAGACATAGACAGAGAGAGAGAGAGAGTCAGAGAGAGAGAGAGAGAGAGAGAGAGTCAGAGAGAGAGAGAGTCAGAGAGAGAGAGAGACAGACAGAGAGAGAGAGAGACAGAGAGAGAGACAGAACGAGATGGAGTAAGAAATATAGGGGGAGAGACAGATAGTGAGAAAGAAAGCGCGGGAGAGCCTCTAACACAGAGGTCGAATCAGATAAACATCGAGAAAGGGAGACAGACGCAAGGAGAGACACAGGGATTGTGTTTGATACTGCTCCATATTCCAGCCTCTGAGCTAGACTGGACACTCTCTCTGTTGAGATTATCAAACAGTGGGCAAGGAATGAATCTGTCGCTATTGAAAACCCGATTAAACTCCCAGGCCGCGGGGACAGTCAGCGACTTTAATCCGCTTTTAATTAGGAGATATTGTCAGCGAGCGTTAGCCCAGATTGACATTAGCGGGGCTAATAGTTTAATCGGGATCAGAGAGTGGGATTACGTTGAAAGCTAGCTGGCATCCAAGTGGATCAAGGGCCAGTGGCCGACAGGCACATTATTTCATTACTCTGTAGACCATGAGCTTGGTGCTGGGTTTGAGGTCCTGGTCTTCAAACACTCTCTTCCTCAGGCGACCGAAGGCTGCACTGGCACACTGAAGGTGGTGTTGGACTTCGTCATCGACGTCCGCCCCTTGTTGACAGTAGGCTCCCGAGGTTTGGAAAGTGGTCCGCGTTGTCCAAGGCCCTGTCGTGGATTTTGATAATCGGGGAGCAGCGCTGTGTGGTACAGCCTGCTTGGAAAAAGTGCAACATCCCCCCACCGACGCCTGGGAATCCCTGGCCCAAGACCGCACAAAGTGGAGGAGAAGCATCCGGGAAGGCGCCGAAACACCTCGAGTCTCTTCGCCGGGAGCAAGCGGAAGCCAAGCGCAAAACAGCGGAAGGAGCGCACGTCAACCCAAGCGCCCCACCCCACCCGCCCCCTTCAACCACCGTCTGCCCCACCTGTGACAGAGACTGTAGGTCCCACATTGGACTCGTCAGTCAAACATAGAAGATAGGAGCAGGAGTCGGCCATTCGGCCCCTCGAGCCTGCTCCGCCATTCGATGAGATCATGGCTGATCATCCAAACTCAGTACCCTGTCCCTGCCTTCTCCCCATATCCCTTGATACCTTTAACTTTAAGAAATATATCTAACTCATTCTTGAATATATTTAATGACTTGGCCTCAACTACCTTCTGTGGTGGAGAATTCCACAGGTTCACCACTCTCTGGGTGAAGAAATTCTTCCTCATTTCTGTCCTAAATGGCTTACCCGTTATCCTTAGATTATGACCCCTGGTTCTGGACTCTCCGACCATCGGGAACATTCTTCCTGCATCTAGTTTGTCCAGACCTGTCAGAATTTTATATGTTTCGATGAGATCCCCTCTCATTCTTCTATACTCCAGCGAGTATAAGCCCAATCGACCCAATCTCTCCTCATATGTCATTCCTGCCATCCCAGGTATCAGCCTTGTGAATCTTCGCTGCACTCCCTCCATGGCAAGAACATCCTTCCTCAGATAAGGCGACCAAAACTGCACACAATACTCAAGGTGTGGTCTCACCAAGGCCCTGTACAACTGCAGCAGGACATCCCTGTTCCTGTACTCGAATCCTCTCGCTATGAAGGCCAACATACCATTTGCCTTCTTCACCGCCTGCTGCACCTGCATGCTTACCTTCAGCGACTGGTGCACAAGGACACCCAGGTCTCGTTGCACTTCCCCTTCTCCCAATCTCCTCAAAAGGCGGGGGGGGGGGGAAGCAATGCCTTGTCCCTTGGCTTCTGGCCAGCGCTCAGTAGCTGAGCAGAGCCGGACACAGCCTGTTCCTGTCCAGCGTATCACCCTGGGCTGCAGACCAGGACCCACCTCCACCCTGCGCTAAGTTGGTCGATTCGGGAGAGGGCAACATCAGGCCTTCCTCCTGTATCTCAGCTCCGTCAGAACATGAGAAACGGGAGCGGGAGTCGGTCGCTCGGCCCCCGCCAGCCTGCTCCGCCGTTCAATAAGAGCACGGCCCATCTTCGACCTCAACTCCACTTTCCCGCCCCGATCCACGTGAGTCCAAAACTCTTATCGATCTCAGCCTCGAATAGACTCAACGACTGAGCCTCCACAACCCTCTGGGGTAGAGAATTCCAAAGATTCACCGCCCTCTGAGTGAAGAAATTCCTCCTCATCTCAGTCCTAAATGGCCGACCCCTTATCCTGAGACTGTGACCCCTGGTTCTAGACCCTCCAGCCAGGGGGAATCAACCTCTCAGCATCTACCAGGTCAACTATTGGAAAGAATGCTTATTTATGTGTGTTTAGATACAGAGTAAAGCTCCCTCTACACTGTCCTCATCAAACACTCCCAGGGCAGGTACAGCACGGGTTAGATACAGAGTAAAGCTCCCTCTACACTGACCCCATCAAACACTCCCAGGGCAGGTACAGCACGGGTTAGATAAAGAGTAAAGCTCCCTCTACACTGTTCCCATCAAACACTCCCAGGGTAGGTACAGCACGGGTTAGATACAGAGTAAAGCTCCCTCTACACTTCCCATCAAACACTCCCAGGGCAGGTACAGCACGGGTTAGATACAGAGTAAAGCTCCCTCTACACTGTCCCAACAAACACTCCCAGGGCAAGTACAGCACAGGTTAGATACAGAGTAAAGCTCCCTCTACACTGTCCCCATCAAACACTCCCAGGGCAGGTACAGCACGGGGTTCGATACAGAGTAAAGCTCCCTCTACTCTGTCCCCATCAAACACTCCCAGGGCAGGTACAGCACGGGTTAGATACAGAGTAAAGCTCCCTCTACACTGTCCCATCAAACACTCCCAGGGCAGGAACAGCACGGGTTAGATACAGAGTAGATAGAGAGGCGGAGAGGTTTAGGGAGGGAATTCCAGAGCTCGGGACCCAGGCGGCTGAAGGCACGGCCGCCAATAGTGGAGCGATGGAAATCGGGGGGGATGCGTGAGAGGCCAGAATTGGAGATCTCGGAGGGTCGTAGGGCTGGAGGAGGTTGCAAAGAAAGGGAGGGGGCGAGGACCATGGAGGGATTTGAAAACAAGGATGATAATTTAAAATTTGAAGCGATGCCGGACCGGGAGCCAATGTAGGTCAGCGAGCACAGAGTGGGGATGATGGGTGAACGGGACTCGGTGCGAGTTAGGATACTGCAAGCTTGCGATTGCTGGGAATGAACGGCCTTGACAGGCACACCCTAAACCTCCTTCAGTCAGGAGTGTGATGGAACACTCTCCACTTATCTGGATGAGTTGCAGCTCCAGCAACACTCAAGAAGCTCGACACCATCCAGGACAAAGCAGCCCGCTTGATGGTATGTTGGCCTTCATAGCGAAAGGGTTTGAGTACAGGAACAGGGATGTCCTGCTGCAGTTGTACAGGGCCTTGGTGAGACCACACCTTGAGTACTGTGTGCAGTTTTGGTTGCCTTATCTGAGGAAGGATGTTCTTGCCATGGAAGGAGTTCAGCGAAGATTCACAAGGCTGATAACCTGGGATGGCAGGAATGACATATGAGGAGAGATTGGGTCGATTGGGCTTATACTCGCTGGAGTATAGAAGAATGAGAGGGGATCTCATCGAAACATATAAAATTCTGACAGGTCTGGACAAACTAGATGCAGGAAGAATGTTCCCGATGGTCGGAGAGTCCAGAACCAGGGGTCATAATCTAAGGATAAGGGGTAAGCCATTTAGGACTGAGATGAGGAAGAATTTCTTCACCCAGAGAGTGGTGAACCTGTGGAATTCTCTACCACAGAGGGTAGTTGAGGCCAAGTCATTAAATATATTCAAGAATGAGTTAGATATATTTCTTAAAGCTAAAGGGATATGGGGAGAAAGCAGGGACAGGGTACTGAGTTTGGATGATCAGCCATGATCTCATCGAATGGCGGAGCAGGCTCGAGGGTCGAATGGCCTACTCCTGCTCCTATCTTCTATGTTGATCGGCCCCCCATCCACCACCTTAAACATTCACTCCCTCCACCACCGGCGCACCGTGGCTGCAGTGTGTACCATCTACAAGATGCGCTGCAGCAACTTGCCAAGGCTTCTTCGGCAGCACCTCCCAAACCCGCGACCTCTTCCACCTAGAAGGACAAGGGCAGCAGGCGCATGGGAACACCACCACCTCCAAGTTCCCCTCCAAGTCACACACACACACACCATCCTGACTTGGAAAGATATCGGCCATTCCTTCATCGTCGCTGGGTCAAAATCCTGGAACTCCCTCCCTAACAGCACTGTGGGAGCACCTTCACCACACGGACTGCAGCGGTTCAAGAAGGAGGCTCACCACCACCTTATCAAGGGTAATTAGGGATGGGCAATAAATGCCGACATCCCAAGAATGAATTAAAAAAATTCGGCTGAAGAAGCCTCAAAGCTCGGAAAGGAAGAAAAGCGATAATAACAATTAATTTTATTCCCTCTTCATGCTAAGACGCTAAGATCAAAATTAATCTCAGGACTGATGGGTTCAGGACAGTCTGTGAAGGAGCGGATGAGAAAGAGCTTTCAATGAATTCCCATTAGTTTCTCGGCAGTCTACAGCTCTCATTAGAAACCTTCCATCACCAAATTTCCATTAGGAGGGACCGGCAATGCTTCCCATTTATTCTCACTCCTGAAGTTTCTCGGTCAGATGTGACACAGCAAGATCCAATTCCAGAGACACGAGCTGAATGACCAACAGGCAATTTAGAGGGAGCTTTACTGTCTCAGATACCAGCTCCTCCGTCACCCACACACAGCCTGTCCCACTCTCAGATACCAGCTCCTCCATCACCCACACACACAGCCTGTCCCACTCTCAGATACCAGCTCCTCCATCGCCCACACACAGCCTGTCCCACTCTCAGATACCAGCTCCTCCATCACCCACACACAGCCTGTCCCACTCTCAGATACCAGCTCCTCCATCACCCACACACAGCCTGTCCCACTCTCAGATACCAGCTCCTCCATCACCCCCACACACAGCCTGTCCCACTCTCAGATACCAGCTCCTCCATCGCCCACACACACAGCCTGTCCCACTCTCAGATACCAGCTCCTCCATCACCCACACACAGCCTGTCCCACACTCAGATACCAGCTCCTCCATCACCCACACACACACAGCCTGTCCCACTCTCAGATACCAGCTCCTCCATCACCCACACACAGCCTGTCTCACTCTCAGATACCAGCTCCTCCATCACCCACACACAGCCTGTCCCACTCTCAGATACCAGCTCCTCTGTCACACACACACTCAGTGCTGCCCCTCCGACAGTGCGGCGCTCCCTCAGTACTGCGCCTCCAACAGTACAGCGCTCCCTCAGTGCTGCCCCTCCGACAGTGCGGCGCACCCTCAGTACCGCCCCTCCAACAGCGCGGCGCTCCCTCAGTACCGCCCCTCCGACAGTGCGGCGCTCCCTCAGTACCGCCCCTCCGACAGTGCAGCGCTCCCTCAGCACCGCCCCTCCGACAGTGCGGCGCTCCCTCAGCACCGCCCCTCCAACAGCGCGGCGCTCCCTCAGTACCGCCCCTCCCACAGTGCGGCGCTCCCTCAGTACCGCCCCTCCGACAGTGCGGCGCTCCCTCAGTACCGCCCCTCCGACAGTGCGGCGCTCCCTCAGTACCGCCCCTCCGATAGTGCGGCGCTCCCTCAGTACCTCCCCTCCGACAGTGCGGCGCTCCCTCAGTACTGCCCCTCCGACAGTGCGGCGCTCCCTCAGTACCGCCCCTCCGACAGTGCGGCGCTCCCTCAGTACCGCCCTTCCGACAGTGCGGCTTGAACCCACGACCTTCTGACTCCGAGGCGAGAGAGGGAGACCCACTGAGCCATGGCTGACACCCATGTAATGAAAAGAGCGGGTTCCAGTTTAAAAGGATTATCTGCTGATTTAAGTTGATATCACCGAGCTTTATTTGTGTGGGCCTGTCGATAGATTATCAATTACTGCTGGCACAGGTGGATATAAGTCAGGGAGACTGTCACATCCCATTACTGTATATTGACAAACCCGTCTCCCTAAAGGATTTATTCCCTAGTTTAATGCCGGCTGCAAGGCCTCCATTTCTTCCCGACGTTTATCGTGGTGTCAAGAATCCGAGCGGACTCCGGCCTTTTTAAAGGGGCAGTCCATGTTCCACGGCCGTGGGACGACCCCAGGTGGACTCCATCCCGCCGCCACGCAGCCCAGTCAGCCCGTCACCCTCGTCCTCTCCCTCTGCCTTCTGCGGGCTGCTCGACTGCAGGAGGCAGCAGCCCAGCTCAGGCCCCCCCCCCAACCCCCTCCGATCAAGGAGAGGGAACGGAATGCTAGACAACGTCCTGCGTAAGCTCGAGGAACAGCACCTCATCTTTCGTTTAGGCACCCAACAGCCCTGTGGACTCAATATCGAGTTCAACAATTTTAGATCATAACCTCAGCCCCTATCACATTTATATTTTATTTTTTCATCCACCCTTTTGTTTGGCTCCCCCCCTTTTTTTTCCTCCTAGAAGCTGGCAGCTGTCCTTCATTCTGCTAGTGCATTTCACGCTTCTTTTAGCCTCAACCCGTCACATTAACACTTCCTCTTGCCTTGATCATCTCTTAATGTCTCTCTATGGGGGAAGAATTCAGTTGGTTGTGCCTCCCGTTAGCGCCTTAAGAGGGCGCTAATGGGGCGCAAAGCATCTAGCGCCCAGGCGCAGCGAAGTTTGTGCCGCTCGTGAAATTAACTAGACATTTTGCGGCGGCGCTAAACACTACCGCCACGATCTCCTGCGCCGGCAGATCGTGACGTCAGTCGAGTGCACAACGCCCCGGTATCGCCCTGGAGTGGATATTGAGTGGCGCCCCCTGCCTTACCGCCTGATGCTAGCAACGACAGGTTGAGGGGAGCGTTCTGCAGTCATGAAGGGAAAGGGGGAGCGCTATTTAAAGGTGACCGCTTCCTGCCTTTTATTGTTGGTGCCATTTTTGAACTATGCATTCTGAGAGAGAGAGAGAGACTTCTGGAGAGTTTCAACGTTGTGTGAAGGAGTTTTGGGTACTGAGCAGCACTTTGCAGGTTCATTTTGATTTGCCATTCCTTGTATCGATTTAGAAGAGACTGTGGGGGCTGCACTCTGAGCTCTTTGCCTGGTACTCTCCATTGTTCTTTCCAGCAGATTTGATGTGCAGGTCTCTCCAGGCCGAGATTCAAGGCTGCAATTAGCAGGATGTGGATGGAAAGTGAGATTAACCATCCCCTTTAAGAACTGGCCCGCGCCATTGTGTGTGTGTTCCATTGCTGACTGACATCACACGAGCTTCGCCAGCGCTCTGAGGTAGCGCCTCGCTCCTCGGCCTTTGCGCCTTAAGACAGGTGTGAAGCGCCTGATTTAGCGCTCCAATCACCTCCAGGGACGATAAAAGTCAAGTTTGCAGTCGGTGGCGATAATTAGTGCCAGGCGCCAATCTTTGCGCCCGGCCGATAATTGCGCCCCAACTGGGGCGATACTGAATTTCTCCCCCTATGTCTCTTAATCTCTCCTTTTGTTCTTTCATCCCCTCCCCCTTTTCCCAGCTTTATCCTTGCCTTAAATCTATTTCATTTCCTGCTTTTTTCCAGTTCTGACGAAGGGTCTTCGACCTGAAGCGTTAACTCTGTTTCTCTCTCCACGGATGCTGCCTGGCCTGCTGAGTTTTTCCATGCGTTTTCTGTTGTTATTTTGGATTTCCAGCATCCACAGTATTTTGCTATCGTCCTGCATTTGTCCAGCGCCTTTGTCGTCCCGCAGTGCTTCACAACAACAACAACACCGTGTATTGATATAGCGCCTTTAACGTAGTCCAGAGAAGGTTCACGAGGTTGATTCCGGAGATGAAGGGGGTTGTCTTATGAAGAAAGGTTGAGCAGGCTGGGCCTGTACTCATTGGAGTTTAGAAGAATGAGAGGTGGTCTTATTGAAACATATAAGATTCTGAGGGGGCTCGACAAGGTAGATGCTGAGAGGCTGTTTCCCCTCGTGGGGGAAATCTAGAACTAGGGGGCATAGTTTCAGAATAAAGGGTCATAGAAGATAGGAGCAGGAGTAGGCCATTCGACCCCTCGAGCCTGCTCCGCCATTCAATGAGATCATGGCTGATCATCCAAATTCAGTACCCTGTCCCTGCTTTCTCCCCATATCCCTTGATCCCTTTAGCTTTGAGAAATATATCTATCTCCTTCTTGAATATATTTAATGAATTGGCCTCAACTGCCTTCTGTGGTAGAGAATTCCACAGGTTCACCACTCTCTGGGTGAAGAAATTCCTCCTCATCTTAGTCCTAAAAATGGCTTACCCCTTATCCTTAGACTGTGACCTCTGGTTCTGGACTCCCCGGCCATCGGGAACATCCTTCCTGCATCTAGTCTGTCTAGTCCTGTTAGAATTTTATAAGTTTCAATGAGATCCCCTCTCATTCTTCTAAACTTTAGCGAATATAAGCCTAATCGACCCGATCTCTCTTCATACGTCATTCCTGCCATCCCAGGTATCAGTCGCCCATTTAAGACAAAGATGAGGATAAATGTGAAGTTATCCACTTCGGTCAGAAAAGCAGAATATTATTTAAATGGTGATAGATTGGGAAATGTTGATGTACAAAGGGACCTGGGTGTTCTTGTACACCAGTCACTGAAAGCAAACATGCAGGTGCAGCAAGCAGTTAGGAAGGCAAATGGTATGTTGGCCTTCATTGCAAGAGGATTTGAGTACAGGAGCAAGGATGTCTTACTACAGTTGTACAGGGCCCTGGTGAGACCACACCTGGAGTACTGTGTGCAGTTTTGGTCTCCTTACCCAAGAAAGGATATACTTGCCATAGAGGGAGTGCAGCGAAGGTTCACCAGACTGATTCCTGGGATGGCAGGACTGTCGTATGAGGAGAGATTGGGTCGACTAGGCCTGTATTCACTCGAGTTTAGAAGAATGAGAGGGGATCTCGTGGAAACGTATAAAATTCTGACAGGGCTAGACAGACTGGATGCAGGGAGGATGTTTCCCCTGGCTGGGGTGGGGGTCTAGAACCAGGGGTCACAGTCTCAGGATACGGGGTAGGACATTTAGGACTGAGATGAGGAGAAATTTCTTCACTCAGAGGGCGGTGAACTTGTGGAATTCTCTACCACAGAAGGCTGTGGAGGCCAAGTCACTGAATCTATTTAAGAAGGAGATAGATCGATTTCTAGACACAAAAGGCATCAAGGGGTATGGGGAGAGAGCGGGAATATGGTATTGAGATAGAGGATCAGCCATGATCATATTGAATGGATCGAATGGCCGACTCCTGCTCCTATTTTTCGATGTTTCTAAAAATTGGACACCAATCCACATAAGTATAAATTGGGGCAGGTGACCAAAGGCTTGGTCAAAGAGGTCGGTTTTAAGGAGCGTCTTAAAGGAGGAGAGAGAGGCGGAGAGGTTTAGGGAGGGAATTCCAGAGCTTAGGGCCCAGGCAACAGAAGGCACGGCCGCCAAAGGTTGAGCGATTATAATCAGGGATGCTCAAGAGGGCAAAATTAGAGGAGCGCAGATATCTTGGGGGGGGTGTGGGGCTGAAGGAGATTACGGAGATAGGGAGGGGCGAGGAGGCCATGGAGGGATTTAAAAACAAGGATGAGAATTTTGAAATCGAGGCGCTGCTTAACCGGGAGCCAATGTAGGTCAGCGAGCACAGGGGGTGATGGGCGAACGGGACTTGGTGCGAGTTAGGACACGGGGCAGCCGAGTTTTGGATGACCTCAAGTTTACGGAGGGTGGAATGTGGGAGGCCGGCCAGGAGTGCGTTGGAATAGTCAAGTCTGGAGGTAACAAAGGCAGGAATGAGGGTTTCAGCAGCGGATGAGCTGAGGCAGGGGCGGAGACGGGCGATGTTACGGAGGTGGAAGTAGGCGGTCTTTGTTATGCTGCGGATATGCGGTGGGAAGCTCATTTCAGGGTCAAATATGACACCAAGGTTGCGAACAGCCTGGTTCAGACTCAGGCGGATGTTCGGGAGAGGGATGGAGTCAGTGGCTAGGGAGTGTTATCAGACATAAATTTGACCCCGAGCCAGAAAAAGAGATATTAGGGACAGGCGACCAAAAGCTTGGTCAAAGAGGTCGGTTTTAAGGATCGTCTTAAAGGAGGAGGGAGAGGCGGAGAGGTTTAGGGAGGGAATTCCAGAGCTCGGGGGCCCAGGCGGCTGAAGGCACGGTCTCAGTCCCAGAATGGGACCCCCTTGCGATATCCGCCTGATCAAGTCAGTCAGCATCCCACGGCGCGAAGGTCGGCATTTGCGCAGTCGAAGCCAGGGCCCATGAATACACCACAAGCAGCAAGGTTAGACACAACCTTTATTTAAGAAAGTCAAACACGCCAGAGAGAATCAAAAGTTAACGCAACGGGTCGAGTATTTACAGCCACAAACACCCCTTCGACTCGTCTCTGGAACCTGAACGGCAGGATATTTACACACGGCTTTCACGGGAGCGACGCTCTGTCCGGCGGGCTTGTGCGCTACTTTTTAATGCGTAGATTGTGTTTCTGAAAAAAATAAACCTCAAAATGTCGGCACTTCTCTCCGACCCCCCCCACCCCCGCCCTTTAAGGCCACGGAATTCTAAGTCCCACCACTGGAGGCAACACCCCCACCCCCCCCCCCCACAGAGGGCGGGTCCTCAGGCACATCCTGAGGGCAACTAGAGAGGGACTCCTCAGGCACATCCTGAGGGCAACTAGAGAGGGCAGGTCCTCAGGCACATCCTGAGGGCAACTAGAGAGGAGGGATTCCTCAGGCACATCCTGAGGGCAACTAGAGAGGGCGGGTCCTCAGGCACATCCTGAGGGCAACTAGAGAGGAGGGATTCCTCAGGCACATCCTGAGGTCAACTGGAGAGGAGGGATTCCTCAGGCACATCCTGAGGGCGATTCCTCAGGCACATCCTGAGGTCAACCAGAGAGGAGGGATTCTTCAGGCACATCCTGAGGTCAATTTAGAAGGGGATTCTTCAGGCACATCCTGAGGTCAATTTAGAAGGGGATTCTTCAGGCACATCCCGAGGTCAATTTAGAGGGGGATTCTTCAGGCACATCCTGAGGTCAACTTTAGAGCAGGATTCCTCAGCTGAATTATGGCGTGAGCGTTGCCCTGTAGATTGGCGGATGCTGGTAAATCCCTGGATTCCTCGCCCTTAAGCGCAATGGACCCGAAACCACGGAGACGGGCTTGTGTGGCTTGGCCAATTTACCCCACTGGGCCATTGTGCGAGCGTTTCCGTCCCTCTTAACAGTTTCCACAGGGATTGAGATGAAAGTTCACCGCACAGTCCAGGAGGGGCGCAGGTTCCAGGCCCGGCCCGCGCTGCATCAGCTGACCTCAGCCGGCGTGTGTGCTGCCAATTGGCCTCAGCACCCCCCGGGTTAGGCATGGGGGGAGAAGACAGGCAGGGCTCCCAGCCCTCAGTGCTGCACAGCTTCAATGTGTGTGTGTGTGTGTGTGCGCTCGCCTGCACACACGTGTTATAGAGTGCGTGGGTCTGCACACGTGTGTGTATGTGGGTGCAGTCTTGTATACACGCGTGAGTGTGTGTGCGTGTTTGTATACACGTATATGTGTGCTTGTATACATGTGTGTGTGGGTGTTTGTGCACACACGTGTGATTGTGTGCGCGCGCATGCGTGTGGGTATGTGCGCAAATGCGTGTGTGCGTGCATGCGTGTGTGGGTGCATGTGTGTGCGCGCATGCGTGTGTGCACACGTGAGTGGTGTGCGCGCACATGCGTGTGTGGGCACATTTGTGGGTGCATTTGTATGCACACATGCGTGTGTGCGCGCACGAGGACAGGTTCGGGCTCGGTAGTGACCCTCATTCTCTGGGCTCGTCCACAAACACCACCCATGGGACTGCCCCCCCTAACCCCCACCCCCCAACCCAACGAGAGGCAGCACCGTCCAGTGAGAGGGAGGGAGGGACGGGTAAAATTATGATGTAAAAAGCAAAATGGCCGATTGGGACCACCACAGATTCTCACGCAGCCCCCTCAAAACAGGGCGACGTTACGTTACGCCCGGCAGCATCAAAGCAGCAATCCTGTGAGGTGTTCGGCCTCTTTAAATCCCCCCCCACCCCACCCCCACTCCTCCCCTGACGCCTGCCTATAAAAATAATCCGCTGTTAATAATTACTGCTACCCTGGCGGCGAGAGTCAGAACGAGGTTACACTGCACTCATCTTAAAACAGAATCGCTTCCCAACCTCTCCCACTGAGCCCCCCTCCTTTCATCTCGCTTCAGAAGACGCAGTTTTTGACCTATTTTCTGAAATAAAAACAGCCCTGGCATTTAATAAATATTTCAGCAAGGCTGCTGAGCTTCCCTGTGTAACACGCTGTTGGGGCTGGGGGGGGGGGGGGGGGGCACATCGAGTTTTCAGCACAGATACAGGAACATTCGTCCCAACTGGTCTTAAGCTCCACACGAGCCTTTTCCAATTATTTTTCCGCAGGAGGAAGGCCATTCGGCCCATCTTGCCTGTGCCGGCTCTTTGAACGAGCTCTCCAATTAGACCCCACTCACACCCCCCCCCCCACCCCCGGCTCTTTCCCCGTAGCCCTGGCCAATTTTTAATTCTCTTTTGAAGTCTTTATCCAACTCCCCTTTCGAAAACTCCGACTGAATCTGCTGCCTTTCGGTCAGAGCGCGTTCCGGATTATATCTCTGGTGCAGAAATAAAGAACTCGGAGTCTCTCCAGCGCCTTTCCCCCCCCCGCCCCACCTCAGGACGTCCCAAAGCCCCTTCACAGCCAATGAAGTGCGGTCGCAGTTCTGGTGTAGGAAAGGCGACGGCCATTTTGCGCACAGCAAGCTCCCACAAGCGGCGAGGCGCTGACGGCCCTGATCAAGTGCTTTTTTTAGGTGTTGGTTGAGGGGGGTAAAATATCCAGGCCCCAGGACGATGGGGACTGGAGCTGGGGGACCAGAATAGTGGGTAAAGGTTAAGGGTCAGGAATGGCGACTCTGGTCGCGAGAGAGGAGTTAGTGAGTTAAAGGCGCGTCCAAAGCTGCTGGATTGGAACTGACCGGGTTGGTGTTGCCACCAATGTTCCCTCTAATTTACTCTGCGGGTGCGTGGCCCCTTTAAAGGGCCGCGCGGCCCAGTCAAGATTCCCTCGCGCGTGCGTGGTTTTTTGCACTGAGCGGGAGCTCCAGACCGCCGCGCAGCTGAGCGGGGAACATTGATTGTCACGCCTTTACTTACGGGTAGTGTGTGGGGGGGGGGGGGGGGGGGTCTGGCGCACAGTGGCGTCGCTAACCCGGCCTGTCCCTTTAAGGCCGTACGGCGACAAATCTAAAGAATCGGGAGCGGCGCCGAGGCGGCCGAGGTCAGTCGGAGAGCAATTGTAACCGCTGTATGTTTCAGGCAGCAGCTCAAACGACTGGTCCTTTTTTTTTTATCCTTCTCCAGTTGCGTGGCGCCTGCAATCAAGTGTGACGCCTGGAGGCTGACAGATGCCCAAACTCTCTATATAGTGGTCCTCCTGGATACTACAGGAGTGCTATATCATGCATTGCCAATGTATTATTCAGCTACTACGGTCACTTAAGGCCACATATTCCAATTGTTGTTAAGTAAACACAGGGTGAGGTCACTTGGAGATCAATCGCTCTTTGGTGAGGGAGTTTTGCTAATTGTAATTTCTTCTCAATTTCAGGTTGCGGGTACAGTACCCCACAGTGACAGACCTGTACCCACCAGTACTGTACCCCAGTGTTATACAGTGACAGACCTGTACCCACCAGTACTGTACCCCAGTGTTATACAGGGACAGACCTGTACCCACCAGTACTGTACCCCAGTGTTACACAGTGACAGACCTGTACCCACCAGTACTGTACCCCAGTGTTATACAGTGACAGACCTGTACCCACCAGTACTGTACCCCAGTGTTATACAGGGACAGACCTGTACCCACCAGTACTGTACCCCAGTGTTACACAGTGACAGACCTGTACCCACCAGTACTGTACCCCAGTGTTATACAGTGACAGACCTGTACCCACCAGTACTGTACCCCAGTGTTATACAGGGACAGACCTGTACCCACCAGTACTGTACCCCAGTGTTATACAGTGACAGACCTGTACCCACCAGTACTGTACCCCAGTGTTATACAGTGACAGACCTGTACCCACCAGTACTGTACCCCAGTGTTACACAGTGACAGACCTGTACCCACCAGTACTGTACCCCAGTGTTATACAGTGACAGACCTGTACCCACCAGTACTGTACCCCAGTGTTATACAGTGACAGACCTGTACCCACCAGTACTGTACCCCAGTGTTATACAGTGATAGTCCTGTACCCACCAGTACTGTACCCCAGTGTTATAGTGACAGACCTGTACCCACCAGTACTGTACCCCAGTGTTATACAGCGACAGACCTGTACCACAGTGTAATACAGTGACAGACCTGTATCCACCAGTACTGTACCCCAGTGCTATACAGCGACAGACTTGTACCCACCGGTACTGTACCCCAGTGTTATACAGCGACAGACCTGTACCCACCAGTACTGTACCCCAGTGTTATACAGTGACAGACCTGTACCCACCAGTACTGTACCCCAGTGTTATACACTCTCGTGGAAATTCCACCTGACCACTGGGCACCTAGCAACGACACAACGGTGGGATAGTGGGTCGGCCATTTTGTCGGTCACAACCTAATTGGTACATTTTGTATATTTTAAAAAATAACACATAAGGCCAGACAACTGGCAAACCCCCGTGATGCCGGAGACACACTTTGCAATAATAAATTATATATATATATAATATATATAAAAACAAAACAACAAAATTAAAATTATATTAACTCTATAACAGGAACAACAAAGGCAGCATTGTCACGGAAATCGAAAAAGTCGTCTGTCGGGGGGGGCGGCGAAAGGAATCCTCGCTGCTTCAGTGACTCGGGTAAGCAGGGCGTCAACTGCCTGGCCGGGCAGCATCCTCGAAGGTTTTCGCGACGGCCAACTCGCGCTGTTGGGACCGGTTGCGCAGGCGCCCGTTGGGGAGATCCATACGTCGGGGGAGGGAACGAGGGTGAATTTGAAAATGCGTCTCCTGGCGAGGACTCTGCGTGGGTGACGGGGGGGTGCCGGGGCGGGGGAACGTCGCACGAGCAGCGTTTCCCGTCGGGGCCGCGCGGCGCCCCGGAGCTCCCACGCAGGCCGCTCGCCGGCTTCTCAAAAAACAGGGAACGCCGCTCACGACCAGCGTCATCTCCGCGCGCGAAGGGGTGAAGGATTGTGACGCCTGCGGCCAGACCAGTCTGGAAACACCCCGGTCTCGGAAGTCAAGCAGAGGCAGGCCTGGTTAGTACTCGGTTGGGAGACCGCCTAGTAATATAAGGGAGGCGTTTCGACGCAAATAAATACCTGCAGGGGAAGTAATGTGCCGGGCTACGGGGAATGAGCAAGCGGGGAAGCGGGACTGATTGGAGAGCTCTTTCAACGGGCCGAGCGGCCTCCCCCTGCGCCGTAAGACGCGGCGATTCTACAACCGCAGGCCGCTGTGCGCGAGGACGAGGCAGCAGGTTCGGGAAATCCTGCCCTCTTAACCCACCACTGTGTTCCAAGTGGGGGAGGAAGCGCAATGCGGGAACTGGCCATTCGGTTCGACACGAGGTGGGAGGTCCCAAGGATGGCCCCGACGGTTGGGAGGTCGTGGCCGGGAGACCTGCGCTCGACGGAGTCTCCCAGAGCCAGCCCGTCCTTCCGGTAACGGCGCCGTGCGTTTCTCCCGCAGCCAGGGTGGGGCGACGCAGACCCGGGGGTAAAGGCTCGCCCTAGTCTGTGTGGAGTCGGCTGGTCTAGGGGGGTGTTGTTGGCGGTGGTAAACGGCGCTATGTTTGGCCTTTTCGCTTCCCTGGGTCACAGAGCGGGGCAGGGGATGGGGGGGGGCGCTTGGAACCCGTCCCGCCCCCTCCTTCCCCCCTGCCCCCCGCCCCGGGGAGAGTCAGCACCTCCGAGAGGGCAAGAACCGGAACAGAGGATCAGGAAAAGCGACATCGAAATGCAAGCACAGTATTGTT
>JASTWF010001550.1:20000-26478 GCA_030390025.1 Squalus acanthias
GGAGGCCGTTCAGCCCCTCGAGCCTGTTACATTAGGAACAGGAGGAGGCCGTTCAGCCCCCTCGAGCCTGTTACATTAGGAACAGGAGGAGGCCGTTCAGCCCCTCGAGCCTGTTACATTAGGAACAGGAAGAGGCCATTCAGCCCCCTCGAGCCTGTTACATTAGGAACAGGAGGAGGCCGTTCAGCCCCTTGAGCCTGTTACATTAGGAACAGGAGGAGGCCGTTCAGCCCCTCGAACCTGTTACATTAGGAACAGGAGGAGGCCATTCAGCCCCTCGAGCCTGTTACATTAGGAACAGGAGGAGGCCGTTCAGCCCCCTCGAGCCTGTTACATTAGGAACAGGAGGAGGCCGTTCAGCCCCTCGAGCCTGTTACATTAGGAACAGGAAGAGGCCATTCAGCCCCCTCGAGCCTGTTAGATTAGGAACAGGAGGAGGCCGTTCAGCCCCTCGAGTCTGTTACATTAGGAATAGGAGGAGGCCATTCAGCCCCTCGAGCCTGTTACATTAGGAACAGGAGGAGGCCATTCAGCCCCTCGAGCCTGTTACATTAAGAACAGGAGGAGGCCGTTCAGCCCCCTCGAGCCTGTTACATTAGGAACAGGAGGAGGCCATTCAGCCCCTCGAGCCTGTTACATTAAGAACAGGAGGAGGCCGTTAAGCCCCTCGAGCCTGTTACATTAGGAACAGGAGGAGGCCGTTCAGCCCCCTCGAGCCTGTTACATTAGGAACAGGAGGAGGCCGTTCAGCCCCTCGAGCCTGTTACATTAGGAACAGGAGGAGGCCATTCAGCCCCTCGAGCCTGTTACATTCGGAACAGTGGAGGCCATTCAGCTCCTCGAGCCTGTTACATTAGGATCAGGAGGAGGCCGTTCAGCCCCTCGAGCCTGTTACATTAGGAACAGGAGGAGGCCGCATTGTCGGAGGGGCGGTACTGAGGGAGTGCCGCACTGTCAGAGGGGGCAGTACTGAAGGAGTGCTGCACTGTCGGGGGGGGGCAGTACTGAGGGAGCGCCACACTGTCGGATAGGCGGTACTGAGGGAGCGCCGCACTGTCGGAGGGGCGGTACTGAGGGAGCGCCGCACTGTCAGAGGGGGCAGTACTGAAGGAGCGGCGCACTGTCGGAGGGGCGGTACTGAGGGAGCGCCGCACTGTCGGAGGGGCGGTACTGAGGGAGCGCCGCACTGTCGGAGGGGCGGTACTGAGGGAGCGCCGCACTGTCAGAGGGGGCGGTACTGAGGGAGCGCCGCACTGTCGGAGGGGCGGTACTGAGGGAGCGCCGCACTGTCGGAGGGGCGGTACTGAGGGAGCGCCGCACTGTCGGAGGGGCGGTACTGAGGGAGCGCCGCACTGTCAGAGGGGGCGGTACTGAGGGAGCGCTGCACTGTCGGAGGGGCGGTACTGAGGGAGCGCCGCACATGTCAGAGGGGGCGGTACTGAGGGAGCGCCGCACTGTCGGAGGGGCGGTACTGAGGGAGCGCCGCACTGTCGGAGGGGCGGTACTGAGGGAGCGCCGCACTGTCGGAGGGGCGGTACTGAGGGAGCGCCGCACTGTCGGAGGGGCGGTACTGAGGGAGCGCCGCACTGTCAGAGGGGGCGGTACTGAGGGAGCGCCTGCACTGTCAGAGGGGGCGGTACTGAGGGAGCGCCGCACTGTCGGAGGGGCGGTGCCGAGGGAGCGCCGCACTGTCGGAGGTGCCGTCTTTCTGATGAGATGTTAAACCGAGGCCCCGTCTGCCCTCTCAGGTGGACATAAACGCTCCTATAGCACTATTGGAAGAAGAGCAGGGGGGAGGTGTCCTGGGCCCAGTATTTATCCCTCAATCAACATCACTAAAAGCAGATGATCTGGTCATTATCACGGTGCTGTTTGTGGGATCTTGCTGTGCGCAAATTGGCTGCCGCGTTTCGCACATTACAACAGTGACCGCACTTCAAAAAAAGTCCTTCATTGTCTGTGAAGTGCTTTGGGACGTCCTGAGGTGGTGAAAGGCGCCGGAGAAATGCGAGTCTGTCTTTTAAATAACACTCGGATCTATCCCTTGTTGGCCCAAGCATGGAATTGGGGGACCTCCTGGTGTCTAGGACTCGGTTAAGGGCTGGATAAGGGGACGGAGCCATTGGGGAGCCCAACCTGCGTCCCCTGAAACTCAAACCTGGCGTCAAGAGGCAACCCGCCCAAACTTGGCGTCAACCAACTGGTTCTTGTTGACGTACCTCTCGCCTTCTCTCCTACCCCCACCAGCCTTGGGCTTACCTCGTCCCGGTACTTGTTGATGTAGAAGTACAGCTCGTTGAGCGCGCTGAGGGTGTTGAACTCGTTGGCGTGGAGGCGGGACTGTTCGGCCAGGTAGGCGTCCATGTCCTGGTCGCTGATGGCCGCCATCTTGCCAATGTCTCGGTAGTACCTGTGAGAGGAGAGGGCGGAGGTGAAAGGTCAGAGGGCGCGTTCAGTCGAAGGAACAAGCTTCACACCACCACCCACCCCCCTCCCCTCAGGCACACCCTCTTTCTCCAGGCACCGGGCTCCAGATCAACAGCCCCCCCAAAATCGACCCATTCACATCTGGACGGTTCATGAGGGCTGAACGGCCGCGGGGGGCCATCACGGCTGGGAGTCCAACTCGAGGGCGTTCTGAGTCGCGAGGCTCACCGACCCCTTGCTGGGGTGCGCGCACAGCCGTGGAAGTTCCGCTGTGACGCCATCGTGGCCGAATAGCCTGCCCGATCCTCTCCCACCCCAGGCACACATTGCAGGAAGGGTCGCTGGCTGATCTGTTGCCCCTTCTCCAGACAAGGGGCGCTGAGGCCCGTGTGGACCCCCCCCACCGCTGGCTGGGATCAGCGATCTCGCTGTGCCTTCTTCCTCTCTGTGTCTCTGTTTGTGCCTCGCTCTCACTTTGTCTCTCTCTCTCTCTATTTCTTCCTGTCTCTCTTCCATTCTGTTGTCTCTCACTGTCCCTCTGTGTCTGTCTATCTCCGTGTCTGTATCTCTCTGTGTCTCACTCTGTCTCTTGTCTCACTCTGTCTCCTGTCTCACTCTGTCTCTTGTCTCACTCTGTCTCTTGTCTCACTCTGTCTCTTGTCTCACTCTGTCTCTTGTCTCACTCTGTCTCTTGTCTCACTCTGTCTCTTGTCTCACTCTGTCTCTTGTCTCACTCTGTCTCTTGTCTCACTCTGTCTCTGTCTCACTCTGTCTCTTGTCTCACTCTGTCTCTTGTCTCACTCTGTCTCTGTGTCTCACTCTGTCTCCTGTCTCACTCTGTCTCCTGTCTCACTCTGTCTCTTGTCTCACTCTGTCTCTTGTCTCACTCTGTCTCTTGTCTCACTCTGTCTCTGTCTCACTCTGTCTCTGTCTCACTCTGTCTCTCGTCTCACTCTGTCTCTCGTCTCACTCTGTCTCTCGTCTCACTCTGTCTCTCGTCTCACTCTGTCTCTCGTCTCACTCTGTCTCTGTGTCTCACTCTGTCTCTCGTCTCACTCTGTCTCTCGTCTCACTCTGTCTCTGTGTCTCACTCTGTCTCTTGTCTCACTCTGTCTCTGTCTCACTCTGTCTCTTGTCTCACTCTGTCTCTGTGACTCGCTCTGTCTCTTGTCTCGCTCTGTCTCGGTCTCGCTCTCTGTCTCGGTCTCGCTCTCTGTCTCGGTCTCGCTCTCTGTCTCGGTCTCGCTCTCTGTCTCGGTCTCGCTCTCTCTCTCGGTCTCGCTCTCTCTCTCGGTCTCGCTCTCTCTCTCGGTCTCGCTCTCGGTCTCGTGCTCTCTCTCTCGGTCTCGCTCTCTCTCTCGGTCTCGTGCTCTCTCTCTCGGTCTCGCTCTCTCTCCCGGTCTCGCTCTCGGTCTCGCTCTCTCTCCCGGTCTCGCTCTCGCCCTCGCTCTCTCTCCCGGTCTCGCTCTCGCTCTCGCTCTCTCTCCCGGTCTCGCTCTCTCTCTCGGTCTCGCTCTCTCTCGGTCTCGCTCTCTCTCGGTCTCGCTCTCTCTCTCGGTCTCGCTCTCTCTCTCGGTCTCTCTCTCTCGCTCTCGCTCTCGGTCTCGCTCTCTCTCTCGGTCTCGCTCTCTCTCTCGGTCTCGCTCTCTCTCTCGGCCTCGCTCTCTCTCTCGGTCTCGCTCTCTCTCGGTCTCGCTCACGCTCTCGGTCTCTCTTTCTCGCTCTCAGTCTCTCTTTCTCGCTCACTCGCTCTCGTTCTCTCTGTCTCGCTCACTCGCTCTCGTTCTCTCGGTCTTGTTCTCTCTGTCTCGCTCACGCTCTCTCGCTCTCTGTCTCGCTCGCGCGCTCTCTGTCTGTCTCGCTCGCTCAGGCTCTCTCTGTCTCACTCTCGCTCTCTCGGTCTGTCTCGCTCGCTCGCTCGCGCTCTCTCTGTCTCGCTCGCTCGCGCTCTCTCTGTCTCGCTCGCTCTCGCTCTCTCTGTCTCGCTCTCTCTGTCTCGCTCTCTCTCTGTTTTCTCTCTCTCTCTCTATTTTCTCTCTCTTCCTGTCTTGGGGACGAACCAGTGCTGCTCGGTGTGGCTCTGGTGTCACGGCCAATCGTGGAGCCCCAACCCCCCCTTCCCCCAGCAACCGCGCACCCAACTCCCCGCTCGCACCCACCTTTCCACCCAGGTCTTGTAGTTGGGGATGTCTTTGGCGTACAGGAGCTTGTTGGAGGGTGAGTCCTTGCCGAGCCGGTGCTCAGAGGTGGAGCATGAGTCCATGAAGGTCTGCGCCACGACTGAGAGGCAGGCGTCGGTGATGCTGCTCTTGTGGATGTCGAAGACAAACTGGGGATTCTTGATCACGTTCACCCAGAAACGCAGCGGGAGGCTGGGGGGGAAAAAAAACAAAGCGTGACCGAGGTTAGAATCCGGGGATCGACCTGGGGCAAAGCTGAGCCCACCGCAACAGCAACAACTTGAGGGAGATTACAGCGCCACCTCTGGTCAGGAGTTCGGTGGCCTTTACGTGGCAATAGTGCCACCTAGTGAAAGAAGAAAGAATAGCAACAGCAATGCGGGTTGGAAGGTCGTGGGTTCGAGCCCCACCCCAGGACTTGTGCACACAACCTTACAGCAACAACTTACATTTATAGAGCACCTTTACAGCGTCCCAAGGCGCTTCACAGGAGCGTAAATCAGTCAAAAATTGACCCCGAGCCACATAAGGAGACAGGCGACCAAAAGCTTGGTCAAAGAGGTCGGTTTTAAGGAGTGTCTTAAAGGAGGAGAGAGAGGCGGCGAGGTTTAGGGAGGGAATTCCAGAGCTTGGGGGCCCTGGCGCGGTCGCCAGTGGTGGAGCGATGGAAATCGGGGGGATGCGCGAGAGGCCGGAATTGGAGGAGCGCAGAGATCTCGGAGGGTTGTAGGGCTGGAGGAGGAGGTTACAGAGATAGGGAGGGGGGCGAGGAGGGTTGTAGGGCTGGAGGAGGAGGTTACAGAGATAGGGAGGGGGGCGAGGAGGGTTGTAGGGTTGGGGGAGGTTACAGAGATAGGGAGGGGGGCGAGGAGGGTTGTAGGGCTGGAGGAGGAGGTTACAGAGATAGGGAGGGGGGCGAGGAGGGTTGTAGGGCTGGAGGAGGAGGTTACAGAGATAGGGAGGGGGGGCGAGGAGGGTTGTAGGGCTGGAGGAGGAGGTTACAGAGATAGGGAGGGGGGGCGAGGAGGGTTGTAGGGCTGGAGGAGGAGGTTACAGAGATAGGGAGGGGGGGCGAGGAGGGTTGTAGGGTTGGGGGAGGTTACAGAGATAGGGAGGGGGGGCGAGGAGGGTTGTAGGGCTGGAGGAGGAGGTTACAGAGATAGGGAGGGGGGGCGAGGAGGGTTGTAGGGCTGGAGGAGGAGGTTACAGAGATAGGGAGGGGGGCGAGGAGGGTTGTAGGGCTGGAGGAGGAGGTTACAGAGATAGGGAGGGGGGCGAGGAGGCCATGGAGGGATTTGAAAACAAGGATGAGAATTTTAAAATCGAGGCATTGCCGGACCGGGAGCCAATGGAGGTCAGCGAGCACAGGCCGGGAATGGAGCCTGGGCCTGTCCTGCTCTGGCTGGCTCAGTCCGACACCTGTCCGTTAGGGTTCTAAACCTTTGTGATGGAGCGAAGCGTCACGCACTCACCAGTTACTTTTCCATGTGTGCCGCACGTCAGGGTCGCTGATCAGCTGGCGGTCCGCTTGCTCGTCCAGGAAGTCAAACATGTACTTGATGGCCAGCGGCAGGGCACTGCCCCGGTGAGCAGTGCTGAACACCGTCTCAAACAGGTCGTCCAGGAACTTCTGCAGCGTGCCCTGCAGGAGCAGCAGAGAGAGTGAGAGAGAGTGAGAGAGAGCGAGAGAGAGCGAGAGAGAGACAGAGAGAGAGAGAGACAGAGAGAGAGAGAGAGAGAGACAGAGAGATAGAGAGAGACAGAGAGATAGAGAGAGACAGAGAGATAGAGAGACAGAGAGAGAGAGAGAGAGAGACAGAGAGAGAGAGAGAGACAGAGAGATAGAGAGAGACAGAGAGAGAGAGAGAGAG